>CM064575.1:49308912-49722310 GCA_032716605.1 Paralithodes platypus | reverse complement strand
GCTCAGGGAAGCCAATAAACCACAGCTAGGGAGATGGGAGATTACTGCTGTTGTTGCCCAAGTCGTCATTGGAATCATGGAGGAAGAAAGGACTGTGACCCATGTGCTGGATGGTGGTTCCTTATTGCAAAGGGATTCCATGGAAGAAGGGTGCCACATTGGAGCCATTGCAAGCATGTACATGAAGCCGGTTTTCCCAAAAACTTTCTCAACCCGGTGGTTGTATTCGACGGTTTTTATACATCAGGACCTACTACCACGGACATGACACACAATCACCGATCAAAAGGAGGCTTTGGTCAAAAGGTGGAGTTCACTCCAACCAGGCCCCTTTTCGGTCAAAAAAGGAAAACTTCTTGTCAAACTCGGACAATAAGCAAAACTGTCATTTACGTATTGTGAGACACATTCAAGGCAAATGGAATTGACTGGTGTCAATGCGCCAGCAGATGCAGATGTCATGAGTTGCGAAGAAGGGAATTGGACATGCAATGGAAACCGTGACATATGTGAGAGGTGAGGACACAGGCTTGTTGGTGCTGTTGTGGCATTATGCGGAACTAGGGATGAATGAGTTGTACTTCAATTCGAGCAAGGAAGGTGGGAAATGTTGGCATATTAACTCAGTAGCAGAAGCTCTCGGTGGAAAGCATCTTTCGTGTCCCTGCCAGTTGTCCCATCCACTCTGTGGATGTGGACACAACCTCACGACTGTATGGTCTTGGTAAAGGGGCTGCCTTGAGGACAGTGAGGGAAGACAACGGTTTCTTGAAATGTATATAAGCATTCTGTTGCCAAGGTGGAAGTAACGAACGCGATATCATTCAGCTGGTGAAAAGGCCTTGGTTTATTAGTTTACGGTGGAAAAGGAAATGACACACCTTGACTGACTGCCAAAGACAAAGTTTGTTTGCAACAAGGTGGCAAAAAGTTCAACTACCGTCGAAGTTCACAGCCTTCCCCTAAAAAAAACAACCGATGCCGCCAAATACCACTCGTTTCGAGTTTATTGTCAGGTCCAGGAATGGATGGGGAACTGTGTGGACCCCCAGAAATGGCCTGGTGTCCTGCGGAAGGGACAGCTTGAACCGAAGACGATGGATTCCGCCAGTGGCTCCTGATTCACTACTGAAATTGGTCATATGTCTAGTGTAAGGGCAACTGTGACACTCAACGCTGGTAGTTGCAAACGGAATGAGCTTGAATGTTCCCGTGCATGTGGTCAATGTAAAGGACCTCGGTGTCAAAATAGCCACTTTGATGCAAGCACCGAGAATCCAAGTTAATACGAACTCCTATCATGAATTACATAATTGGCTCTGAATGACGTGCCATCCTACGTCATGTTTTTTTTTTTTTTTTTGGATAAAAAAGAGGGTACAACAGGTCCCGAAAAAAACCCGACAAGCACAAAGTGCCGTGTGTCACCCCTTGTGAAAGAGACAGTTCAGCCTGTGCGGTGTAAGGTTTTTCGGACTGTAAATTAACCACTTTCCAGGTGTCCAAAAGTTTGGAGACCTTTTTATATGTTCATACAGATGGACCTACTAAACAAGTTAAAGCTCAAACAACGTTGTTGTAATAACATTTATAGGGTCTAGGAGCAACCAGAAAAAAGTTATCTGTAAATTGAAGCTTTGGACGGCGGCCATCTTGAATTTATGCAAATTAACCACTTTCCCAGTGTCCAAAAGTTGGAGACTTTTTATATGTTCATCAGAGGGACCTAATAAACAAGTTAAAGCCAAAAAACCTTCTATTGCAATTTGTTCTAGGTCCAGTTAAATGATTGCTAGATTTACTGGACTAATATGTGAAGGAGTGATTAGAGGTATGGAGGGGAATTATTTCACTTAAACACCATTTTTGTTTAAAGTGCCACTGGGGTGTTTTAAATGATTTTTTTTAGGCCTAGGATCTTAGACGCCTCTTGCCAGGACAGTAATGACGCAATTTTTGAGCCTATTAGTGATACTGTCGCTGTGTTAAAGCCTTTGGTTCATTACCATCGTGCGAGGGGTGCATTTAGAAACCGTTAGTTTAGTTTACTTCAACCTCTCCATTTTCCTGTCTTGAGTTAGACTGTGGGCAGAAAACTAATTTTGGAGAGGTGTAAATTATAAGAGTAGAGAACGTCTGATTTCTTGGAGTTTGCTAATCTGGCAACCTCTGCGTCATATGAGCGTGAAAGGGTTAAGAGTCTCCCCGCAGTCGCCCAGTAAAACCTCTTAAGAGTCGCCCGGCAGCTGCCGGGTTAATATGGCGAGAAATAGGGTTGACTAAAAACAAATAAAAAATAATAATATATAAATATGATAAAACTTGTACTTGGCGCCTTTAACTCCTTTAGGATACACCACCACCACCACCATCACCTTTGTCCCCACCACCAACTTTTCTTCAAGTCTCACCGAACATTTCTCGTTTTTCTTGGCGTTAACGTGTTTTTCCCCCAGTTTTCACTTGGCTCCATGTGTTCATGTACACCGATTGAATTTGACGATTATGTATTTACCTTACCGACCTTTGGGGGTAAGGGGTCTCTGATTTGCTTTGGGTAGAGTGTAACACTAATATTGCCTCCATAGCCTATCCTATTACTTGTTCTACAAAGTGAATGGGATGCCTGAACAAGACTTGTAAGCCTTGGTCGGCTAAAAAGCCTCATTTGCTTAGATATTTTAAGACGTTCAGTCCATTAGTTTGGCCATTTTAAGTCTTTTAACCCCATTTGTTGTAAATTTTAAGACTTTTCCTGCCATTTAGGTGTCAAATCTTTTCCTGGCAAGCAATAACGAGCTTGCAATTTAGGAGAAAACAGAATTCGGCTGCAACATTTTTCTACCAACAAATTTACAAATTTACCTCGGAGGGGGGTCTTGGGTATATTTTTATAATTTTGATGTAAGACTAGTGAGCAAAATAAGAACCCCCCTTAAGAAATGCGTCATAATAATTATACAAAAGTGGTTCGCTGTTAAATCTAGACAAGAACGAAAGAATATTTCTGATTGGGGATATGAATGGTAAGGTGGGTGATAGGAAAGTTGATGGAGTGGTGGGAGGGTGGGGGGTACCGTGAGAGGTGAATGGGAATGGTAGTGCACTTGTGGACGTATGTGTGGGGAGGAGGTTGTGGATAGCCAACACCTTCTTCCGACACAGAATGATATACAGGTACACATGGAAAGTGGTGTGGACGATGAAGAATAAGACAGTGGTGGAACGAAAGTCACTGATTGATTATATATGTGTGGATGAATGAATGAAGACATCTGTGATGGATGCTAGGGTGTATAGGGGTATTGGAGGGGGTCTGTTTGATCATTATGTAGTAGTAGCTAAGGTTAGGATACAAAAGAAGTGGGTGAGGAGAGCTGGAGGGAGGTGAGAGGAAGGTGGAATAGTGAGGAGGGTGGAGAGGCTACAGGAGGAGGAAATCAGGGAAGTGTACAGGAGAGCAGTAAAAAGACGACTAGGTGGGTTCGACCTGGAAGATATGGAGGAAGTGGAGGAGATAAGCAAGTTGTTTAAGGAAGAGGTCTGTGCAGCATGTGAGGAGGTGTGTGGAGTGAGGAGAATAGGGAGGGGAGTGAAAGGTACAACATGGTGGACAGAAGAGGTAAAAAATAGCTGTGGAAGATAAGAAGAAGCGTATAGAGAGTGGTGGGTAGTAGAGGGAATGCAGATTTGGAGAGGCAGAAACGAGCGAGGTACGTGGAGAGAAAGAGAGTGGTGAAGAGAGTAGTTAAGGAAAGTAAGAGATAGTAGATGAGGAATTGGAAGGAATCTGAGTGTAAAATGGAGGGAGTGTAAGAAACTGTTCTGTAAAGAAGTCAAGAAAGTTAGGGAAGGTAGCAAGGGAAACAGTAAGAGTGTGAAAGATAAGAATGGGAGAATGCTAGCCGAGAGCAGAGAGAGTCGAAAGATGGAGGGAGTACTTCAACGAGTTGCTAAATGTAAGGAATGAAGAGCCAGCAAACATAGTTGGATGGTTATGGTAGGGAGAAGAGGAGAAGTAGTGGAGGTGAGTGGGGATCAGAGGTCAGAAGTGTGGGAAGCCATGAAAAGAGTGAAGTTGGGGAAAGCACCAGGAACAGATGGAATGTGTGGGGAAATGTTGAGGTATGGTGGTGAGATAGTGATCGAATGGGTATGGAAAATGTGCAAACTAGCACGGGAGAAGGGGAATGCACCCGTTGACTGGAAGACTGGCATAATAGTCCCCCTATATAAGGGCAAAGGGGAAAGAGGAGTGTGTGGTAACCACCGAGGAATAAGTCTTTTAAGCGTAGTAGGGAAGGTGTACAGTAGGGTAGTGATTTAGAAAGTGAGAGTGAGAATGGAGAAATGGATAGGCAACGAGCAGGGAGGTTTTAGGAAGGGAAGAGGATGTGTAGATCAGATTTTTACCCTGAATTGTGTTGTGGAGAAATATCCTGAGAAGAAACAAAAGGTGTATGTTGCCTTTATGGACTTGGAGAAGGCCTATGACAGAGTGGATAGAGAAGGCATGTGGAAAGTACTTAGAATATACAGAGTAGATGGCAAGTTGCTGAGAGAAGTGATGAGCATGTATGAGGGTGCAAAGGCGGCAGTACGTTTGGAGAATGAGCAGAGCGAGTTCTTTGACCTGAGTGTTGGGTTGAAACAGGGGTGTGTGATGTCCCCGTGGTTATTTACTGTATATATGGATGGAGTCATGACAGAAATACTATCAAGAGCAGTGGATGTTGGTGTATCGCTGAAAAGGGAGGGAAATGAGTGGAAACTGCCTATACTGCTGTTTGCGGATGATACAGTTCTGATGAGCGATAATGAATGGGAGTTGCAGGGCCTGGTAAATGAGTTTGGAACAGTGTGCGAAAAACGGAATTTGAAGGTAAATACGGGGAAGAGCAAGGTTATGGTCTTCGAAAGGGGTGAAGTCACAGAGTGTGAGGTGAAGTTGAACGGTCAGGCTATGGAGATTGTCAGCTCTTTTAAGTATCTGGGCAGTGTGTTGAGTAAAGATGGGACTATGGATGAAGAAGTGCGGGAGAGGGTGCAACAGGGGAAGAGGGTTGTAGGAACATTGAAAGCAGTAACAAGAAATAGAATGGTCAGTATGGAAGTGAAGAAGTCCTTGCATGACAGTGTGGTAATCCCGACACTAACTTACGGAAGCGAAGCATGGACGCTCGGGAAGAGACTCAGACCAAGAGTGAGAGCGGTGGAAATTAGTTACTTGAGAAGTGCGTGCAGAGTTACATGGAGGGATAGACAGACGAATGAGGAAGTAAGAAGGAGGTGTGGTGTGGAGGTAGATGTGCTGGGAAGTGTGAAAAGGAACAACTTGAGATGGTTCGGCCATATGGAACGTATGGAAAGCGAGAGATTGACTAAGAGGGTGTACGACAGCGAGGTGGAAGGACAGAGAGGGAGAGGTGCACCGAGAGAGAGGTGGAAGGATGGAGTTAGGAAGTATATGAATGAAGGCGGTGCTGGTTGGGAGGAGGGGCGTCGACTGACTGGGGACAGAGATGCATGGGGGCTGTTCGTTCGTGGCCACCCCTTCGGGGATCACGGTGTCAGGCAATAGATAGATAGATGGATATAATTGTCTGTAGTCAGGATATTCATTGTGTGGTACAGTAGCCCAACTAAGTTTTGCAACAAAATATTAAGTATGTGACACGTCTAGTTTGCACTTCCATCCCAAGCCCATGTGGTCGTGTCTAGCAGAGACCGTAGTGTCTAGGCAGGCGCCACCACCTGTGCGACAACAGCCAGGGTACACCGACACAGTACTCGCGCACGCTGGGCAGTATTGCTATCATTATTTGTTTGTATAATATTAGAAGGCTCTCTCTCTCTCTCTCTCTCTCTCTCTCTCTCTCTCTCTCTCTCTCTTCTTCTCTGCTTCTCCTCTTCTCTCTCTCCTCTTCTCTCTCCTCTTCTCTCTCTCCTCTTCTCTCTCCTCTTCTCTCTCTCCTCTTCTCTCTCTCTCTCTTCTGATCTCTCTCTCTCTCTCTCTCTCTCTCTCTCTCTCTCTCTCTCTCTCTCTCTCTCTCTCTCTCTCTCTCTCTCATAGTTTGTAGATTAGCACACACACACACACACACACCAGAGAAAGAAATTGAAGTTGTAGAGGGGAGTCAGACCTTTTATTGCCAAATGTTCCTTCAAAGTTAAATAGTTTGCCGAAATCTTACGTATAAACTCTCTCATTTTAAATTACTATCAGTTTCCCATGACCGTCCGTACCCATTTATTATAGCCCTTGACTAGTATTTTTGGTTTCTCGTCGTAGAAGTGTCGAGTTTATAATTATATTTTTGTGTTTGTATATATCACATACATTTTATTCAAGAGTTTCGAGGAATTATTGCTGTTGGCTCTACTGTTAATACAAAGGGCAGTCCCAAAGCAATAAATAAATGAAAATAAACTACCTCGAATTGAAAACTATTAAGTCTGGGATGAAAACAGATGAAGATGGAAGAGAGAGACGACGGGCTAGCTCCTATAAAGCCCAAGAAGAGACCATTTGGTGCAAGGGTAATTTATATCCACAGCAATAATGGCGGAGGACGATGTAGTAAACAAAGTGAAGCAATTTGTGGTGGAGATTGCACGATGTATGGAGGATAAGGATCACAATAGCAAGCATTACAATGCGACGAATACCCACCGTCTACGTAACCCTAATCATTCCCAGTACATCTCTCTTTGCATACATGATTGGAATTCCTGAATTGAAATTCTGGTAATGTTTAGTGTACAAAATATGTGCAAGAAGTCTTATCTTTATGAAGTCCCTTTTATCAGTGCATCATGGAAGCCAATATTGTCTCTGGGAAGTTATCGGAACTGCCAAATGAAAACAATTACTTTTAAGTAAGTGGCTTACTTGTTAGCCGCCCTCTTCCACCTTGATGACCTTGTCCACAGTCTGGCTTGTGGTAGCTATTGTACGGTCTTTTGTATAGTGTATCTCTGGATAAGAAGGGTCCACATCAAGAGATGCAAAGACTGGTTGATAGGTCTCTTTGGGTCGGAGATGTGTTTAGCTAGTGCAGTGTCATAAAGGCTATTAGAAAACAAATCAATGTGAGCAACTGACGAGTATATATATATATATACATACATACAATAGCCTATATATATATATATATATATATATATATATAATATGTCATTGTTAAACCTAAATGGTGTAAACAAAATCTCTAGTCAGGAAGTCCATTTTGTGGCACCTCCAATGGCACTTTCCGGCACTCTCCTTGGCACGGATTGGGTTTGTAGTTTTGAGTTCAATTTACATTTTTATTCCTATGTGTTTGCTTAATTTCCGCTTTACCAAGTCGGGGTGCTTCGGGATAGAGATCGTGTATGTGAAGTGCCCATTACTCACTTCCGTTCAAATTTACTAGATTCTTAATTAATTGGGATACATACCCCTTGTAAATCGAAACCTGGCGCTTTCCATCATTCTTCTTTCATTTATATTCTTGTCATCAATATTCCCCATACTCGTCAGTTACTCACATTGATTTGTTTTCTAATAGCCTTTATGACACTGCACTAGCTAAACACATCTCCGACCCAAAGAGACCTATCAACCAGTCTTTGCATCTCTTGATGTGGACCCTTCTTATCCAGAGATACACTATACAAAAGACCGTAACAATAGCTACCACAAGCCAGACTGTGGACAAGGTCATCAAGGTGGAAGAGGGCGGCTAATAAGTAAGCCACTTACTTAAAAGTAATTGTTTTCATTTGGCAGTTCCGATAACTTCCCAGAGACAATATTGGCTTCCATGATGCACTGATAAAAGGGACTTCATAAAGATAAGACTTCTTGCACATATTTTGTACACTAAACATTACCAGAATTTCAATTCAGGAAGCCAATCATGTATGCAAAGAGAGATGTACTGGGAATGATTAGGGTTACGTAGACGGTGGGTATTCGTCGCATTGTAATGCTTGCTATTGTGATCCTTATCCTCCATACATCGTGCAATCTCCACCACAAATTGCTTCACTTTGTTTACTACATCGTCCTCCGCCATTATTGCTGTGGATATAAATTACCCTTGCACCAAATGGTCTCTTCTTGGGCTTTATAGGAGCTAGCCCGTCGTCTCTCTCTTCCATCTTCATCTGTTTTCATCCCAGACTTAATAGTTTTCAATTCGAGGTAGTTTATTTTCATTTATTTATTGCTTTGCGACTGCCCTTTGTATTAACAGTAGAGCCAACAGCAATAATTCCTCGAAACTCTTGAATAAAATGTATGTGATATATACAAACACAAAAATATAATTATAAACTCGACACTTCTACGACGAGAAACCAAAAATACTAGTCAAGGGCTATAATAAATGGGTACGGACGGTCATGGGAAACTGATAGTAATTTAAAATGAGAGAGTTTATACGTAAGATTTCGGCAAACTATTTAACTTTGAAGGAACATTTGGCAATAAAAGGTCTGACTCCCCTCTACAACTTCAATTTCTTTCTCTGGTTATAGACATAACATGACAATAGGCTTATGCATAATGTATATTCCATTATTTGTTTCATTAGGCTACAACCTAACATATCACTATTTTACTATGTTTACTATGAATCTTTATTACATCTCTCATATAATTTTAAGGTAGTATACTTACTATGAATGATCTAATGTTGGTAACTGTACAGCTGGGAGGACACTAAACCCTTTCGATTTCACTTAGTCAGGAAACCTTCACATGCTTTTTAGCTTACTCTTGCATCTTGTAGTCACCCAGGCACTATTCGTATGACCAATGATGATCACATGGCCGAAAAGGAAATTAGAGACAAAGGCATAGATTGAGGAATAGAAACCGAAGGAAGGTAGTTTAGAAATTAGAGATTTGTGCCAGACTCTGTCGAAGGCCTTCGATATGTCTAGCACAAGAAAAAAGATCTCACCGAAGTCCCAAAACGAGGATGACCAAGAGTTAGTAGGATATGAAAGAAGAAGACATGTAGAGCGACCCATAAGGAAGGCATTCTGGCGATCTGAAAGTAGATTATGAGAAGATAAATGCTTAAGAAATTTGGAAGTAAAAATAGTTTCAAATACTTTATAGATACAAGAGATGAAAGCAATTGGACGTTAGTTGGAGGGTTAAGAGCAGTCACCCTTCTTTGGGACAGGTTGCAAGAGAGCAAACTTCTAACAAGAAGGGAAGACGTTGGAGGAGAGACAGAGACGAAAGAGTTTGCCTAGACTGGGAGTCAGCAAGGAAGCACAGTTTTTTAGTACAATATGAGGAACACCATCCGGACCATATGTCTTCTAAGTATCAAGCCCAGAGAGGGTAGAAAGTACATCTTTAGAAGAGATTAGGATATTAGGCATAAGTAGGAAAGATGGGGTTGGAGAGCGAGGAATAGCACTGGAATCGTCCAAGGTGGAGTTTCTAGCAAAAGTTTGAGCGAAGACTTCAGCTTGTTCAGCTTTGTCAGAGGAAGAAGTGTTGGTTGTACAATCAGAGTGGAAAAGGGGAGGGAAAGACGAGGAAGAAAAATTATTGGAGACTTTTTTGGCTAGATGCCAGAAGCTTGGGAAGAGTTGGAGTTGGATAACTCAGTGCATTTATTATTGATGAAAGAGTGTTTGGCAAGTCGAAGAACAGATTTGGTTTGATTCCGGGCAGAAACATAGGAAGAATGAGAATCTTGAGTTTTAAGGCGTCAGTACCGTTTGAATGCTTCCTCCTTATTGCGGACAGAAGTAGACCAGTTGTGAGTAAACCAAGATTTGTTTGCATTTGACTGAGAGAAAGAAAATGGAATGTATGCCTCCATGCCCGATAGTATTTCCTCGGTAATGCGTTCAGCACTCTCCGAAGGTCCTCGACCATGGAAGCAAAAATAATTCCCTGGGAAATCAAAGAAGTACTTCCGGAGAGCCTCCCAGTTGGCAGCGCCAAAGTGCCACAAGGATCGAGTGGCCGTACTGGAGAGATAGAACAGGTGACAGAGATAAGTTTATGGTCGGAGGAGCCCAAAGGAGAGAAAAGATCAACAGTATAAGAAGAAGCGTTGGAAGTTAGAAACCAGTCAACAATGTTGGGCCGATCTCCGAAGTGATCCGGTATACGGGTAGGTTGCTGAACCAACTGTTCTAGGTAATTTAGTATAGAAAAGATGTAGGCTTGTGAATAGATGAGTGATAACACGGTCGTTAAGAGAGGAGGTCGGGCGCCAGTTGGACTAGATAATAGTCTATCAGGCGACAGGCCCAGGGAGCTGGTATATACAATAATAATAATAATAATCGGTTTATTTCAAGCCAGCAGCCAATGGGGCTGAAAATACACAGACTTAACCTATATCTTATTCTAAGGGATCAACAGACTGATCCTGGCTGCTAACGAAAGCGCCTACATACCCCCTAGGGAATAGGACGTTGGCAGGAGACTTTGTGGGTCACCCGAGACGGTCCGTCCAGACCTTGCCTTCACGGCCAGGGAAAGTTTTTGAGAGAGCTTTCCCTGCCGGCGCGTGGGATCGAACCCCCGACACCAGAGCTAGCGCTTCCAATACAGAGTACTATGCGCGCTCGGCCATCATGACCGTCATGAGGGTCGTGAGGGTCATGCCTGGATGTGAGGTGGGCGAGCATTGTGGTGTGCTCCGCTGCGTGTCTGCCTACTGAGACCGGAACCTCTCGGGAGATCTGGGCCCAGGGGAGTGCTCGAGTCCCTTAGTGATCCTTGGTCTCTGGGTCTTTTCCTGGCGACCTAGATGTGTGTGAATATATATTTTGTGTTTAATGTTGTGTTGTGTTGTCCCTATTTGGGCTCTCTCTCAATTGATTCGGTACCTCCAGCTATGGGGTATGTGCATGAGAATATCCATACACACAGGAATAGTATATGGAAGTCAGATGCCTAATTGAGATAGTATTTAATGTTTAACTCCCACAGATCCTTCCTAAACTGTTAAACGAACACTTTCTTACTCACACACACAATTATTTGTTATCACTCTCGTTCTCTCTCTCTCTCTCTCTCTCTCTCTCTCTCTCTCTCTCTCTCTCTCTCTCTCTCTCTCTCTCTCACACTGCAACGTTCAATATAGGGCTAATTACGACTAATTCCAGGCTACAAATTTGATGATGATAAAATAGTGTATACTTTATTATGGAGGTGAATCGCCACTGTTGTTGTGTTCATTACACCATTACCCGGGTTGACTGTATCAAGAGTATAGTATAGTTGTTCAGGTGTATTGTCATTCAGGCCGTGGACCCAAGATTTTAATTGTTCTATGTGAATGAGGGAGACAAAAAAAAAAAAAAAAAATTGCCTGTAACGTATGCCTCCCCCAACGTTGAAAGAGTGACAGGGCCAACATCAAGGAATGTTTGAGTCAAAATGTCTGGACACGCGGAGTTTGAAGCAAATTTAATCATAGGATGGGGGAAAGATGGATTCAAGGAGAGATTTCCAGAGCTCGGCTGTTGAATATAAGAAATATTGGGAGTATCGTTTCACTCTTGAGTTGGAGAGTTGCACAGAGTAGGGGTGGGATTGTGTTGCAAGACGGGTACTACGTGCCCTACGTAAAGGAGGTGGTATACACTGGGAGAGCTCTGAGGAACACTGATTATTGTAGTATCGTAGTATGCTAGTGGCTGCGATCTAATTCAACCGTACTGCGTATTTCCATAGTTCCTAATCTCGCACTAGGTATCGTGTAAGAGGATGGTCACAATATCTTATCTTTGACACTATCTGGTGCTACGTCTAGGAAGTTATTGGGATTTTGTTTAATTGTTATTGAGGGTTTTGTTGGGTTTACGATTTTCGAGCAGACCCCTTTTCAAGCTAAATAAAACACTGCAGACATAGTAGTTTCATAGTGTTCCTTTAAGTATCAAGTAATCAACTGCTAAAGATAAATTTTGATTATAGTTGAAGTCATGTGAAATATTACCGACTATTGTTTCATTTGTATTGCATAACTCTCCCTCCCTAGTCAGATTAAAATTTACACATACAAACAATAGGTGTACAACATCTACACACACTGACAAATAGAATCAACACAGACACATATATATTACACTCACAAAGCATACATACATACATACATGCATACACACGCATGCAAACAAACACACATATGCGACACAGACATACAATACACATATGCATACACACACCCTCATAAGGGGAGGTGTGGTGGAGTGGTTTTGACACTGGATTGGTAATCCAGTGGTCCCAGTTTTGAATCCCGATCTATCAATGGGAAGATATTATTGGGATGGAATTTGTGCTGTATTGTCAGTGCATTACCACAAAGCCCACCGAAATGCCAAAGAAATACCTGCATTGTTCCCTGATTAAATAACACTGTATGAATATTCACATATTTAAAATATGCTACAGGGGAGCAATGACTAGTGAGTTAACTGCTCAATAGGTGGTGCTCTGAGAGTGAGGGTCTGAGTCTAGGGGCTGAGACAGTGAAGCACAAAGGGCGGAGCCCATCAGAGAAGGGGATACTTCGAGCCATGAGTGGAGCTCTAAGTGTTTCACATGTCTTGCTACCTACTATGGGTTTCAGAGGCCGTGTGGCATCGTTTTTCGGGAATAATTTATTAACAAACAGTTGGATCAGTATGATATTTTGACACAGCTTTTTTCACACTGTCCCCTAATTTTTGTCAATATAGTGCATTACCAAAAGTGTAGAAATAAGCCACTTTTCTCTTAGTCATGAGGTTAAAGTCGCACATTAATGACTAAGAAACGGACAGGGCTAACGTGGCTCACCTGCGAGGGCCACCAAACCATTATTGCTCCTCCATCAAACACGGTAGTTATCAGCCACCACCCAACCCTATTATCGCCTTTAAATTCAAGTAATCTGTCAATATTACGTATAAATAAGCAGACATACATACTGTTTGTATATTATACTTGATATTGACAGATAACTTGAATTTAAAGGCGATAATAGGGTTGGGTGGTCGCTGATAACTACCGTGTCGTTTCTTAGTCATTAATGTGCGACTTTAACCTAATGACTAAGGGACAAGTGGCTTATGTCTACACTTTTGGTAATGCACTATATTGACAACAATTAGGGGGCGGTGTGAAAAAAGCTGTGTCAAAATATCATACTGTTCCAACTGTTTGTCAATAAGTTATTCCCGAAAAAGATAAACGATGCCACACGGCCTCTGAAACCCATAGTAGATGGGAACAAGACCTCACAGGCTTCACCGTATTGAGCGGTTCGATGTAGAAGCTCTCAGCCTATGCCCAAAAGGGAGTAGTTAGAATATAGACAAAAGCAGTATTTAACCCCTTAAAGCTAGTCATTCTACATATACATAATTGGTACTACACATATACTAAATTCACAAATATTAACAGCCACACACACACACTATGCCAACACACACACTTTTTTTGTTCTCACACACACACACATACACACCTCCCAAAATTAGAATCGTCTCTATTTGTCAGCTTCAAAAACTTGGACCCCACCCTACACCGAAATTAACCCAAAACTTTCTTTAATAAAAACTTTAAATCAAAATGTGTACATTTCTTGAATATTTATGAGGAAAGTGGAGAACCAGTATAGATATTATGTCCTGTTTAGTGTGTGTATGTGCTTGTTTATGTGTGTGCATGTGTGTGTGTGTGTTAATGTGTGCGTGTATATGTGTGTGGGTGGGTGGGTGTACGTGTGTGTGTGTTAATGCGTGCGTGTATGTGTAGGTGTACGTGTGTGTATGTGTGTGTGCATGTGTGTGTATTGTGTATGTATTGGGGGAGGGAGATGTATGGATCGTTAGAAGGGTAGATAGATCAATATAGGGTGTTCTATGGTGCACAAACAGTGCACCAAAACAGCATAATTAAGTATGTATCATCTATAGCTTTACTTTGTAAATCCCTTCCTTCCCTGAGGTCTTGAGTGGGTAATCAATATCACCTCACACATCCATCCCACCTTCCTTGGCTTATATTTCAACCCACAAGGCAGACTTAGGGCCGTATTCCATTTACTACCATTAGTTTGGTGATTAAAAGACGTTTCGCTTCATTCAAGTGTTAGTTTGTACTGGACGAGCAACAGCGAGCCTGCAATTTAGGAGAAACTTGCTTCGGCCGGGACATTAATCTACCCAAGGATTTACATATCTAGCTTGAGTCGGGTCTGTGGGATGTGATGTTTTAGCTCGAAGGTGGTGTAGGGAGGCGTTTGTTAGTGAGGGTAACGAACAAATTGATGTCATCTAGTAGGGAGTATTAGAAGTGAGCCAACCAATTTACCTTTACGTACCTTTATGCCTATCCATCCTTCACTGTTACCCCACACAGCCATATCACCTTCCTTGGATTATATTACAACACGGAGGGCAGACTTAGACCTATAATCCTTGACCAAACTTCATCATTGTCGGTGGTAGTTACTATAGTGTTGCCGTATTCTTAACCAATCTACAGTATATGATGTGCTAGGTCTTTAAATTACAACGATAAATACTGGAACGCTAGTAAAGTATTTGTATTACAATTACAACAACTACCATAGTATACTGATTGGTTAGTCAATATACTGCCTTAGTATTCTGAAGCCTGAACAAACAAACATGTAGTAACGGCTGCTTGTTCTAACATTAATCCTGCTGTCAGCGAACAATACGCAGCGGGGATGAAACGCTGCTCTGTAATTATTATGTCCTCTTTTTTTTTTATATCTAACGTTTGGAAAATTAGTGCGCCAGTTTTCCTGGTGTTCTGAATAATAGCGGAAGGGTTTGGAAGTATATTTTGCAACTCCAATGTTATCCTAATATACTCTGTTTTATTTCAGCTGATGGTAAGTTGAATACCTTATTAAGTGATTTCTCGATACTAAATGGAAACACAAAATATATTTAACTACGCGATGCCTGTGTCATAATAATGCCAAGTTTTCATAATTTACAAACATTTTCCCCACAATAAAGTCGTAATAGCCGAGTTATCAAGATGTAAGCATGACAAGGTACTGTTAGCTGGAGAAAAAGACAGACTATATTTACGGTCATGTTTAATACTAAATTGATATAATTAGTAATCATGAAGAACTAGGTCTGCTTCGTGGGTTCTTGATGTTGATTATAGTTAATTCCATATAATTCGGCCAGCAATCGCAACTCTTAACATCTGTAACTCTATAAAGACTAGAGCAAATGAGCTGTAAATGTCCACACCTATTCCCTGACTGACTCTTTCCAAATGGTCGAATTATTATATTGATTACTCTATTTTTTGTGTGTGTTTTTTTTTAAAGTGGGTGTTCAAGATTTATGGCATATTTATAATGCAAATACTGTAGTCCATGTCAACGATAAAATATTTAAGTGTTCAGTCTTTTAATTGCATACATTATAACTACTGTTTATATAAACGAACACTAGTATAGAACAAGTTAACCCTTTGATGGTTATGCTGCGTGTTGACATTTTATTCTGGCTATCATTAGTCAAATGTATACAGCTTAGGAACGATCTGTGGGAAATTAAAGGGTAAATATTATTTGAATTTACCCTCTGACTTTCATAATCCTTTCCTAGTCTGACTAAAATCGTCTACTAATAGCCAGGAAATAAAACAGAAATGAGTCACCGTATTTTGAAAATGATAATATATATAAGAGTCTGCAAGGTTTTGAACATTAATTTATCATTGTAGTCTGTAAAAGCGCGCGCACAAACACAAACACACACACATAGACTAACATGTACACTAACACACACGGACACAAACGCACACACACTAACACATATACAACCAAGTGACGGTGTGTTTATCGTTGCAAACGTTCATTATGCATTCTTACAAGTACTTTTTTTGGATTTGTAGTAATAAATAAAACAATCTAGATCACACCTAACCAAACCTAACCTAACCTACCTAACCTAACATCTACCTATCTATCTATCTATATACTCAGGCCCAATCCCCATTTTGGGGGTAGCCGACTCAAGACAGAGCAAGTACAGGGAAAACACAAAAAACAACATAAAACAACAAATAAACACAGATAAAAAGCACAAACTCACACACATCCAGGTCACCCAGGAGAAGACCCAGAGACCAGGGTCACCAAGGTCGCTCCAGCACTCCCCCGGCCCCCGACCACCCGGAGAGGTTCCGATCTCGGCAGGCAGACATGCAGCGGAGCCAAAGCTACAAGCCCTCCCACCACACTTCCAGGCGCACCCTTCATATTAATCGTCTCCCCGGGCCAGGCGCCTGATGGACTATTATCTAGTCCAACTTGCGCCCGACCCCTTACTTCAAATGACCACGTGTTCACTCAACTATTCACAAGCATTCTCCATTCACTCCTGTCCACCACCACTTCCCTTGCCTGATCTATAGTCATTCCTCTATCATCCAAAGCCTTTCTTACACAGTCTCTCCATCTCAATGGGGGTCTTCCTGCCCTTCTATCTCCCCTTGTACCTGACTCACATATTCTCTTTGTAAGCCTTTCATCTCCCATTCGTTCAACATGACCATACCAGCTCAGCACCCTTCTGTCCACTCTGGCTGACAAATGTTCCTGCTGCCCCACTCTCCTACGTATCTCTTCATTCCTCAATCTGTCTCTACGAGTAACTCCACCCATACTCCTCAAGCAGCACATCCAGCCCTCTTTTCTCCTTTTTCTTCAGAGCCCATGTCTCAGCCCCATACATCACTGTTGGCACAACAATTCCTTGATACAGTGCACTTTTTACTTTCACTCCGAGATTTCTCGTCTTCCACATACTTCCCATTGCTCCGAAAACCTTCCTTCCTTCACACACTCTCTGTTTTACCTCCACTTCCATACCTCCACTCCTGCTTATCGTTCCTCCTAGATATTTAAAACACTCTACTTGTTCCAATATTTCCCCATCCAGCCTCACATCTAGATTCACCCTATGCTCTCCCCTATTACACACCATTACTTTACTTTTATTGACGTTCACCTTCAGTTTCCTCCTTCCACAAACCACACCAAACTCTTTGACTACCCGCTGCAGTTTCTCATCAGAATCCGCCACCTAACATAACCTTCTATAAAACAATGTTTAAAGTATATTAAAGGTTTACACTTAAACTTTCTCCCCAAACTACATCTACCTGCAAACCTACATAGTTTTGTTAATTTTGGAACTTTAAGCACACACACACACACACACACACACACAATTCCAGAGAACAATAACCAATCCCATTCTTTTGAATGGAAAATAATTAAATTTCAAGCTCTGCTCATTGATTAGTTTGATGAAGAAAAACAAACAGTATTCTTAGCCATTTTACTGTTATTCTGGTGATAAATATGCAATTTTATTAGGCTTAGGGAGGACCTATAAGAAGAAAAGTGGTGCAACCTAATATTATGAAACAGTAACTAAATTCTTAACCATGTTCGTGTTATTCATGCGGGCATCATAAAGTTTGATTCAGCTTAGGAAGGGGGTACGAGAAAATACAGTATATAAAATAATTTTGAAATATGATCAGCAGTATTCTTTAAAACGTTTGTGTTATTCTGGCGAACAAGTATTATTCCATGTTTTAGCTTAGGAAGGGTCTATGGGCAATTAAGGGTTACAAGCTTATGCTATAAAACAATAATAACACTATTCATAAGATATATGTTAAGAACTCCCTTCGCCCTCATGCTTAGCCCCATTAGTTTTCATGTATTAGAACTTTTATCCAATTAGTTTGACGATTTTAAGATTATTTGCACCATTTTCTTGGTAATTTTAGGATATTTACTGCCATTTATTTTCCTGGCGATTGATGTGCCATTTTTTTTTCTTGGCGAGCGATAGCGAGCCTCCGATCAAGGAAAAACCGGCCCAGGCATTTTTCTACGAAAAATACACACATTTATCTCTAATGGGGGTCTTCGGGATATATTTTAAGAGAAACTTAAATAATAATAATAATAATAATAATAATAATAATAATAATAATACCGGTAATAACATAAATAAGTAATAATATCAACTCTTCTTTGGTGTTAAATCTAACTGTGTAGTAATCAGAAACCAAGACAATGTAAAACTGGGTGCTGATTTTAATATTAATCTGGCTGTCAACGACCCAGCACACTGTGGGGATAAAACGCTGCTGCAATAATGTTGGACCTTTAAGTGATCATATATATATGTACAGTATATATATATATATATATATATATATATATATATATATATACATATATATATAAAATACCTGCCTCTCTCTCTCTCTCATTATTCTGTCCTATCTATATATCTGACGTTTGGAAAATTCGGTTAAAATTGAAGACAACCCGGATACGAGCCCCATCGATAATTATCAGTGTTCTAGAAGTTTCATGGACGATACTTTGTTGGTGTACATGTAATTACCGTCGCAAATTCACTATAAGTGAAATACGAGAAACTGTTGGATTGTTCACCCATAAACAGGGAACGTGAGCTGGGTTTAGACCGTTGGTTAGTTTTCGGTTAGGTTAGGTTAGGCTAATGTTGAAAATACTAAAATGCGACAGTCCTCCGTATTAAACAACACTGTATATCAAAGAAAAATAAACAAAGCACTAAAATTAACTAGTAAAAAGGCTGTCCGGGGTCTCTTAAATTTTTACCGAAAATTCACCTTACATTTTTTACCTGCTGTTCGGAATAAGAAATGGAGGAAGAGAGCTTGGGGAAAATATTACCAAAACTACCACTAATTTTCCCATGTGTTTTCTCTTTGGTTTTAAGTAGTTTTCATCATTATACAGTAGTTGCAATTGGTTACAATCCCCAGATTTTTTTTTCTCCCAATTATCCAATGATCATAAAACACTCAAATAGATGTCGTTTTCAAGTTAAAACAAAAGACAAAAATTGGCCTTGGGATACCCCTCTACCCTCCCCCCCTCACCCCACCCCCATTACTTATTGAAATCATCATCTAATTTAACAGTAAGGGGCTTAACAAGAGTTTTACCGCCATCAATAGGGTAAGTTATAGAGAGTTTTTGTATTTTACAGTGTTTTATATAATGCTCATACAATGTATTTCCGCTGGTTGAAATTTATTTTAAAATTATATTTGCAACATCCTTAAAATCTATAATAGCCTTCAAATATTGAGACAACATTAGTGGTAGTTTCGTGGTGCAATGCATAAGTGTGTTGATTTTCGGTATGAGCGTCCTGGGTTCGAATCCCTGGACTGCCGCATGTGTTTGTTAATTTCATTAATCGAGTTTAGGAGTAAAGTTAGTTAGTGGAGAGAACATAATAAATAAGTATCGAGCTTGGAATTTGATTGTCTAATACCATTTACTTTTTTAGTAAAACTTTTTAGTAATAATGTTATAGTATATAACATTGTGTGACTTACACCTATATAGTAAATCTTGTACAGTTGAGAACATGAATAGCTGAACATCTTCCTATGATAGACTGCAGTGACTAGTTAAGCTTTTTGTTTTTCAGAGAACTGTGGCAGTGTGACATAATTGACCACTTGCGACTTACAGCCTATAGGGAAGTTAGACTTATAGAAATAAATATGTTGCAGATTTATCAACCAAAATACGGTTCTAATGTATTTATAAATACATCAACACTAATTCAGCATATTTCCTACCCGTCAGATACTTACATTTTGGAATTATTCTATAATTGCATCTATACGAAATAAACATATTATTATTGTATTGAACAGGAAGGTACGACGAGGTAAGCGATGTGATATAGGTGGCAATATGCGGGAATGGATTATAAAGGGCATTCTGCCCCCTCTGACCCCCTTATGAAAATCTACGTTACTCACTCCACCCCAACGGAATTTCTACCGTTTTACCCAACCAGCGGGGGTGTGGGGGTGGCAGCCCCCACCCATAATACTAGGATAGGTTAGGTAAGGTTGTTAGGTTAGGCTAATGTCTCTCTGAAACATTGTAAAATCCATGTCACATCTAGATTGATAGACTTTTGTCAGAGGGGGCGGAATGCCCTTATAATCCATTTCCGCATATTGCCACCTATACCACATCACTTACCTCGTCGTATCTTCCTGTTAAATACAATAAATTTTGTTTAGCTTGTATAGGTGCAATTATAGAAATTTACCTACAGTTTTGTAGTTCTATTTAATAACGATGTTTAACACCTAACGAGCGGCCTAGGCGGTAATTTATATGTACCGCCCAGCGGGGTGTTTTTACCCAAAATAGGGTTGTTTACGTGATAATTTTCATGCCTAAATAAGACTCAGAGCGTAAAACAAGTATCTATCCCTGAAAGGGCATAAACAGAGCTTTCCAATGACACCCCAACCATCCTTGTACGACCGCTAGTTTTCTTGCAACGACCGCGCAACACGAGTGCAAAAACCATGTAATTAGGTACTTTCCCTACATAATTCCCTGTGTAGCGAGTGTGAGGGGGGAAGGAAGGGTGGTTTTCACTTCAGTTGGCCCACCGCGGTGGTGTGCGACGGTCATAGCCTTACTACGCTCCTCACACCGCTCAGCTCTCTCTCTCTGCAACATTACGTGTTGAAAATGGTACACGACATAAGTTGTGAACCGCCACTTAGTCCAAATTTCTTTCAAACGACATAAGTTGCGCGCCGCCAATAGAGGGTTAAGGCTACAACTTCCTTATAGCCTGAAAACTAATGTTGGTATATATTTACGAGACTACCACATTTTTGTTCTCAACATATTTAAAATTGTTACATGACTCGGTAAAGCATATTAAATAAGACAGTAACATTTCTACATATTCTAAAAATGTTGTCTATACTCTCATATACAGTAGATGGCACCCAGTGTTGACGAAAAACTGATGATTGGGAGTGGCAGTGCCTTACATAGGGAGAGAATCTTTGTTTCTAAGTATATTTCCCATATCATACATTTCTGTTCTTATTGACATATGCAGCGATGATATATATGCTCTACCGGATCAATTAGTCATAAAAAGATAGATGAGCTAACTGTTGGCACTAAAAGTCAGTAATACCATACCTACCACCTGTTTCCATGTCATTAACCTAACCAAAGAACCTAACCTAACCTAGACCCAGTACGTGGGATACAAAACTAATGGTCAATATACAGGACGCGCTACAATATTGGTAACAAATGAAACTCAATAGCATGTGATTAAGCTATTTTTTTCCAAATTTTTGATGTAGGTGTCATTCCCAGGAAACTAACATAATACATATTATATGGATATTTACGTTTTAAGGCTTTGTTTACACTTCTTCCTTTTCTTCTTCTTCTGGGAGAGCTCTTTTGCGTGACTGTCAGTCAACACCTGAGACATCTGGTGGCGATTGCAATGAACTATACTGGTGGCGTCGTGGCGAAAGTATCACCCTACCTAATTCATGCCAAGAGTACTCGAGTTCACTGACACGTGATGTCTATCGACCAATCAGGTGATGCCATGATTTGGAAAACAGGTGGCCCGGGATATAAGCTATCAGTTTGACTCTGGCCAGCTTGTGTAGAGGGTGTGGGTTACCGATCAAAGCTTTTTCCACCGTCTTTAAAAACACTGAGGCTGCGTAAGACATTTTCGCCTTCCAATAAGTGTAAACTGTCGAAAGTGCAATAACCAGTGTTCCAAATACAGCCGACGAGGACAGCTGGTTTTGAAATGCACATACAGTTTTTTGACATGGAAAAATTTGAAACAAAAATCCACCAGCTGTTGACCAAGATGAGTGGTGATCGAGCCTCCAGCCAGGCACCCCACTCAAGCCAAGGACCCTCAACCCAGTACCTCCTCTGTTCATAAGGTTAGTTGGTTGGTTGGGACAATATAAAGGAGCCGGACCACAACTAGCTCGGGAATCTTAATGGGTGATCGCAAAGTAACATAAACTAAAAGATTTTTTCCCATAGGTTTAAACTGGCATGCAAGGGCTAGTTTTGTATCACACATACTGGGTACTTTGAACCCTCAGTAGCTGGCATGCAAGGGCTAGTGTTGTATCCCATGTACTAGGTCTAGGTTAGGTTAGGTTGGGTTGTTAGGTTAGGCTAATGTTAACCCCCATTCTTACTAGGTTAGGTTAGGTAAGGTTGTTAGGTTAGGCTAATGTTAACCCCATTCTTACTAGGTTAGGTTAGGTAAGGTTGTTAGGTTAGGCTAATGTTAACCCCATTCTTACTTCGTTAGGTTAGGCTAATGTTAACCCTATGAAAACCCAAACAAAGATTTTATTAGGGTTACTATGTAATTTTAACATGAAAATTAGTAAAATCCGAGCCAAGTTTCGTCAAAACTTGGCTCGTGTTTTCAAAATGTCGGGTTATATGGGTATGGAAATTTACAAAACCCGAGCCAACATTTTAACCTTCTCACGACCATACAGTATGATGCAGAGGTTGCCAGATTAGCAATACTAAATAGAGTTCTCTCACTCTTATTATTACCTCTCCAAAATTAGTTTTCTGCCCACAGCTAACTCAAAGACAACTGCAGAGGTTGAAGTAACTAAACTAAAGGCTTCTAAATCCCCCTGATGGTAACAAAGGCTTTAAAGTATCCCTAATAGGCTCAAAATTGCGTCAAGAACGTGAGAGGGTTAATAAGGTTACTGTGTTATTTTCATTTTTAAATTAGTTAAATCCGAGCCAAGTTTCGTCAAAACTTGGCTCGGGTTTTAAAAAAGTCGGGTTTTACGGGTCTGGAAATTGACAAAACCCGAGCCAAATTTTGGTTACAAATGTGTATTATCGTGTTCTATATGCGTTTTACCCCTCAATTTCCCTGATCTTCATAGCCCTCCCCACTATCGGGGGGCGTGTCTTTAGATTGATGGATAATGGGTAAATGCTTAATTCCCATTCAATTTCAACACTAGATTCGACTAAAACACCCCAAAAAAAAAAAAAAAAAAAAAAAAAAAATGAAAAACACGTTGTTGCGTCTCTTGTATATTAACCAAACTAACACTCACCTAACACCTAGTATATGTCCCTAGTACCTAGTACGTGGGATATAACACTAACTCTCACCTAACACCTAGTATATGTCCCAAGTGCCTCTGGAGACGAAGGAAAATGGCGAGTATACAAATCGGTGCCATCTTTAGGAGCGAAAAATAAATTTTTGTACCATATATATTATTAGGCTTTGCCGATGGTTAAAAGACATATTTATATGATCGTTACAGCATATAGAATTATAGCTTCCATGTTTAGTCTTCAAATATTTAAAAAAAAAAATCGTGACAACATTGCTGCAGTTTGCCACCCTACATCTTGCCACGATATTTTATTGCTAATCCATTCCCAATGTTTAGAGTTACCTTGTCTACAAGTGGACTATGTGCATGGAGAGATCATTGACCAGCACCCGTGGTTAACGAGGCCATCTTGCTACTACGGGTTTGGGCACCATCATGTTCGTGGTGTAGTAGGTAGTTAGTAGGAAGGAGGGACGGCGGAACTACCATTCGCGTCTTGATCCGTTTTTTCTACATTCCTTCTTAAATTCATTCAAATCTATGAACCAAATTGGCCAAGTTTGAAACCCTGCCTCCAATGGTGTCATAGTTTGTTGTCTTTAGTAAAGTTGGGTATCATACACAGTAAGGAGATTGACGCGCACACTATTTTCCCGAGCGTTTGGTTTTTGTTCTTGTTATTTTTTTGAACGTACACAGCATCTGTTAAGGCTTATTTATTGTTTGTGTCTTTCTTGTCCACATTATTATAGTATGTTGTCATCAACGACAAAGCTTAAACCAGCAGGGTCAGGGTGAAGCAGTCCCCAGGTTTAGCTAAGGTAACATACAAAACACTGAAGCTTTGGGTCTCATTCCATTAATTTTACCCGGGGTTCTTGCCTTCCTGTTCTAGCAGGGTGTATAAGGTATTATGGTCCTCACCGTAATTAAGGGGAAGTTTGTTTTTTCTGGAACCCTTCTCCCTTATGTTTAGCCCCGTTGGTTTTACGATTGTAAGATGTTCGCCCTGTTAGTTTGTCGATTTTAAGACCTTCACCACATTTCTAGACTTTTTAAGACTTTTCGTGCCATTTTGGTTTCGAATTTGATAATTATAGGGAATAGACAGTATAACTAAATAAGTTGGTCACCAATTATTTTGCAATATTTGAAAACAAATATGGATTTTATATGCTCTAAACATAATATGAAAATGTGTTTTAAGCCTCGGCAAAACCTAATAAAATATATGGTACTAAAATGGAATTTTGTCGTAACATGGTTGTCAATACCTTCCTATAGACGGCACCGATTCGTACACACGCCATTTTCACCTGTCTCCCGAGGTCTGTCCACCAGCTTTTTAGTCCACTCCATCTGCCCATCTCTGTCGATAGGTTGGGTTGTTTGGTTAGGTTAATATACTAGGTCTCAGAAACAAGATTCGTAGTTGCGGTAGTATTTACGGTATCTGGACACGTCGAGCGAATTCATATTAGAGCGGATGCGCATTTAAGTTAAGTTAAGTTAAGTTAAGTTAACTTAACTTAACTTAACTTAACTTAGATTGTGCATCCGCTCGATCAGGAATACGCTCGAAGTGACTCGCATTCGTATTTACAGATACGGCCGAATACCTGTAGGCTACTAAATGGGCGCCGGCCCAACTGCCATGTTGTATCCCACGTAGGCCTACTAGGTACTACGGACACATTGTAGGCGTTAGGTGTGGATTAGGCTTGTATCCAATGTACTAGGTCTATGTTACTGGATATTTATGATTTAAATAAGTGCTACATTTTCGATAAATCTGATGGTAAATCTACAGTTATACTACCCCTCCCCCACTACCCCCCACCACCTCCCCCCTTCAAAACACGCCTTTTAGCGTGTTTTTGGATGGTTCAGCAGACGCGGAAACTGGAAAAAAACGTATTTTGATAACAAATTATCACCAACCAGATAAGAGTTTTTCAGGTAATTTGTTGTTGTTTTTTTATTTTTTATTTGATATACAGTGTTGTTTAATACAGAGGACCGTCACATTTTAGTATTTTTAACATTAGCCTAACCTAACCTAACTTAACCTAACCTAACCAAAAACTAACCTGTCTCGCGACCGGTCAAAACCCAGCTCACGTTCCCTGTTTATGGGTGCGCGAGCTGCGCGACGGTCTAAACCGACCTCACGTTCCCTGTTTATGGGTTCGCGAAGGTTTGTAATACGTCAATGTATGTATTACAAGTCAAATATACATTTCCGCGCATCGTCAAACCATACTAAGTCTACTACTAATAATATTAACCCATTAATACCAACAGAATAGCGACAAAATATGGGTAGTATAACTGTAGATTTATCAATCTGATTATATGGCTTTTACAATTAGGGAAATCATGAGCCGATTTCCGACATTTAGTTAGTCTTTTTTTATTCTCAAAATACGATCCAAGTTTTGCCAAAAATTGGCTCGGGTTTTCCAAAATTATGCTTTTTGGGGTTTGCAATTTAGGGAAACATGAGCCAAAATTCTAAATTAGGTTACTGTAATTTGTTTACTCTTAAAATTCGCAAAATCCGAGCCAAGTTTTGCCAAAACTTGGCTCAGGTTTTCCAAAATTCGGGTTTTATGGCTTTGCAATTTCGGGAAACCTGAGCCAAATTTCTAAATGAGGTTACTGTCATTTTGTTGTCTACAAACTCTCAAAATCCGAGCCAAAAACTTGGCTCGGGTTTTCGAAATATTGGGTTTTAGGCCTTAGAAATACCTTAAAACCTGAGCCAAGTTTTGCTAAAATACGTTTTAATCGCCGTTTTACACATTTAACCCCTCATTTTCCCTGTACTTCATAGCCCTCCCCACTATCGGGCGGCGTGTCTTAAGATCGTTTTATAATTGGGAAAACGGTTTCGCTGAGGGTTGTAATTATTTCCAAACACTATATATTGATGAAAACTAACAGGGAAAAATAAAAAAATCCATGGGAAAATTGGTGACCATCTTATTTAGTTTTTCCGAATAGACTCGCAGCGTTATTATACAGTCATAATTTATTAGGGAGAGTTAAGCTCTATTGAATCCTTATAATATACTCACATAGATTCCGTTGTGGGAGAATAGTTTTGATAAGTTTTGTAACTCGATTTTGTCAATATAAATAGTCCCGCGCGTAAACAAACTCAGTCCCGCAATCTTGAGAGCTCTGCTACGGACGTCTTCAATGTTTACAAAAGTGTTCGGAATGGAGTACACTCGCTACGGTAAAGTGTTATGTTCTACAAAGATGTTACTGAATGTCTAATATATGAACCCACAGTAGCTGGCATGCAAGGGCTAGTATTGTATCCCACGTACTGGGTCTAGGTTAGGTTAGGTGGGGTTGTTTGGTTAGGTAAATATACTAGGTCTCGGAAGCAAGATTCGTAGTTGCGGTATTTGCATCAAAACTATAGTTAACTACCAAAACTATTCTCCCACAGTGGAATATATGTGAGTATATTATAACGATCCCATAGAGCTTCACTTTCCCTAATAAATTATGTATAATAACGCTGCGAGTCTTTTCAAAAAAATTACCTCAAATTTTTCTTCGCGAACGATAGCGAGCCTGTTTTTCCCCTTAAAGTGGATAAACCAAAACCCAATAATGACCATGCACAGATCAGAACTACCACCACTTCCACCACCTGTCCTGCTAACACTGCCTCCAAGGTTCACCCAGGACCACACACGACTCAGGACTATGTTCTTTTAACATCATTCACAAACAAACACTCCATTCCTTATTTTGTCGATGATGTTTATAAACTTTACAGTAGTCTAACCCGACGAATTGGTGAACGAAAATAATATAATTAAACTTTAATCTATATGAAACTGGTTGCTATCAAGTTGTCTTTCTCAAATCAACACTCAATTAACCCCCTCCCATGTTTAGCCCATTCATTCAGATACAACGCCAGTTTGCTTCATATTTTAGCTAGCTTCTGGCGTTTGTATTCGACTTATGAAGACAATTAGTTAGAGGGTTATGTATGCTTGTGTTTAATCCTTTGATGCCTAGAGATCCTTCATAAGATCATTAAAATCGCCTGCAAGTAGCTAGAATATTACTAAAATTGGCTTGGTCTAATTATTGTAGGTAAACAGGAGGGAGAGGTGTCATCCATACCAGGTTGAACGAAGAATAAGACACTGAATACCAATGGCTATCTATTTGAATTATCATCCAACACAACCAAGCCAATCCAATGATTTACTCTATCCCTGACGCTTCAGTACTTGGCTTTGGAGGTTCAAAGATTCAAATGGGTGAAACCTTTATAGTTGTCAAGACTTAGGATCGTATAGTGGATTTAGGAATTAGTTACAAGACAAGTAAAGGGATTGGATTATCAGCCTAAGGGGGAAGCATTGAGATCGTCTCACCTTTGTTGTTAATTCACATGCTATACATGGTCTATACATATTATAATGGCCACCGAATGGCCGGAATCAAGCCAAATCTGTTCTTCGACTTGCCAAACACTCTTTCATCAATAATAAATGCACTGAACTATCCAACTCTAGCTCTTCCCAAGCTTTCTGGCATCTAGCCAAAAACCTCTCCAACAATTTCTCTTCCTCATCTTTCCCTCCCCTTTCCCACTCTGATGGCCCAACCATCACTTCTTCCTCTGACAAAGCTAAACTCTTCGCTCAAACTTTTGCTAGAAACTCCACCTTGGATGATTCCGGTGCTATTCCTCCCTCTCCGCCCTCCTCTCTCTTACTTATGCCTAATATCCTAATCTCTTCTAAAGATGTACTTTCTACCCTCTCTGGGCTTAACACTAATAAGGCGTACGGTCCGGACGATGTTCCTCCTGTTGTTCTCAAAAACTGTGCTTCCGTGCTGCCTAGGCAAACTCTTTCGTCTCTGTCTATCCTCTAACGTCTTCCCTTCATGCTGGAAGTTTGCTCACATTCAACCTGTCCCAAAGAAGGGTGACCGCTCTCAACCCTCCAACTATCGTCCAATTGCTCTTATCTCTTGTCTTTCTAAAGTTTTTGAAACTATTCTTGCTTCCAAATTTCTTAAGCATTTCTCTTCTCATAATCTGCTCTCAGATCGCCAGTATGGTTTCCTTAAGGGTCGCTCTACTGGTGATCTTCTTTCATATTTTACTAACTCTTGGTCATCCTCCTTTCGGGACTTCGGTGAGACTTTTTCTATTGCACTAGACATATCGAAAGCCTTCGATAGAGTCTGGCATAAATCTTTAATTTCTAAACTACCCTCCTTCGGTTTCTATCCCTCCATCTGTGCCTTTGTCTCTAATTTCCTTTCCGGCCGTTCCATAGCCGCGGTTGTGGACGGCCATTGGTCACTTCCTCACCCTATAAACTCCGGTGTTCCTCAGGGCTCTGTCCAATCTCCTATTCTCTTTCTAATTTTTATAAATGATCTCCTTAACTGTACCTTAACTACCCTCCTTCGGTTTCTATCCCTCCATCTGTGCCTTTGTCTCTAATTTCCTTTCCGGCCGTTCCATAGCCGAGGTTGTGGACGGCCATTGTTCACTTCCTCACCCTATAAACTCCGGTGTTCCTCAGGGCTCTGTCCAATCTCCTATTCTCTTTCTAATTTTTATAAATGATCTCCTTAACTGTACCTTAATTCCCATCCATTCATACGCAGACTACTCAACCTTACACTACTCCATTAGTTTTTCAGAACGCCCCAACCAGCAATCCCTCAATGACAAACATAATGAAGCCATAGAACTCTTAAATTCTGATCTAAATACTATTTCCAATTGGGGCAGAGAAAACCTTGTTAACTTTAATGCTTCCAAAACCCAATTTCTCCATCTATCTACCCGTCAGGATCTCCCAGCGGACTATCCCTTATTCTTCAACAATTCAAAAATCAACCCTTCATCTTCTCTCAATATTCTTGGTGTCTCTTTTTCTTCTGCTCTCATTTGGAAGGACCATATTACCAGTCTTGCTAAGGCAGCCTCCCAGAAGCTCGGTGTGCTCAACCGCCTTAGGGGGTTCTTTTCCCCTGCACAGTTTCTTGCTCTGTACAGGGGCATAGTGCGCCCTTGTATTGAGTATTGTTTACATGTGTGGGGAGGTTCCTCTCACACCGCTCTCCTAGACAAAGTTGAAAGGAAGGCCTTTTGTATCATTAACTCCCGTCCACTCACCAACTTTCTGCAATCTCTCTCTCTCCGCCGCAATGTTGCATCTCTCTCGCTATTCTATCGCTACTATAATAATCAGTGTTCCTCAGAGCTATCCCAGTGCATACCACCTCCTTTACGTAGGGCACGTGGTACCCGTCTTGCAATTCAATCCCACCCCTACTCTGTGCAACTCTCCAACCCAAGAGTGAAACGTTACTCTCAAACTTTCTTCTACTCAACAGCTGAGCTCTGGAACTCTCTCCCAGAATCAGTCTTTCCCTCTTCCTATGACTTAAATTGCTTCAAACTCTGTGTGTCCAGGCATTTTGGCTCGAACGTCCCTTGATTTTGGCCCTGTCACTCTTTCAATTATGGGGGAGGCACTCGCTATAGGCAGTTATGCCTTTTGCCTCCCTCAATCACATAGAAAAAAAAAAGAAAAAAAAAGAAAAACAGTAAATATATATACAGTAGACTTAGCTGGTTAGTGGAGCATGTTGATGGATAGTAGGTGCTGGGATGTTTAATATATGGGACGATAGATGTGGCCGATCGCCGGTGTTGCTGGTAAGGATTGTTGTTATTGAGTGGCACCCTTTATAGGGAGATATCTTAGAACGTCAGCTTGGTAACAAGTGAAGCTAGACATGCGCAATCATTCTCGATGCTGCTAACGTTCCTCATATTACTTTAATTACTATATTAAATAGTACTTAATACTTATGGAATACTAAATTCTCAAATTAACTCTTTATAGAAAACATGTACACCATAGCCTATACCTTAATTACCCCTTATATATTATTCATCTGATATACAAACCCAATTAACTTTACATAATACTTTGTGTATATACAGAATTATAGATCCCATTTTTAACCAATCCCAACTGGAAATAGAAAGGTCTATTGTGGACACTCATAAGTCACGATATATTCCCGGCCACCAAATATTTACAAATTTTACAATTTGGACTTAAACTAGTGTGGAAAATTATAATTGCCAGAGTCGCGTGGAACCCAAAGCAGCCTGCCGCTGAGGACGAAGATTACTGTCATCCCGACTAGCAGCAGACTGCACTGGTGCGTCCGCACCGGCGATACTATCTGCAATAATCTCGCCCACATCTTCACATTCTGTTCAATAGGATACAATTTAGCAATCGGACGAGTGGTAATACCGGTAGAGGTTTTGACCTGCGCAACTCTAACAAGCTGATCTAGGCCCGGAAGTAATTTTAGGACGAGACCTAATCTCCAAAACAAACGAGGACCCTCATTGTGTATCCGGACAACGTCACCTACTTTGGGCTAAGATTTACCCTTGTTTCTTATTAAATTAGTATGACTCTCCCTTAGAGACAGCAGGTAGTCAGTCGTCCAGCGATTCCACAAATAATTTGATAATTTACAGACATAATTATATCGCGCGGAGACGTTGTCTACAACGTACAATGAGGGATCCGTGATTTCATCGTCGTTCATCGGTTCAGGAAACAGTCTAAGTCTACGTCCGCTGGCCAACTGTGAAGGGGTAATAGGTACAGGATCCTCTAAATCTCCTGACACATATCCTAATGGTCTGTCATTCACAGCCGCCTCCAGTTCTGTTAGTATCGTAGTCAACTCTGTAAGTGTGACTGAGGCACGACCCAGTACCCTTTTCAGTCCTGCCTTAACTGTGTCGATTGTTCTCTCCCAGATCGCTCCAAACCATGGAGCTCTGGCTGGGATAAACCTCCAATCACATTTAAACTTACTCAGATGTTGTTTGAGTTGAGGATCATCTAGTCTTGATTTTAATAATTTGGCAGAACCGACAAATGTGGTGGCATTATCGCTGAGCATTAATTGGGGATAACCTTTACGACTACAGAACCTTCGGAAAATGTGCATGTAGGTTTCGCAAGATAAATCAGGAGCAACTTCTAAATGAATAGCACGCGTTACAGCACAAGTGAACAATACTATATAAACCTTTTCAATAGTACCGCCCCCACCCCTCACAGCCAGCGAGCCGGAGTAGTCCACGCCTGTGACCTGAAATGGTTCCACCCTGTTAACGCGGAAATTAGGTAGTGGAGGAGATGGCTGCAACCCATAGCTTTTGCCCTGAAAGCGCTTGCACACGACACACTTCCTAGTTACTGACTTCACTGTTTGCCGCATTCTCGGAATCCACCATCTCGTTCTCAGATACGAAACCACATATGCCACCCCATAATGCAAGCACAATCTATGAGCATTGTCTATCAACAGTGAGGTTAACCTGTGTTTGTTTGGAAGAAGGATTGGAAACTTAGTATTATAATCTATCTTAGCCCTTTGTAGTCTCCCTTTACATTTAATGATCCCTTGATCCAAAAATAACCCCAACTGATTAATAATGCTACTCTTAACCTTATTGTTAGTGGTGCTAGTATCAAGTTCTTGTCGCTCCTTATGGTAAACTTCCCTCTGTGCTACATCTATTAAAATGACTTCAGCTGCTCTTAGTTCCGGTACTGTAAGTATGCCATGATTCTGATCCGACCCCTTCGATATGGCTTTCAGATTACCCACGTAGCGCTTCACCCATGCCATGATGCATACTAGTCCCTCATACGAACTATAGCGAGGCCATTCTATTACATGGGTCTCGTTCGAGGGAGTGTCCGTAGAGGTCGAAAACATTTGTTGAACCACAGGACCTTGTTCCTCCCCATCTGGCCATTGTTCAGGATGGGGTAGCCAAGATGGCCCTTCCCACCAAAGCCGAGAACTGTGTAGGGAGGATTGAGTAATTTCCCTTGTGAGCAAATCGCCTGGATTAACGTCGGTAGGGACATACCTAAACTGAGTGTTCGTACATGTCGCTAAGATTTCGTCAACTCTATTACGAACAAACACCGGTAACACTTTCTTACTTGCAAGCCAACATAAACTTATTTGACTATCACACCAGATGACTGTATCTTTGATTGACAGCTCAGATGCGTAGGCCTCTTTAATGAACGTGGCTAACCTAGATGCAAGTATGCAAGCTGTCAGTTCAAGTTTAGGGATAGTTAAACATTTCATCGGGGCCACCCTAGCCTTAGCCATAATCAAGCGGCACGTATCCCTGTCATCACAGAAATACGCAGCGGCTCCGTAAGCAACTGTACTAGCATCACTGAAAATGTGTAAGGTCACATATCTTGAAAAGGTAACCTGTCTAGGTATTTCTAAGTCCATGCAACCCCAGAGATCAGAACCAATGTCACCAGCATTCCCTAAGCGCGTCCGAAAGAGGTTCGTCCCACCCGCAATTTACACACCAAAGCTCCTGTACAAAAATGCGAGCCCTAATGGTGACAGGTAACAAAACCCCCAGCGGATCAAAAATGCTAGCAATGACACTGAGCGCTTCTCTGTTTGTGCTAGCTTGTAAAAAATGCTCCCTCTTCTGGAATGTAAACATATCAGTATCAGTTACCCAAGTCATCCCGAGTGTCTTCACCCTATCCTGTACTGTACTTGCGACATTATGTAAGAATAAGGTATCATGGAGATGCGGACTATTTGTGACCCATACCCTGAGAAAGAGATGCGCTCTCGAGAATATGTCCTGGGCGCTGTCGTATATGGCCAGAAGGTCCTGCTCACTGTCATGGGTCGCCTGTAAATTATCTATGTAAAGCCCACGTCTCAGACCGTGAACATGTTGAGTATGTTTATCCACCAGGGACAAATGTTTCAAGATAGTTGCATTTAACAAAAACTGTGAGCAGGTCGCGCCAAAAAGAACCACGCGAAACCTATAGACTGATACTGGACTGTCGATATCCAGCGGATCATCGGGCCACAGAAACCGCGTGCAATCCATGTCATCCTCGTGCAACTTGAGCATAAGAAAGGCCTTCTCAATGTCGCTGACCCAAGCATATTGGTTCAATCTGAACCTTAACAAGACCTGGGTTAGGTCAGCGACAAGAGAAGGTCCTGTAAACAGACAATCATTCAAGCTCAGCTTATTTGTGCTTGTCTTTGCTGAACAGTCGAAAACCACCCCCGACTGTCCTTTTCAACACCATGATAAGCCAGATAGTGAGTCTGGTTAGTGCTGTCAAGGGTATCTACCGACACTCTCTCAATGAAACCTCTTGCTATCTGATCCCGAATGACACTTCCATATTGCTCGCAGTATTCCGGGGCCCGTATGAACTTACGCTGAAGACCTCTAAGTCGTCCCAAGGCTAGCCCATAGTTGCTCGGAAGTAAGTGCTTGTTGTCCCTCCAGGGCAACTGAACAGTGTACTGATTATTAACACGAGAGTACTGTATTGACTCATTGAATTTTGACATGACTAATTTAGCCTCCAAGTCTGCTTCCTTAGAAGCAATGCCAATGTGGTCCAGTTCCCATAGTGCACCAATATCTTTGTGTTCCCAGTGGCCCCCACTGTCCTGTAAGTAGGTATCCACCGGGCTGGTAGCAACTTTCAGAACTGTGACCACTTCGACAGTGGTTTCTGAACCTTGGGCGTGGAACGATCCACTCAAAGCAAACCCGTAAATTGTGGGCAGGAGAACTATCCCATTAACTCTTTTAAAGCCTGGGTGTACAAACTTATAATAATTCTCCGCTCCTATCAGCATATCGAGTTTGTTTGAATGAAAGTCATTGTCGGCTAATTTCAACTTTTGCGCAGTGAGTTTGTCAGTGATACAAGTAAGTCCCTTGTGAGCACAGTAACTAGGAAGCTGATCGACAACAATGGCTTTCATTTGGCGCCATCGCCCTTTGTGTCGATAGTTTAGTGCAACGTCATAAATTGCATCCTCCAGCGAGCCTGTGAAACCCCTTAATTGTAGAGTCTCTTTACCAACTACTGTATGTTGTATTAACTCCAATGAGGACTTCAATATAAAGGACTTTTGTGAGCACTGATCTAGTAAAGCACGAAGTTGTGTAACATAAGTCTCCCTACCTTTTAATGGTACCTTTATTGTGGGGAGTAATGCCATTTCGTTTTTATTAGTAACCGACATAGTAACTGGGTGTTCCGAATGAGCTTGTGGCGACTCCTGGCCCCTATTCGGACAAAGACTATGGTAATGTTTGCCCTGACAATGTTTGCACAGCTCCACTTTTGGATTGGTGCAACCATTTCGACCATGGTCTCTATCCAAACAGCCAACACACACCTTTAATACCTTCGCCCTCTTTATTTTGGTTTGTGCATTAGGATATTTGAAACATTTTAACCAGCAGTGCCCTGACTTGCCACACAGCTTACAGCCCTTATCAGAGCCATTACTTCCCGCCTTGTAATGTGCTACCTTGTTTTGTTGAATAGTAAAAGCAGCAGTAGGTTTATATTTTTCTTGTGTAGGGAGGCCAGCCCCCTCCATGTTACAAATCTCCTCGTATAGGGTCCGAGTGACCGCACCAACCTGTAACCAGTCATCCTTCAGTTCTCGCCGAATAGTCTCACGCAAAGCAGACGGAATCTTATTATACAACATTCCGGCACAAAAGTCCTCCAACGTCACATTGCAAGATTTAAGCGACTTTAGTGTGCATTCAGCAGCTGCATGGAAATGTCTAAGGTCCTGCGCATCATATCGAGGACCAAGAATCTCACAAAAGGCGGCAACGTGGGCAGACTTGATGCGGTCAATCTGTCCGTAGGTCTCGAGGAGAAGTGTTACGGCAGGAGTATAACTTGTGATCTCTAAGCTAAATCCGGCTATGAGCTGCGAGGCTTCTCCCTCTAGCTGACCCCTCAAATATGTGAATTTCTTAATATCTGTTAGGTCCTGACGCCTATGAACCGAACATTGGAATAAATCTCAAAATCCGGTCCACCGGGCAGGATCACCACCAAACTTAGGGAGGGTTAAGGCTGGTAATTTTACTACCGACTTTATAGCCTCTCTGCGAGAGACCTCTGTACGTACCGGTCTACTATCCAAAGGGGCTAATAAGTTTTGTACCTGTTCTTCATAAATCATATCATTAGCCACTTCTTCATTTAAATCTTCCTCAGACTCTAACAATAGATATATTTTCTCATTGAAAGAATTGATGTTGTGTAAAGCCTTGTCGATACTGACTTTTTTAGCAACTATTTCATCGTTTGTGGCTTCGTTGAGGAAAGTGGTGAAATCCTTAGTTAATTTAGTAATGCCTCCTTTGGCCGCAGCCCTCAACCTCGTCAGCTTGGTGATGTCCTTGTTTATAGGGAACCCAACCTGTTACCAGTCAATTCACAAATTTATAGGGGATAGGCGAGTCAGGATGGACGATGAACGACGATAAAATAAACTATTAGCCTAATAAACTGAAATAAATATAGGCTAGCCTATTCCTCGTCAAAATATCGCGCCGCCCTACTGACGATTAGGTTATAGAGCTTGTGCGTCCCCCAAGGGCCTAAATGGACGCCATCATATGCCAAGTCCTCCTTACCCATCTCCATAGGGTTGAACCTTGACTTGGAGAATGGGAATTTCTGACGTAAATGTCCGTTGACGGCATTTTTTATTCTGTTATATTGCTCTGCACTGAGGCCCCTGGGGGAGGTACGAGACTCTATTCCCACGATTTTACAATGCCCCCCTGTTCTATCCTCAATATGTTTAGCCAAATCATTTATTTTACTGGCTAACTCATTAACTACCGTATCGCCAAATATATCGTTACCTCCGACTATCAAGAATGTGAGATCCGGACGAAACTTTACAAGACCATCGAAGGCTGGCGAATTACGGATTGAATCAACTGTGGCCCCACTTTGTGCCAGAAAGTTCAGCTGGAAGCCTTCACGGAGTATAGGAGATGGTGGCGGTTCAAATCTATTGACATACGAGTGTCCAATCACCGCAACTTTAGGTAACGGGTGTTTATTGTGCGATGGTGACGGCTCAAAATTCTCGCCAATACCGTCCCAACCCCGCGCTGCCTCCCCAGACCCTCGAATCATTGGCTAGTGTGTAAACTATAGTCTAGCACTAGAAAGTAGAAAGCAGGGATGGTAAAAGCAGACCCAACAAGACGCCTAGCCACAATTGGCCTAGGTTAAACACAAAAATGGGGTACAGTATATTAATTAATAAGGCATATAGGCTATACTCAAATCCTGGTTTACGGCACCATACTTTACTGTCAAGACTTAGGATCGTATAGTGGATTTAGGAATTAGTTACAAGACTAGTAAAGGAATTGGATTATCAGCCTAAGGGGGAAGCATTGAGATCATCTCACCTTTGTTGTTAATTCACATGCTATACATGGTCTATACAAATTATAATGGCCACCAGTGAATATATATAGACTTAGCTGGTTAGTGGAGCATGTTGATGGATAGTAGGTGCTGGGATGTTTAATATATGGGACGATAGTGTGGCCGATCGCCGGTGTTGCTGGTAAGGGTTGTTGTTATTGAGTGGCACCCTTTATAGGGAGATATCTTAGAACGTCAGCTTGGTAACAAGTGAAGCTAGACATGCGCAATCATTCTCGATGCTGCTAACGTTCATCATATTACTTTAATTACTATATCAAATAGTACTTAATACTTATGGAATACTATATTCTCAAATTAACTCTTTATAGAATAAATGTACACCATAGCCTATACCTTAATTACCCCTTATATATTACTCATCTGATATACAAACCCAATTAACTTTACATGATACTTTGTGTATATACAGAATTATAGATCCCATTTTTAACCAATCCAAACTGGAAATAGAAAGGTCTATCGTGGACACTCATAAGTCACGATAATAGTGTACTGTATAGTACACATGACTCTCCAGAGATCCAAAACACTTTCATCTCTATTTCCTCCTATTCTGTTATTCCAAATTTCCAATTTTTATCTATCGCTATATCCCCCTTTCATATTTTGCTATTCGTTCTTTGTGAGTTCCCCCTACAATATTCTGGGACTGGCCTTTGTATCGGCTCTAGTGTATTGTGTCCCTGTAAAGACATATTGTATTTCCTCCGTCTCCCTTTCTCTCTCTTCCCGATACCTCTCTACAGCTTCGTTCTGCGTACTTTGAAAACAAATGTTTCGGGTTTATATTATTATATAATAGGGTTTGGTACTGTATAATGTTTCGGGTTTATATTATTATATAATAGGGTTTGGTACTGTATAATGTTTCGGGTTTATATTATTTGATAATAGGGTTTGGTACTGTATAATGTTTCGGGTTTATATTATTATATAATAGGGTTTGGTACTGTATAATGTTTCGGGTTTATATTATTATATAATAGGGTTTGGTACTGTATAATGTTTCGGGTTTATATTATTATAATAGGGTTTGGTACTGTATAATGTTTCGGGTTTTATTATTATATAATAGGGTTTGGTACTGTATAATGTTTCGGGTTTATATTATTATATAATAGGGTTTGGTACTGTATAATGTTTCGGGTTTATATTATTATATAATAGGGTTTGGTACTGTATAATTTTAAATTAGTTTCGTACTATATAGTTTAACATGGGCGTGTAGCTATTATTGCTAGTGACTGTGCATTATATTAAGGGATTTTTTATTTTATTTTGCTGGCTCCCACCTTCTCCTTCAAGCTTAGCCCATTAGTCTTGATATTTTAGAACATTCACCCATTTTTTTTTTACGATTATAAGATCTTTCGCCCCATTTGGTTGGCATCATTAAGGTGTCGATTTTTTCCTGGCGAGCGATTTCGAGCCTGTAATTTAGGAGAAACTAGCCTTCGGCCAGGACATTTTTCTACCGAAAAGAATGTGCATTATGCGGTACAAAAATACCCTCCTAAATGGCACGAAAGGTCTAAATATCGTCAAATTAATAGGGGGAATGTATCAAAATCTCAATACTATTGGTGTTAAACATGAGGGAGATGGGGGTCCAGAAACCCCACTCCTAAACTCTGTTTACAGTCAGGTGGCACACTGTGAGGTGTGTGCTCTTGAGGGTAGAGGGTGATGGGGGAGAGGAGGGGTAAGAGCTGTTATGGGTCGGAAGGAGGGGACAACTTGTTTGTAGGTAAATAAAATAGTTTCATCAGTTTATTAAATATATTATCATAATGATCCGAATTTGTATTAACATGTGGTAATCTGTTACATTTGTAACACATGGAAAATGACATGATCAAAACACAACACATTTGCCATCAATCAATGCCAACATTTTAGTAAATCCACAAAATACCGTGAAATAGAACTCACTCTCTCTCTCTCTGATACTGTCTTATATGACAGTTAACCTCTTCTGTACCGGCGACGTCTTCTTAATTATATTCTAGCTATACTGTATTTAGACGATTATGTGCAGCTTAAGAAGGATCTGTCGTAGTAAAAAAGGTTAAGGGAGATAGTTCGAAGCCTGTAAATTGTTGGGGGCTCTTTTTAAACGGAATAGAATCGTCTGAATGTAGCCAGATTAAAGTTAAAAACGTCACCGGTACAGAAAGGGATATTCTAGAGAACTACAACAGTTACTTCTCAATTACAGGATTTCTTTTGCTCGTGTCTTATTCTGGGGACCTTGCAGTTGCGCGGAGAATTGCTACTTTTGAAATTGCGTAATTTGTATTTTCCCTCCCATATACAATTCTGAGTGTCCATAATCCACACCTTTGTTTACCTGCTCGCCATCCGACTCAAGAAGAAGAAGAAGGGTTGTGTGGATATTACGGCCAAGCTCTTGGGACATAATGATTATTTACCAGTTAGCGTTCTGAATAGATGATAATTCAATAGGTAATGATCTCACGGCCAACCTATTGAACTATGACGAGCGGGCAAACACATTTGTGAAATTTGGACTCTGAACATTTTAAAAGGGAGAGAATATATAATTTTAGCAATTACAACAATAAGACTTGAACGACGAACTGTAAGGTCCCTTGTCGTATAAACCCATGATGATGTCTAACTTACGTTTTTATTTTGTCTGAACAGTATTAACTAAGACTCGGTGCCTTATGACCTTCGTCGCTTGGCGCTGGGATTTTAATACGGTTATCCCATCCAGCACCAGTGACATCCTTTTCATTATATTCTCACTACTATTAGGTTATTTTATTTAGTTTAGGAAGGACGTATACCAATTATATGGCCTCGAACCATGTCAGCTACCACATATCCTGTTTAATCTTCATAACATCGAGTTACCCCTTGAGATCCAGGACTTATATTTGTTATACTCTGGCTACCGTTAGACGATTTTCTGTATTGTTTAATGCAACTCTTGGTCTCACAGGTGGAAATACGATCTCAACATGCCCTCTGAATTAAGTAGGTCCTTCTTCAACTGCATAAAACCGTCTTACTTCAGCCATAATGAAAGGTAAACAGACGTCGTGGTAGTGAAAGGATCAATGTTGCTGAAATAAAGTTTAGAATACATCGCTGGAACTGGAAGGGTTAATGCTTTCCACTGTGGCCCATTATATCACTCCTTCATCTAATTCAGTTGCTTCGTGATATTTGGACATCCTTGTTCTTAATCTATCTATCTATCTATTGCCTGACGCCGTGATCCCCGAAGGGGTGGCCACGAACGAACCGCCCCCATGCACCACTGTCCCCAGTCAGTCGACTCCCCTCCTCCCAACCAGCACCGCCTTCATCCATATACTTCCTCACTCCATCCTTCCACCTCTCCTTCGGTGCACCTCTCCCTCTCTGTCTTTCCACCTCGCTCTCGTGCACCCTCTTAGCCATTCACTAGCTTTCCATACGTTCCATATGGCCAAACCATCTCAAGTTGTTCCTTTTCACACTTTCCAGCACATCTACCTCCACACCACACCTCACTCTTACTTCCTCATTCGTCTGACTATCCCTCCATGTAACTCCGCACGCACTTCTCAAGTAACTCATTTCCACCGCTCTCACTCTTGGTCTGAGTCTCTTCCTGAACGTCCATGCTTCGCTTCCGTATTTAGTGTCGGGATTACCACACTGTCATGCAAGGACTTCTTCACTTCCTTACTGACCACCCTATTTCTTGTTACTGCTTTCAATGTTCCTACAACCCTCTTCCCCTGTTGCACCCTCTCCTGCACTTCTTCATCCATAGTCCCATCTTTACTCAACATACTGCCCAGATACTTAACCCTTGTCTAGCGGCGCCAGACTTAAGTCGGTCTAGAGAAGAAAGGACTATGTGGCGGGGACCGACTTCAGGCGGTGTGCAATTTAGAGCAATAGTTGGCTCTGAGAGAGAGACGAGCGGTGGGAGGAGCGTAGGTCGGCTCTGACCGTTCGGACGGGTCCTGCGCGGCAACTGCCGTCCCCTCCACACACACCCACACTCACTACCTCGCTACACAGGGAATTATGTAAGGAAATTACCGTATTTTAGGAATTATTCCTTCGTCTTGAACGATCGTTGCAAGAGAACCAGGGGGTCGTAGAAGGATGGTTCTGGTGTCATTGGAAAGCTCAATTAATGCCCTTTCAGGGATACATAATTGTATTACGCTCTGGCTCTTGTTTATGCATAAAAAAGAGCACGGAAACAAGGTCGTTTAGGGTAAAGCCACCCGCTTGGCGGGTAGTAGAAGTTACTGACGGGCCCGCTCGTAAGGCGTTAAAAGAGCTGACGATTTCCATAGCCTGACCGTTCAACTTCACCTCACACTCTGTGACTTCACCCCTTTCGAAGACCATAACCTTGCTCTTCCCCGCATTTACTTTCAAATTCCGTTTTTCGCACACTGTTCCAAACTCATTTACCAGACCCTGCAACTCCCATTCATTACCACTCATCAGGACTGTATCATCCGCAAACAGCAGTATAGGCAGCTTCCACTCATTTCCCTACCTGTTCAGCGATACACCAACATCCACTGCTCTTCCTAGTATCTTCCTAGTATACAGTAAACAACCGCGGGGACATAGCACACTCCTGTTTCAACCCAACATTCAGGTCAAAGAACTCACTCTGCTCATAATACGTTTTACATTAGTTCAGTATCGTGTGGTGCTAGAGTTTATTAACCCATCTAGTACCGGTGATGTATCGTATATTATATTCTGACAATGACGATTCTATTCAGTTCCGGAAGGCCGTCTACCAAATTGAACGTTATATATTATAACAATTGATCCCCGTGGCTGCCACATATTTTTCCTTATCTTCTTATTATCGTCTACTTATAGCAGAAACCAAATACCACAGACAACATCGGTACTGGACGGGTTAATGTAACGTAATGTAATGAAAGGTTTCAGTAATGGAAAATGATGTTACGTTACTCTGACTTCATATGATGTTTTTATATTTCACAGCAACAATAATCATACTAAAATACATTCGGAATATCCTATCAATATGTTGTTAGCCCTTTCTTTATATCATATAGAGCATGTTTTTTACTTCATTCGTGTTAATATCAGACTATTGTATTCGACTTAAAGAACGATATGTCAGTCAGTAAGTAGTCAGTAGCCAGCACTTCTTTCCAAAAGGGGTAGGGAGGATCATCCTCTGGAAGTTGGGACTGGGAATCCCACTGACAGAAGCTGAGCCTACTTCTGGATCAGCGAACCTTAAAGAACGATCTGCTTGAATAAATAGATTGATTAAACCCGTTTAACTTAAATCAGATCCTTCCTAAGCTTAAATGTTGTTCTTGTAGTTCACTTCATATGAAGTAAAGCTTCGTCGTAATGAAATAGAGATACTAAATTATTATCAATAACCGAGTCTCCATATGTCATTGCAAATCACCAAACAACCCTACAGACTCCCTCCCTACCACCCAGCCCCCACACCCACCCGCTCCTCCTCTTTACCAGCTCATCACACGTGTAGATATGATCAGTGTTGATATAAAATGTTATATATCCATCTGCTATACTATGTAACATATTTAATAGAGTTAGATTTTTCATTTTGATGGGTCAATCGCCTTCCTAAGTTGTATAAGATCGTCTAATGATAGCCAAATTATGTTGTCAAAATGTCTCATACTTCTCAAGCTGTTAATATGAGAATGGGTCTGGAAAATGGTATTGAAAAATAGTATAGACCTGTACTCGAATTAATTAATGAATTATCGTTTGATGATACCCAAAATAAACTGTCAAAAAGCGTCATAATCTTCAAGGGGTTAAGACAACTGTTTAACCCGGCCCAAGATATATTTCCTAAATTGATAAATATAATTTGTTGAGGGCTAACTATGGTACAGTCACTCATCAAAATTCATGGACCCCCACGTAAACGCGTCAACTAAATTGGATTGTCTTTTGCTTGGTACCCCTTGTGCCTGGATGCCAGCCAGAGGAAGGGGAGGGATAGAGAGGTCAGAGTAGGAGGGTGTAGAAGCAGGGTAGTACGGTAGTTACCTTACCCCCATTTTCTTCCTCTAAACTAAAATTCCACACCTCTCTCTCTCTCATATTATCAATACAATAACATCTATGATAGCCCTCTCCCTATCTCTACCAAATTATATAAGTTATCTAATAGCACCTACACATCTACATTATATGTTGGTGTATTTTGTTTTATTTGTCTTGTTATGTTTATTTATGTGTTATAAGAGTTGCGACCAAATGTTATTATATTCTGTAATTCACTTCCATTCTCACGTATATTATTAATGTATTTCTATTTAATATTACCTATTGTCACTATGTCCATTTCCTTTATCCGTATAGTGCTTTTCTTCGTATAATGCTTTGTGTTTAGAACGTGACGGCCAGATATATGTGTTAACAGTTCTACTCAGTCTTCCCTAACTATTCTTTCCTAAATCTATCCTACGATTACCTTACTTCGGAGAACATAATTTGTATACAATAAGCCTACTTGTTTTTAATAGACAAGGTTTAGACAAAGACAAGGTTAGATATAGGATATACAGTAGGCTTACATGATATATAAGTAAGCTAGACGGCACTTGGTAGAGAGCATACCTCTGGCTATGCTGGCTGTTTTTGTTTATCATGTATAGAGTCAAACAAACAAACTGACAAAACAAACGGAGGTAAAAGATCAACAGAGTGATGCTCCCTCTCTCTCTCTCTCTCTCTCTTATGGAAGTTCATGAATTTGTAAGTGACTGTTCTTATATACTATTAGGTGAACAAAGGCACCAATTGTTAGGAGACTTGCCCATTCGTATCGTCCTGACCTGTCCTATATGTTGTGAAGCGTATGACCAACCAATTACCAATCCCCGGGGCAATGTAGCGTTAAATAACACACCTCCAACTATAATTTGGATAGTTGAGCTAGAGAAGACTTACACCACCAAACTGCATATGATATTAATTATAAGTAAATTATATAAAATATCTCCTGACAGTTCAAAAAACTGAAAACCGAAAAACGGAATTTGAAGGTAAATGTGGGGAAAAGCAAGGTTATGGTCTTCGAAAGGGGTGAAGTCACAGAGTGTGAGGTGAAGTTGAACGGTCAGGCTATGGAGATCGTCAGCTTTTTTAAGTATCTGGGCAGTGTGTTTAGTAAAGATGGGACTGTGTATGAAGAAGTGAGGGAGAGGGTGCAACAGGGGAAGAGGGTTGTAGGAACGTTGAAAGCAGTAACAAGAAATAGAGTGGTCAGTATGGAAGTGAAGAAGTCCTTGCATGACAGTGTGGTAGTCCCGACACAAACTTACGGAAGCGAAGCATGGACGTTCGTGGAGAGACTCGGACCAAGAGTGAGAGCGGTGGAAATGAGTTACTTGAGAAGTGCGTGCGGAGTTACATGGAGGGATAGACAGACGAATGAGGAAGTAAGAAGGTGTGGTGTGGAGGTAGATGTGCTGGAAAGTGTGAAAAGGAACAACTTGAGATGGTTCGGCCATATGGAACGTATGGGAAGCGAGAGAATGAATAAGAGGGTGTACAAGAGTGAGGTGGAAAGACAGAGAGGGAGAAGTAGACCGAAGGAGAGGTGGAAGGATGGAGTGAGGAAGTATATGAATGAATATGGTTGGGAGGAGGGGCGTCGACTGACTGGGGACAGAGGTGCTTGGGGGCAGTTCGTTCGTGGCCACCCCTTTGGGGATCATGGCGTCAGGCAATATATCGATAGATAGTTCAATATGCCGTTTTCTTTTATATAACCGCCTCTTCAAACTCATAAAAATTACAAGTGTTTTCATGATATTAACATTCAGTCGTAGGTATATTAATGTAATATCAATAGTTTTATAACAGGACTTTTATCGTGATTTTCTAATCAATTCTGCAAAAGTCATTGTGATGATTTTGCTTTCTTCAGAAACATACCTAGGTCAAAATTAGCAACTAAACGATTGGAATTCGTCTGTTTTGATTATCTTTATTTTATTTTACTGATTATTCTATTGCCCATAATGCAAACACGACGAGTTGCTGAATATAAAAAACATTATGCTGTAGATGCATCTATTATTGTTTTTCTTATAAACCCACTATTATATCAGTATGGGTGCATGCAGCAGCATGCTGCTAATAAGAAAAAGGTTTGTCAATATCTCGAGTTATTGATCGATCAGTTCGCCCGTCAATATATCATGTTATGGTGATATCCTACTGTAAGTGTGTGCTTGGAATTGAGATGAACAGAGATCGATCAGTTCGCCCGTCAATATAACATGTTATGGTCATATACTGTAGGTGTGTGCTTGGAATTGAGATGAACAGACGGTGTTGAAACTGCAGGGTCTGTGGTAAGAGATTGTGGTCAGATGAACGAGGCTTAATAGCCAGAAAAAGAATGCTGATTGTAAGCATCGTTTGAGCACTGGCCTGAAGAAGCAAGCTATCTGCGAAACTTTGTCAATACAGTGTTCCTCCTCAAATGGTGTATCTTTTCATTGAATTATATAACATATATAAATGCGTTCTGCCTAATGTTTAGTCTATAATTACCAGTTTACTGTTTACCGGAAGTTATGTGTTCGACTCCGTTTGTTTGTCTGTCTGTAAACAAGATATCTAGAACAAAATAATTGCCTGAATTTTATGAAGGTTGGCGGGAAATAAGATATGCAGCAAGGAATAAGTGATTCTCTTTAGGAGGCGATCTGGAGATGTTCACGACATATGGTGGGCAGATAGAATATGCACCTTTGTAGAAGTTATTCAATATAGGAGGCGAGCCGGAATATATCCCATAACCCAGATCCAGAATTGATTTTAGGTCATTAATATTATTGATATAGAACCAGCCAGTATAGGCGGAGGTATGCTCGCTACCAAGTGCCGTCTAGCTTACCTATATATCATGTAAGCCTATATCCTATATCTAACCTTGTCTTTGTCTAAACCTCGTCTATTAAAAACAAGTAGGCTTATTGTATACAAATTATGTTCTCCGAAGTAAGGTAATCGTAGGATAGATTTAGGAAAGAATAGTTAGGGAAGACTGAGTAGAACTGTTAACACATATTATATAGCTGGCCGCCACGTTCTAAACACAAAGCATTATACGAAGAGAAGCACTATACGGATAAAGGGAATGGACATAGTGACAATAGGTAATATTAAATAGAAATACATTAATAATATACGTGAGAATGGAAGTGAATTACAGAATATAATAACATTTGGTCGCAACTCTTATAACACATAAATAAACATAACAAGACAAATAAAACAAAATACACCAACATATAATGTAGATGTGTAGGTGCTATTAGATAACTTATATAATTTGGTAGAAATAGGGAGAGGGCTATCATAGATATTATGTTATTGATAATATGAGAGAGAGAGAGAGAGAGAGAGAGAGAGAGAGAGAGAGAGAGAGAGAGAGAGAGAGGGAGAGAGAGAGAGAGAGAGAAAAGCGGAGAGAGATGTGTGGAATTTTAGTTTAGGGGAAGAAAGTGGGGGTAAGGTAACTACCGTACTACCCTGCTTCTACACCCTCCTACTCTGCCCTCTCTATCACCCCCTGTCCCTCCCCTTCCTCTGGCTGGCATCCAGGCTCAAGGGGTACCAAGCAAAAGACAATCCACTTTAGTTGACGCGTTTACGTGGGGGTCCGTGAATTTTTATAAGTGACTGTACATCCATCTATCCTGGTCTAATATCGTTAATCTTGAGGCACAGATTACCGCTGTGATCGTTACTCGTTCACGATATTGATGTTGGTTTAAATCGATACTTTTTATATGAAAGGAAAAAGAAACCTGGAAATTGAGAATTTGTAATTCTGTAGAAATACCTCAACCAAGAAGCAATTTGCAGATATGTTGGCCTTACACATGTGGAAAAAACATTAAATTGGTGGTTAGCACATGGTAAGTGCCTTATTCAGGGATTTGGATATAGACACCGGATAGAAAGAAGTTATGAGATGGGGAACAACCACAACTAACGATATTAATTATTGTTATTCTAATATATAATATAAGTAATAATACCGGTACTAATAATAATGAGTAAGTCTAAACAATTATCGTTATAAATGGACAAGCAACCAACACATTATTCTAAAACTAAAACTAAAACTAAAATCATAACATCATTGAAAAGTAATTGAGTGAATGAAGTCATCACATCCCAGTTTGCTTCCACCTGATTGGCAACTATTCAATAACAGTTTAATATAATTATATCTGATAAGTAAAGATCGAACTACACAAGATTCCACTCCTTCCTTCCTCAGTCCACCTATTCATAGTGTGCACGGGGTATAGTTCCGATTTCTCCACCAGACGGCGTGGGGCATCATTGGCCCTTCTCCCGCGTAAATAAACACGTTGAACTCTATGCGATTGAATCGGTTTCTACTTTATATGCTGGTAATGCTGTGTCTAACATGAACACTGGACATTGAGTTATCGCCATACATTCTTAGTGTTCTGAAGGGGGAGGGTCCCTAGGGTAAAATAGAGGGAAATTACGACAATGAAGATTTATTACTGCCTTGTGATAAAAGCAGGGTGTATGAAGAGTGAACAACACCGACTATATCTCCTTATATACCGTACTGGGCTAACTTAAATACTGTATTATCATTATTTACATGTCGATTTTATAATTTTACACCATAGTATGTTGATATTTATCCGTTTTCCGTATATTTTTTTAAAGATTACTATGCGAGCGAAGGCGAAGCAGAAAACAAATAATTGTTATAACACCAACATTCCATTACTCACTTCCTTTCTGTAATATATATTTTATTTATATATATATATATATATAATATATATATATATATATATATATATATATATATAGAGAGAGAGAGAGAGAGAGAGAGAGAGAGAGATCAAATAATGTCTACGTTTTGGAAATTAGATATACTATACAGATTATAAGCCTTGTTACAACAGCAGAACTGCGCATGAATAGGCTACCGTACGGTACAGAAATCTTTGAGAACAGAATATTAACCCCTTCTTTACCGGTGACGTCTTTTTGTATTTGATTTCAGCTACATTTAGACGATTTTGTTTAAGCTTGGGAAGGATATATGATATATGAAAGGATTAATTGAGATAGGCTGTAGCCTTGTAATGAGTAGACGTCCTTCCTAAGCTGTACAAAATCGTCTAATAGTGGCCAGAATATAATGAAAAGTGCATCATCGGTACAGAAGGGGTTAAAGGCACGTAACACAATATACCGGTAGTCGTCCGGTAGGCTACATAGGCTAGGCCTACTTATAATTTCAGTGATGCATAATACAGGTTTAGTTAATTAATATGGTCAAACCTCCAATGTATTTAGCTTATTGTAATACCCTCTACCCGCAAAAATCCCGCAACCATAGAAATACCAGAGTTGACAAAATAATTATAACCGATCGAGTTTGGATTTTAATCAACATTTGATGTCAAACAAGTTCAACAGTTAAAACCTACACCAAATATCACCTTATATAATTATGGGCTAGACTTAAAAATACTAACTGTAAATTGGTGAATTTTACACAAGGTAGTGTTTGTGTGGGTGGATGAGTTTAAATAAAGGAAATTGTTCCTGTGTTTTCGACCATTCCATCCTTACAAAGCTGTTTATATCGATCCTTTGCACAATCCATTTATCCATTTACCTTCCACTGTTAGATAACATATGATTCATCACGAAGTGTAGCCTACCTGCGGAGATGAAACGCACTTATATATCATACAGTACATGAGAAGACCAGAATTTTAGACCAATTCACATGGATCATAATGTAGGTAAGGTATGTCCATAAACGGTACCGGTACCGGGTATATAGTTTTGCTTCAACCGACAAACTTCATGATAAATCGTATATTCTCCTATTATGGAAGGTAACATATATTTATACAACGGACTTTGCTTAAACCTCCTCAAATAAACCGTTAGTTAAGTTAATTCTTAGGTAGGTTTGGTGGGTTTGATATTGTTGCACGCCAATGGTTGGTAAAAGAGCCAAGTTCAGATTTATATAATTTTGCTGCAATGGTAAAACTATGATGTATTTTGCTTATATTGCCAACGAGACTACTTAATTTAGTCTAAATTCCCCTGCATATATAGACGAAATTTATCCGACACTTAAGCATATTGTATAAATGAGCTATTCACAAAATTGGCATATGTTGGGGTGAAATTAATAGAATATAGATTATAAAATATGTATATTTTCAGTTGATAGATAGGCTACCGGTAATGTTGGGCATAGCCTAATCAACTCTGTTCATATGTTTCGTTTTATTACCGGTACTTACTTTACATCTAGCAGCTTTGCCATTGTACCAAGGTTTAAGCAAAAGTCCGTTGTATAAATATATGTTACCTTCCATAATAGGAGAATATACGATTTATCATGAAGTTTGTCGGTTGAAGCAAAACTATATACCCGGTACCGGTACCGTTTATGGACATACCTTACCTACATTATGATCCATGTGAATTGGTCTAAAATTCTGGTCTTCTCATGTAGTGTATGATATATAAGTGCGTTTCATCTCCGCAGGTAGGCTACACTTCGTGATGAATCATATGTTATCTAACAGTGGAAGGTAAATGGATAAATGGATTGTGCAAAGGATCGATATAAACAGCTTTGTAAGGATGGAATGGTCGAAAACACAGGAACAATTTCCTTTATTTAAACTCATCCACCCACACAAACACAATGCCTTACATTGTGCTTTGTTCCTTATGCTATTTATCATGGAATTTGTCTGTTGAAGCAAACATTATACTTGTACCGTATATGTACCTTAACCTACATTTTAATCTATATGAAGAGGTCTAAAGACACACGATTATTCCTGGTCTCTTCATTTAGTATATAATATATACGTTTGTTATATATCTGCCGGTAGGCTACACTTCGTGATGAATCGTATTGCCTCTCATTATGGAAGGCAAAATAGATCGATTTAAACATATCTTGTGTAAGAATGGAATGGTCGAAAACACACGAAAAATCTCCCCTACCCTCACCCATCCACCATAACAGACATTTCATATACATCATTAATGTGGTTGATAGATTGTTGGTGTCCTATTAATCTTTAGTTTTCAGTTGGCTTTGCATAGGATACGGTAATCTAGTGTAGGCTAATGGTATACGCTTTGCCGTGAATTGCGGTTACTTCCCTAATATATCGATAAACATAAATGTGTATACAAATATATTGTGTAAAATGAGACAATTAATATCAGTACAGATACTTGTTAAGCCTAGTCCTTATACAAGAAGATATTAGACAGTTTCCAGACGGCGATGGATGATAAAGAGCTTTGCGCTTTAGGCCTATATACAAAATAATAACAAAACTTTACTCTTATTGACCGTTGCCGTCTGATAGGTACTGTATGCATCTGTAGTTTTATGAATGAACTAGGCCTATATTTGGGTAAAATTACTTAAGATATGTTCATAATAATCCAAACATCCACACATATTAAAGGAGAGAGCTCAATATTCAGTCTTATCATCTATCATCTTATCATCTATATTGAGGCAAGTAAATTGTTCCATAAATTTAATCTTTTTAGGGTCAATTATTGTGACTATTCTAAAATTTGACATCAATAATTTTAATCAAGCATTTTTAACTTGAAGTTTCTTGTATAACCTCTGCTTACTTGTTGTCTGTATTTATTGTTTTTTGTCTGTATTTATTGTTTATCTTTTTCTTTTTCTATTATTAATATTGATGATTTTTTAAATTAATTGTTCTTGTTAAAAGAGTAATCTTTGTTTAAATCTGTTGTTACTTCATATTTTGCAATTATTTGTCTTTATATTTTACCGGTATGTATTCATTGTCGATAGTATCAATTGCTTGCTTTTGCGATTTCCTTAGTTTATTTGTGCGATAAATGTAGGTTATTTGTAGGGTAGTTATTGATAGGGGTCACTTGAGGCATGCTATGCTTACAGGTACATAGTCCAGTAAATCTAGCAATCATTTAACTGGACCTAGAACAAATTGCAATAGAAGGTTTTTTGGCTTTAACTTGTTTATTAGGTCCCTCTGATGAACATATAAAAAGTCTCCAACTTTTGGACACTGGGAAAGTGGTTAATTTGCATAAATTCAAGATGGCCGCCGTCCAAAGCTTCAATTTACAGATAACTTTTTTCTGGTTGCTCCTAGACCCTATAAATGTATTACAAACAACGTTTTTTTGGCTTTAACTTGTTTATTAGGTCCCTCTGATGAACATATAAAAAGTCTCCAACTTTTGGACACCTGGAAAGTGGTTAATTTACAGCCGAAAAACCTTACAGACAGGCTGAACTGTCTCTTTCACAAGGGGTGACACAGGCACTTTGTGCTTGTATGGGTTTTTTGACCTGTTGTCCCTCTTTTTTATAAAAAAAAAAAAAAAAAAAACATGACGTAGTATGACGTCATTCAGAGCCAATTATGTAATTCATGATAGGAGTTCGTATTCACTTGGATCATCGGTGCTTGCATCAAAGTTGCTATTTTGACAGAGTCCTTTACATTGACCACATGCACTGGAACATTCAAGCTCATTCCGTTTGCAACTACAGCGTTGAGTGTCACAGTTGCCCTTACACTGACATCTGACCAATTTCAGTAGTGAATCAGGAGCCACTGGCGAATCCATCGTCTTCGGTTCAAGCTGTCCCTTCCGCAGACACCAGCCCCATTTCTCGGGGTCCACACAGTTTCCCATCCATTCCTGGACCTGACAATAAACTCGGAACGAGTGGTATTTGGCTGCATCGGTTGTTGGGGGAAGGCTGTGAACTTCAACGGTAGTTGAACTTTTTGCCACCTTGTTGCAAAACTTTGTCTTTCGCAGTCCGTCAAGGGTGTCATTTCCTTTTCCCCCGTACAAATAAACCAAGGCCTTTTCACCAGCTGATGATATCGCGTCTTTACTTCCACTTTGGCAACAGAATGCTTCTATACATTTCAAGAAACCGTTGTCTTCCCTCACTTTCCTCAAGGCAGCCCCTTTACCAATACCATACAGTCGTGAGGTTGTGTCACATCCACAGAGTGCATGGACAACTGGCAGGACACGACAGATGCTTTCACCGAGAGCTTCTGCTACTGAGTTAATATGCCAACATTTCCCACCTTCCTTGCTCGACTTGAAGTACAAATCATTCATCCCTCGTTCCGCATAATGACACAACAGCACCAACAAGTCTGTGTCCTCACCTATCACATATGTCACGTTTTCCCTTGCATGCTCAATTCCCTTCTTCGCAATCATGACATCTGCATCTGCTGGCGCATTGACACAGTCAATTCCATTTGCCTTGAATGTTTCACACAATAAGTCAATGAAGTTTTGCTTATTGTCCGAGTTTGACAAGAAGTTTTCCTTTTTTGACCGAAGGGGCATGGTTGGAGTGAACATCACCTTTTGACCAAAGACTCCTTTTGATCGTCGATTGTGTGTCATGTCCTTGGTAGTAGGTCCTGATTTATAACCGTCGAATACAACCACCGGGTTGAGAAAGTTTTTGGAAACATGCTTCATGTACATGCTTGCAATGTCCTCAAATGTGTCACCCTTCTTCCATGGAATCCTTTGCAATAAGGAACCACCATCCAGAACATGGGTCACAGTCCTTTCTTCCTCAAATGATTCCAATGACGACTTGGGAACAACAGCAGCTATCTCATCTCCTAGCTGTGGTTTATTGGCTTCCCTGAGCCTCCCCCACTTATCAAACAGAGCAGTAGGGTAGCTAGACAACTCATACGCAAAGACCTCTTCAACACCTAAGTCCCTGTTATTAGCAAAGATGAGGAGCCTCTGGAAAAGGAGCTGTGGGTCGATTGGTACTTTTTCAGCACTGATTGTAACCTTTGCACCCAACGACTCAACTTGATCTTTCTTCCTAAATGAAAAGTCAAAAGCATTGCTACCTTCCATCTTCTGCACAATGTTCATACCAACCTCATACAGTAAATGAGGATTGGCCGAGGCTGGTCCTGTCACACCGTTGGCAATATTCCTGAGCTCATTTGATTCTTGAAATGGATCATAATCCTTGAAGAATGCGAGAACCTTCTCTGTGTCCTTCCTATCTCGTTCACGCCTTGCTTCAGTCATTTCTTTGTGCTGCTCAGAGGTGTGGAAATGCTTCCCTGTCAGTTCTTGCATAACTTCACTCACCTCAGCGCAGGCTGGCATAGCAAGTAACCAGCGCAGGCGTTGCGTTTCCTCCATGCCCCTACCACGTGTCAATCCCCCATTCGTTTTCAAAGAGCGCATCAAAACCTGCTCTATAACCAAGTCGCTTGGCAGTCCTGCCCACAGCCGATCACTTCGGCGGATCACAAATAGACCGGAGTTCAATTGACAGAACATGTCAGGGTTGAGCTGCTCAAGTTCAATCATGTCTTGAATGTACACATGGGCTGACTTGGCATAATTGTTATGACCACACGCTGCAAAGTACGGCAACATCTCCTGGAGTGTTCCGAGGTACAGTAGGAAATCGCCCATTCTCAGTGCCCTCAGGAAGCGACGCAGCAGGTCAATCATGTCCATGTATGAATCCATAGCTTTCCCATCTTATGCTCTGCTAAGGAGCTCTTCTCAGCTTTAAGTTTTTCAGAAATTCTGTTGAAAACGTCTTTACTGCAGACTTCATCCGGTGAAACGTCTTCACGCAACAGCTTATCCAAAAGATCTGCAGCCTCCTGGAAGTCCTTGCATGCGTCACTTTCCTCATCTACCATTGAGAGGTTGACACCGTATGCCCTGCCTAACACAATCGAACTCAAGGCTGTGTCAACCAAGAAGTGGCCTCTGATTGCTCGTGCATAGGCTTTCCCACTCAGCATTTGGGTCACAGCATTTTCAGCGTATATAAGTTCCAAAACCTCCTTAAGCCCAGATGCTTCCATAACATGGCCCATGCATCCCAAAAAGCTCATCACAGAGTGAAAGCCACCAAGGTTCAAAACAATGGGTTTCAGTTCGCTTCCTTCCTTCTCATGAACAATGATCGTCTTCGCTTTCCAATAAAGCGGTTGGTCGAATGTCAGCATTGGCGTCGTTCCCTGGCGATGGCTTTCCGCAGCAACGAAGTGAAGTGTTGAGTAAATACAACTCATGTCCGTAGGGTCCATGTCAATCATGGGCAAGAAATGGACGGATGATTTCCCTGGGTGTGGTCCATGGCACACACTCTGCATTAAGCCGGACCAGCCTGGTCGTTTTGGTCGAAGCAACCATGACGTTTTCCACAGTATGTCCAGATTTTCAAGCTTGTCAGATGCTGAAATGGGGTCAAGCTTTCTAAATTCGAGAGGCCCACCCTTCTTGCGAACACTGCGGTAGTATTTGATTTCAATTTGAGCTGCCGTGAAGTTGTTTTCAGGTGACTGCAATCTTGGTATTGATGTTGTGTCTCTTACTTCAGGGGTGACAGCAACAATTATACCCATACCATGGTATGTTCCTCGCCCATCAAGCGTACGCAAGTTGTGATCAACATTGTCTGCAACGAACTGTCCAAACCTGCCTGCAGTGGATATGTTGGTGCCCCTGAAATTGGCAGCACACTTCGAAAACCTCAAAACTTCTGCGTAAGGCAGACAGAAGCCGTGGCTGTGTAAACTGTCCACAAGAAAGCGGGAACCAAAGTGCTGGTGCATTTGAACCGCCAATCCATACTGAATGGGTGCTACAATGGCCCTTGGTCTGGTAAGTTGCACGATACTTTGTCCAATTGATGCAACTTCAAGATCACATGACTTGCCACTGAACGTCTCTTGCAGCAATATACGAAGGGACTGCGGAACGTACGCCACATTCTTTTCCAGCGACCGGAGTTCAGAAGGATCTGGATAGAAATCTCTACAAGTATCAATGTTCTTTATATCTGCTTTGATCAACCGTGCCGCAGCCCTGACTATCTTTCTTTGTTCTGCTTCCTCATCATCAGTCTGTGGTGAGTCTTTGAATTGTTGCAAAATCTTTGCAGCACTTTCTTTGACAGTTACAACATCGCTGCGTCCATGCACGTTACTAATAACCAGTTCATCCCCAAAATATGAAATAAGTTTCTGTTTCATGTATTTTACACTATACGCTTCAACATCAGGGCACAACTGGGACATTCTATCAACGAGATCAACCACTGTAGTCTGTTCATCATCATTGCCACTGACTAGGTCCTCGATTGCGAGTAGAAATGCTTCCTCTCGTGAGGCATCTACTTTGCGACCCTTGCGAGGAGGTTCACTGGCTGCGGAATCACGATATTTGGAGGGGATCTGCCTATGTGTCTGGAAATTTGAGCTGCACTGCTTGTGATATATTGCGTCAGCTGCTGGAAGATCGTGTGCAAAGTTAATTCGGCCTCTAACAGTGTCAGCCCACTCATCAGCCCTGGCATCACATGCAGAAAGTATTGTCCTTTGAAAGTTGAAGGTGCGTACTGGATACACTTCTTCTGAATCATGCTTTGTGTCCAAATAGATTTTTGTACCACAAAAAAAGCAGTTCTCTGTAAAACAAAAGTCTGGTGTCTGAGAACGAAGAGCAGGTTTTTCAGGACGTTTCTTCTGCTTCCCAGGAATTCTATTTGGCTTAGTATTGACATGCTTCTTTCGGCAATCAATGTGCACCGTTTGGCCCTCGGACACGGTAATTGATGGCGTTCCACGTTCAGTACTGGCCTTGTTGATAGTATCTGCTCCCTTCGCCCTCAGCTTGACTGTTTCTCCTTCGTCTAACATGTTTGAGCAAATGCCGCAGGGATTATGCACCACCTCTTCTTCCATGGCTTCGGTAGATGTCGCACCAATCTGTTGAAACAAGAAACAAGATGATGGGATTAGTATAGGCCTAGGCAAAATTTAATAGACAATAATGTGCAGTAAAGGTAGGGCTTGACCTAGAACAAATTGCAATAGAAGGTTTTTTGGCTGTAAGGTTTTTTGGCTGTAAATTAACCACTTTCCAGGTGTCCAAAAGTTGGAGACTTTTTATATGTTCATCAGAGGGACCTAATAAACAAGTTAAAGCCAAAAAACGTTGTTTGTAATACATTTATAGGGTCTAGGAGCAACCAGAAAAAAGTTATCTGTAAATTGAAGCTTTGGACGGCGGCCATCTTGAATTTATGCAAATTAACCACTTTCCCGGTGTCCAAAAGTTGGAGACTTTTTATATGTTCATCAGAGGGACCTAATAAACAAGTTAAAGCCAAAAAACCTTCTATTGCAATTTGTTCTAAGTCCAGCCCTACTTTGACTGGTCTAACACTTGGCCGCAATTCCGCGTGGGCCACCTAGTCGTAGGGTTTGGGTAAATCCGTTGTGTAGTTTGTTCGCTCTGAATATAGTAAGATCTCACACTCCCCTCCCTGAATCAATCGAAGATTTTGCCCCATAGATGGCGCAGCTTGATGGGAAGGGAGTGAGCTTGTCGTAGTGTTAAAAGGGTAGGACACAATGGGAGGAGGTGACGTTTTATAACATGCAGTGACGAATGTTAAACTTATTTACTTTTACTTGTTCATACAATAATGTTCCCGAAACTAATTCGTAATGAACAGTAGATTCCCTCTTTCAGTAACTGAAACGTCACTCTCTCTCTCTCTCTCTCTCTCACTTTCTCTCTCTCTCTCTCTCTCTCTCTCTCTCTCTCTCCACCCACTTTATTGGTTTGAATAAAATAATAGTACAGGTCATACTATATAATATATAACATACACCTTTTGTTAGCAAACTACAAACTAGCGACAAATTAGATTAACAAAAGTAGTAAACTATTATTATTTAGATGAGTTACCTTTGTAGTGTCAAAATATGTCGATCTGTGGATGACTTACCTCAAGCATGAGAGTCACAGTTAATACTGAGTCGGTGGGCTATTGATTACATTGATCAGGATTCATTAAGATTGGTAATATCATTATCAAGATTCTAAATTACCTGTGGCCAGAAAGAAAACATTACATATGATCACATTGATACATTAAGCCAAATGGTAGAGGTATGGCATGTCTGATTTATATATATTTAACAATTAATTTACATCGAGGCAAATTTGCTGATAAAGCATTTCCCTCAGGAATATCAGTATATTTAGAGTAGCTGGCAACAGTGTTTAAACTTAGATACAAAATTCCTCTCTGTTTATGGCGATTTAAAGTCGATTTTCCTGTGCATCAAGGTAAACTACCCCTTCCTTCCCCTAAATGGATAGTTTGAGTCTCGTTTCACCTTTATTGCTCTCTGACATTAGGCTGAAATTAGTATGGATCTTCATAAAGAGCTCCTTACCAAAACTTCTGTTGAAAATACACACTTCCTACTCGACAGGCTTACCAACATTTATCAGGGTAAATTCTATGACCTTAACTATTCAGCTATAGTACCAATCTACTTATTCTTTCTGATTAACTTGCTCTATAGACGAATGCTAATAATTGATGTGTGCTAACCTAGAAACAATAAATAAAATAATTACTAAAGTATATGAAAAATCTGTTGGTATCACGGAAGAGCCAAGTCTGGTTTCTCAGAGAGAGAGAGAGAGAGAGAGAGAAGTTGCACTGTGTTAATCGATTTATGTAGTAAATATGGTATTGATAAATCATGTGTGCATTACCTTGGTAACAGTGAGACTATGAGTAACTACATGTAAACTCAGGTTATTAGATATCACAAATAGACCAGGGTATACACAGATAATATTATTCCACACATATAGTTATTTATACTGATGTTATACTCTTTGCATGTGGTTTGTTACATATTGCCAAGTCTGATAATATAAGATAATGTGATACAGGGGGAAATATTTACCTAGAGTAAATTACCCTCGAGAATTGCAATCCATTTTTCCCCAACACATTATTCCCTTGATCTATTTACTTTACTATGACTGTCTAATAAATATCAATTAAATAAATATAATTACTGAAGTTAATTGAGTATACCTTTATCAATTGTTCATATTACCGCAAACATAATGTTTATCAACAGGACAATTAATATTTGTCATTGTTATATTGCATTGCGCAATAATCTTGTATGATCAAGCTACACATTTATTTTGAAATTAATTGAAAAAAAGCTAGATAATCGAATGAGTTACCTCGGCATATAGAAGCTTATGAAGGTGATACTTTCACGTCCACCTCCTCTCGGGAGATAAGGTTGTCTGGCAATAGATGGATATATAGATAGATAGATAGATAGATAAATCAGATTAGCGAGTTCACGAAATATGATATGACATCAAGATTTGTGTGCAATGATTAACCGAAGTTGTAAGAGGAAGCATAAACAAGCGAACAGGGATCGTCCAAAGGGATCCTAATGCATCATTCATATAAACATAACTATATTTAACCGTCTCCGACATATGACGCGATTTTGAGCCTATTGGGGATACTTTAAAGCCTTTGTTACCATCAGGGGTATTTAGAAACCTTTAGTTTAGTTACTTCAACCTCTGCAGTTGTCTTTGAGTTAGCTGTGGGCAAAAAACTAATTTTGGAGAGGTAATTATAAGAGTGAGAGAACTCTATTTCTTATTGCTAATCTGGCAACCTCTGCATCATATGTGCGTGAAAGGGTTAAGCCAATTAGTGAAATATGCTGAAAATGTGTGCAAAGCTAATACAAAGTAAAGAGTAAGTAAGGCCATGCCAGTATAAAAAGAGATACAATATATAGTACATAAATAAATTTAGCTTTATAATTTTCCACCCGTCCACGAACACGAAACCTCTATGCATTCGTGTCCCGATCGCCCTTTAAGCACACACATGCACGCACACACACACACACACACTGAAATATCCTAAATTTAGTTATTATACATTCATCCACCAGTCTAAACAATCCCACCACAACTCCTCCACCTCCACCCACCTTGTTAGTCACCTCGCCACCCTTACGTCCCTCCATCCCTTAGTGACAACTATACTCTATTTTTTTCCAGCTGATCGTAAATTGAATCTCTTATTAGCTGATTTCTCGATACTTAATGGAAATAAATGAAATTACTATGACTGTGTGTCATATTATTGCCAAGTTTTCAGAAAAAACATAATCTTTCGCTACAAAATCTACCTTATAGCCGAGTAACAAAGATAGAAACATGGCAATTTACCCTCAGCTGGGAAAAAATAGACTAGAGGATAGAAAAAAAGTCCGAGTTCGGAGAGAGAGAGGAAGGTGGATAATTATACATGGCCGCGTCAGTATAATGTTACTTCGTGGTGCTACTTCAAAATATATTCTTCTCAAGTTCTCATCATATTGCTGAATAAATTTCATAATGTGATTCATTAAAGGTGTAAATGGATATATATAATAGTGTTACTTTCACCATTCTGTATACCTCTGATAACCTAGAGAGAGAGAGAGAGAGAGAGAGAGAGAGAGAGAGAGAGAGAGAGAGAGACGTTTCAGTTACTGAAAGAGGGAATCTACTGTTCATTACGAATTAGTTTCGGGAACATTATTGTATGAACAAGTAGAAGTAAATAAGTTTAACATTCGTCACTGTATGTTATAGAACGTCACCTCCTCCCATTGTGTCCTACCCTTTTAACACTACGACAAGCTCCCTCCCTTCCCATCAAGCTGCACCATCTATGGGGCAAAATGTTCGATTGATTCAGGGAGGGGAGTGTGAGATCTTACTATATTCAGAGCGAACATACTACACAACGGATTTACCCAAACCCTATGACTAAGTGGCCCACGCGGAATTGGGGCCGAGTGTACCTACCCGATAGCACTATCGTTAGTGAGTGCTGTACTGTACTGTATTTTATATTTTATTTTGTAATAGTATAGATATCTTATCAATATTTGTATTTTGTACTATGTTAATGTCTTGTCATGTTGTAAATTTGATTTTAAATAATATTTTGACATTTAACATGTAGTTTCTTTATTCATGAGAGTTTAGTAAAATTTACCAGAACGTCCCGGACTTCCCAAACTTGACTAATTCCTTTAACGTGACGATAGTGCGTTGTTATATGTGCGATTAGTTTGCTTGGGAAACAGATTAACTTGCTCATGTAGTAATGTACACCCTATGTGGTGGATTGTGTTCTTTTATTTAATAATTTTCATTTTAGTAAGCGTTGTTTCCACATAGCGATTTTGATAATTTAATTTGACTTTATATTGTCCTTGTCCCAATTTTGGTTTGTTTAGTTTGCAAGTTTTACATTTTAATTCATCATATTGTTTTATGTTACTGTTTTGAAGCTTGTTATTATTTCCTTAATATATTTTCCTTACATCTTTGATTGTTTGAAATCAATACAAAAGCACATTGTCTTGTCCGTGTGTGCTAAAACAGCCTGGTACAACACAAACTTGACCAGTCTCTTTGTGTACAAGCGCGCGGCAGCCCCGTACCATAGGGCCAAGGCTTGGTTTGTTTATTATTGTCACGTGACCTGACGTCACGGCCACACTATGAATATCCCCCAGCAGCTCTAACCTCTCCTCTCCCCCACCTCCCCCTACCCTCACAACCACACACCTCACAGTGAGCCATCTGGTGGTAGAAATATGCAAGTTTTGTACACCTAACATTCTAGAGTCTATGAATATCGTGGGTCATGGTGAGGCAGGAGAGGCGACAGGACTTTTGCCGCCGACTGCACAGCATTTGGTTAATGAAAATAGATGGTAGTGATTCGTTCAAGTTCGATGTACACTCGGCCGCAATTCCGCGTGGGCCACCTAGTCGTAGGGTTTGGGTAAATCCGTTGTGTAGTTTGTTTGCTCTGAATATAGTAAGATCTCACACTCCCCTCCCTGAATCAATCGAAGATTTTGCCCCATAGATGGCGCAGCTTGATGGGAAGGGAGGGAGCTTGTCTTAGTATTAAAAGGGTAGGACACAATGGGAGGAGGTGACGTTCTATAACATACAGTGACGAATGTTAAACTTATTTACTTCTACTTGTTCATACAATAATGTTCCCGAAACTAATTCGTAATGAACAGTAGATTCCCTCTTTCAGTAACTGAAACGTCTCTCTCTCTCTCTCTCTCTCCACCCACTTTATTGGTATGAATAAAATAATAGTACAGGTCATACTATATAATATATAACATACACCTTTTGTTAGCAAACTACAAACTAGCGACAAATTAGATTAACAGAAGTAGTAAACTATTATTATTTAGATGAGTTACCTTTGTAGTGTCAAAATATGTCGATCTGTGGATGACTTACCTCAAGCATGAGAGTCACAGTTAATACTGAGTCGGTGGGATATTGATTACATTGATCAGGATTCATTAAGATTGGTAATATCATTATCAAGATTCTAAATTACCTGTGGCCAGAAAGAAAACATTGCATATGATCACATTGATACATTAAGCCAAATGGTAGAGGTATGACATGTCTGATTTATATATTTAACAATTAATTTACATCGAGGCACATTTGTTGATAAAGCATTTCCCTCAAGAATATCAGTATATTTAGAGTAGCTGGCAACAGTGTTTAAACTTAGATACAAATTTCCTCTCTGTTTATGGCGATTTAAAGTCGATTTTCCTGTGCATCAGGGTAAACTACCCCTTCCCTCCCCCAAATGGATAGTTTGAGTCTCGTTTCCCCTTTATTGCTCTCTGACATTAGGTTGAAATTAGTATGGATCTTCATAAAGAGCTCCTTACCAAAAGTTCTGCTGAAAATACACACTTCCTACTCGACAGGCTTATCAACATTTATCAGGGTAAATTCTATGACCTTAACTATTCAGCTATAGTATACCAATCTAATTCTTTCTGATTAACTTGCTCTATAGACGAATGCTAATAATTGATGTGTGCTAACCTACAAACAATAAATAAAATAATTACTAAAGTATATGAAAAATCTGTTGGTATCACGGAAGAGCCAAGTCTGGTTTCTCAGAGAGAGAGAGAGAGAGAGAGAGAGAAGTTGCACTGTGTTAATCGATTTATGTAGTAAATATGGTATTGATAAATCATGTGTGCATTACCTTGGTAACAGTGAGACTATGAGTAACTACATGTAAACTCAGGTTATTAGATATCACAAATAGACCAGGGTATACACAGATAATATTATTCCACACATATAGTTATTTATACTGATATGTTATACTCTTTGCATGTGGTTTGTTACATATTGCCAAGTCTGATAATATAAGATAATGTGATACAGGGGGAAATATTTACCTAGAGTAAATTACCCTCGAGAATTGCAATCCATTTTTTCCCCAACACATTATTTCCTTGATCTATTTACTTTACTATGACTGTCTAATAAATATCAATTAAATAAATATAATTACTGAAGTTAATTGAGTATACGGTACCTTTATCAATTGTTCATATTACCGCAAACATAATGTTTATCAACAGGACAATTAATATTTGTCATTGTTATATTGCATTGCGCAATAATCTTGTATGATCAAGCTACACATTTATTTTGAAATTAATTGAAAAAAGCTAGATAATCGAATGAGTTACCTCGGCATATAGAAGCTTATGAAGGTGATACTTTCACGTCCACCTCCTCTCGGGAGATAAGGTTGTCTGGCAATAGATGGATATATAGATAGATAGATAGATAGATAAATCAGATTAGCGAGTTCACGAAATATGATATGACATCAAGATTTGTGTGCAATGATTAACCGAAGTTGTAAGAGGAAGCATAAACAAGCGAACAGGTGATCGTCCAAAGGGATCCTAATGCATCATTCATATAAACATAACTATATTTAAGCCAATTAGTGAAATATGCTGAAAATGTGTGCAAAGCTAATACAAAGTAAAGAGTAAGTAAGGCCATGCCAGTATAAAAAGAGATACAATATATAGTACATAAATAAATTTAGCTTTATAATTTTCCACCCGTCCACGAACACGAAACCTCTATGCATTCGTGTCCCGATCGCCCTTTAAGCACACACACGCACGCGCACACACACACACACACACACACACACTGAAATATCCTAAATTTAGTTATTATACATTCATCCACCAGTCTAAACAATCCCACTACAACTCCTCCACCTCCACCCACCTTGTTAGTCACCTCGCCACCCTTACGTCCCTCCATCCCTTAGTGACAAATATACTCTATTTTTTTCCAGCTGATCGTAAATTGAATCTCTTATTAGCTGATTTCTCGATACTTAATGGAAATATATGAAATTACTATGGTTGTGTGTCATATTAATGCCAAGTTTTCAGAATAAACATCATCTGTCGCTACAAAATCTACCTTATAGCCGAGTAACAAAGATAGAAACATGACAATTTACCCTCAGCTGGGAAAATATAGACGAGAGGATAGAAAAAAGTCCGAGCTCGGAGAGGGAAAGGAAGGTGGATAATTATACATGGCCGCGTCAGTATAATGTTACTTCGTGGTGCTACTTCAAAATATATTCTTCTCAAGTTCTCATCATATTGCTGAATAAATTTCATAATGTGATTCATTAAAGGTGTAAATGGATATATATAATAGTGTTACTTTCAACATTCTGTATACCTCTTATAACCTAGAGAGAGAGAGAGAGAGAGAGAGAGACGTTTCAGTTACTGAAAGAGGGAATCTACTGTTCATTACGAATTAGTTTAGGGAACATTATTGTATGAACAAGTAGAAGTAAATAAGTTTAACATTCGTCACTGTATGTTATAGAACGTCACCTCCTCCCATTGTGTCCTACCCTTTTAACACTACGACAAGCTCCCTCCCTTCCCATCAAGCTGCGCCATCTATGGGGCAAAATCTTCGATTGATTCAGGGAGGGAAGTGTGAGATCTTACTATATTCAGAGCGAACAAACTACACAACGGATTTACCCAAACCCTATGACTAGGTGGCCCACGCGGAATTGCGGCCGAGTGTACTGTATATTCAGTAATTGACCACTTGCAAGTTTCAGGCTATAAGGAAGTTGGAGTCGTAAACATCGATAATAAGCATAAATGCAGTAAACATGCATTATAATTTGTGATTTAAATGACTGCTCTTATTCTTTCTATTGCTAATGCTAGTCATAGGATGTTATATGTTCACCTCTATTGGGCAGAGGCTCGTCCCTTGGGAAATAGGGATAGATAGATGAAGTATTAGGGCGCAAGTATAAAATTAAGTTAATAAGACAAGATTACATTAACTCGATCCCATTCAAGGAATAATCCCAGTGAAGGACGAAATACAGTGAATGATGCCATGCAAATGAACCTTGAACAAGAAATTGCAGTTAATGGGGATGTACACTCACGCGTACTAATAGCTGCACAGGGTTGGGACCTAATCTTTAGTTGGGGGGTTTGTAGAGGTGAGAGGCTGGGATCACAGACAGAAACAGAGGAGGGGGAACTGAGAGGGCAAGCACTGCTACTCAATGGCTCAAACCTTACTATGAGTTAACACCGACTTAGATCGCAAGTTATATCGAGTTTTACATTTTATTTTATCTATAAATGAGAGCATAAGCCACATAGAGTGAAATAAAGACTGTTTATAGTATGTATGGTATTCAATAAATGGGAGAAACTGGAGTGGTAAACGAAACAATCATTAGAGTCGCAACTATACTCCAGACAATCTTAGTCTTTCGTCCTATTTTATATGTTAAAACAAGTCTGATGTGATTTTTTTTTTTTTTTTTTTGGGGGGGGGACCCGCAGAGGGCTGCATACGGGCAGCATGATATGGAGGGGGGTTGTGCGGGGAGCTAGTGCGCTAATGGGAAGGATGAGGATAAGGAGAACAATGTATGGTGATCCTAGCTTTACAAAAAAGAGTGGGACTGTTAACTATATGGGAAAAATTGAGTAACCAAATATGTCGGTGCTTGACGGGTATTTGTAGTATTTTCGGTTGTGGCTGCCTCATGTGGATCGTATGTTTGTAGGGTGAAAATATGTGTCTATGTCTATTTCTACTAGATTGTTTGTAATGTTGTATAGCATTTGTTGTCTGTGTATTTGTCTTCTTGTTGCAAGTGTGTCTAATTTAATGTCTTGTTTAAGCAAAGTGACCGATGTAGTGTGTCTGTAATCACGTCTGATCCATCTTGCCGCCTTATTTTGTATGTCTTCTAATTTATTGATGTTGTGAGTGTGTGGATCCCAGACGGTTTCACATTACTTAATGTGTGGTCGAACTAGTGTTTTAAAAGCTAAATGTGTTATGTCTGCATTGCACCTCCTTAGGTTCCTGTGCAGGAACCCAATGTCTCTGTTGGCTTTTGCCCTGACACTACTCACATGTGTGCTCTACATACCCTGCAGGATACTTAGGGCGAATGTTGCCATTCATGACCCTATCCTGCAGGTTATATTCTCACAGACTCTTAGTTCCGGAGAACTTCCCCACGACTGGCTTTTGGCGAACATGACCGCCATTTTTAAATCCGGAGACAGAACCCTCCCAGTTAACTATAGGACTGTTTCTTTAACTTCAGTTCCTTGCAAAATTTTAGAACACATCTTCCATAGACATAATTATAATGGACCATTTTAACAACCAAAATATACTGACTGACTCACAGCACGGCTTGCGACCCAAACGCTCGTGCGAGATGCGATTACTTTCAACGACTCAGGACATATCCCATTTCCTAAATGACCCTAAAATCAAACAAGTTGACGCCATAGCCCTAGACTTCGACAAAGCCTTCGACAAAGTCCCCCACCGTAGACTGTTAGCTAAACTGGATTACTATGGAATCCGAGGACCACTTATTCACTGGATTAAGACTTTCCTAACCAATCGAGAACAATGTGTTGTTCTCGATGGCTCCCACTCATCTTCTGTTCCAATAACTTCGGGGGTACCCCAAGGCACCGCCCTTGGTCCTCTTCTCTTTCTCTCATACATCAATGACCTTCCATCATCTTTAACTTCTACTACTAGACATTTTGCAGACGATAGCTTTGTATACCGACCAATAGTTGATAGATTGCCTTCGACTTCAAGACGACTTGACAGCCCTTGAAGACTGGGAAGCCAAGTGGCAGATGACCTTTAGACCAGACAAATGCCACCACATATGTTTTACCCGCTCCAAGAATCCTGTCCCCTTTGCCTTCATAATACCAACCTTGATACAGTCCATTCATATAAGTATTTGGGAGTCCACCTCTCAACAGACATGAGGTGACAATAAACGTTTGTGAAACATTTTAAATTTAGTATTAAACGCTATTATATTTTAATCCTACAGTTCGAGCCGTCTAACAAGATACTCGGACTTCCTTTGTTTCTTTCACTGGCATTTAACGTCTGTGTTATTTTTAAAACTAACCTTAAGCATGTTATATTTTAAATGATATCAACATCTGTATTTTAAACTGTACAATTCGAGCCATCTAAAACGATACTCGGATGTACTTTTTATTAAATACTTCTACGATATTTTCTAGCATGTTCTGAAATTTAATAATAATTGACCGCATGTATATATCTTTCAAATTTGTACAGTGAATCTATTATTTTCTACAATTCTTTTGGTGTGGAAATATTTGTATTTATATATATATATATATATATATATATATATATATATATATATATACATACTCTATATATATATATATATATATATATATATATATATATATATATACAGTATATATATATTGTTACGCATCTGGACCTCAGTCGCTTAGAGACTGTATACGAAAATAATTACTAAAGCAATTGCACCTTGTCTCTCTACCAAGCAACACCACGACGCAACAGGTAAGAGCACTATAAACGCTTCCAGGCTCTTCTCAGGGCTTAAGGTGCACACTGCCCTGCTCCTATTCTGAATAATATGTAGAACAGAAATAATCATGTAACTTACTAGCTACGAGAACTCGAAACCAACATAAGGATTAGCAATGCTGGTTTGGATTATCAAAACAGTTAAATACATAGGCTACCAGCAAACATCAAAGAAAGAAGAGTGCAGATGTACTTCGAGCATAACAGGCTATGCGCGCCCTCGACAGTACTAAACCGTGCGCAAACCAGCCAACGGTAATCCACTCTCAACCCAAGAGTTGCACATAATAATATTGTATACATATAATAATGAACTAACAATACAAGGCAGTGTCCTAATATGACTACTAACCTCGGGGTGATATTAGTGGAAGCAGGTTGCCCTGACCACACCTAATATCACACCAATATATCCTACTTCAACCTGGGCCCCCCAGTGAGATACCGCCCAAAACAATGAACTCTAGCGAGTCCACCTCCCACACTCACTTAACTATGGGGGGAGGGGGTCCAGACTGAAGCTGGATTTCTAATTAATATTAAACACTCCGTTGCCTCAGTTCGAAACCCGAGACAGGGAACAAACAATCGCTGGGGCAGAACCGTCAAGGTTGTTACCGGGTCCTAAGCACAAACACTGGGAAAACATATGTAGGGTTATGGATGTGTGTGTGTGTGGATTGTCTATGGGATTAACAGTGCTATTAGTAAGGACCCCGGCAAGCCTCCCAACTCTCCCTATCATGGATCCCTAAGTAAGCCACCGGAGATACAGGACATATGATAAAAATGGAAATATAATAAATGCTGATCAGAGGAAAATAATAATTAAAAGAATAAATGAATGTCTAGGATTCTCTATTAATGGCGAGGCCAAGCGTCACTAGCGGCAGCCGGCCTCAAAACTAAAGGGTTGCCATATATCACCACACGATATGATAACACTAGGATGTTACGACCGGCACTACGAAATAAACAAGGGCACTTAATAATGGACTAGATGATAGGCTATATCTGCAACAACGGCCATTTGTTATATCTATTACAACGGTACGCTAATTCCAAACCCTTGAACTATTACGCCGGTGAACAAAACACTTAAAACCGTCCAGAGTTAATCTACTGGATAACGTGGTATCAATTAACTGGGTTTTAGTGCACTTCTACAAAGGCTTTCCGGTGACGGCAAAGCCAACTCACAACAGGAGTACTTACGTTACGAAAATGCGCTTAAGTAATAACAATGCTTGAATAAACTATATAAGATTTAATAAAGGAATAAATGCTTACGTTAACTTTAGTGGGAGTCTGTACTCAACACTAAACTCTTCAATGCTCTATAAAAACACTGGACGTCTAGTCCTACAGCAATCAGATAAGGAATCTTCTGAAAAGGTCTGATGCTCTAAGATGCTCGTTAATATAGAACAGAAATAATGCAGGGGCAGGACACCAAAGCGTGTATCTTAAATACACCAATAAGTAGGATACATATATATATATAACAAGGGAGTGCAACAACTCTGTGACAGCACTAATAATAACCACTCAGAAACAGTACTTCCTTAGCCAACGTAACAGCCAAACTGGGTTGTGCACTATGCATCAACCAAGGCTAAAATAAGGCGTGAATAATTCCTAAAGCATACACAATGAAAGTTAATAAACACAATGCTGTCTTTCTCGCTAATAAACTCTAGCAGTGGCATAAAAGGTACTAGGAAACTAGGCAGAGCACAAGCATACTCGTATTACCAAAAAGACATAAGCAAGCTAGAACGAGTTCAACGTAGAGTTACCAAAATGATACCTAGCCTAAAGAACAAACCATACGAAGAGCGTCTTAGAGAATTAAATCTATTTCCTTTAACCCAGCGCAGATTAACCCTTTGGCGCACCTATAGTTTCCAATCAAAGTTTTTCCCACTCCCAAAGTATATCTCAGCTCACTCAGAGCCAGTTTTGTGCCCGGCGATAATTTGTTTCTGTGACGTTTTTATCCACCAAAAAATCCTTGTATTTGGATTAATGAGGTACCATCGGCTTCGTTATTGATTGAACTTGAAGATAAGCGAATAAAAACATAGAATAAATACAAAACAACCACATTGGGGCACTCCGAAATAAGAATTGTAAACAAAGAAGTAAATACCTTATCTCCAACTCGCGCTAGCTCAAAATTTTGCCCGCAACGTTTTTGATTTGCATACATATATGGAAGCGGAATTTAATGAGGATTCCACTGGTAACTTTAGAATTATTATAAACCAAATAGTTACTGAGATACACGAATAAACGTGAAAGTATCGAAACACAGACTGAGCTGTACTCTGATCCCTTCCCAGCCAGCCGTGAGTAAACGGTTATACTGAGGGGGTTGCCAATTGTACCCATTGAACTAGACGTAATACTTAATATCTATGCCAAATATGACGCGCGTCAGACGAAAACTTAATTTTTGGCGAATATTTTTAAGTTTAATGACTCTTAACGAGTCATCGTGCGCCTAGGAAAAAAATACCTAATGACTCTGAACGAGTCATCGTGCGCCAAAGGGTTAAGAGGTGACTTAATTCAAGTGTTCAAAATCATCAAAGGCATCGACAATATGAACTGTAGTAAGTACTTCACTATCGACCAATCTAATTACACGAGGGGAAACGGTTGCAAAATTATTGGTAAATCTTTTAACTCACACGAATATAAGAATTTCTTCTTCAATCGAGTTTTCAACTTGTGGAATGGGCTTCCCCGAGACGTTATAGACTGCAGTGCAGCACCGTTGATTCATTTAAACTCCGCCTAGACAAATATCTCGCATCAAACCTGTGACTGACTGCGTTTGTAAATGAATAACTTTATTTTATCCTCCCCTCAGTTACTAACCCATATGTCCCCTACTAACTTCCTAGTCCTGCCACGGACATTAGTTCCAGGGCAGTAGTTCCCTTTCCAATGTCCCCTTATACCCACTCTAAACCACTGTTTGGACACTTGATCCTCAGTGTTTTGGAGGACAAGCAGCCTAGAAGGGTCACTAGATCTGTTGTTGTTTGATTTCCTTTGTACTCCTTTGTAGCCTACTGTCTCCCCTTGAACAGATTTCCCTTATGTTACGTTAAGTGACTTGGAGGCTCTCTTGGTAAGTCCAGATCTCTAGTATCTGGTCTTGCCCTGGCGCTCCACAAAGGTCAACAAAATGAGGTAGCAAGCATACAGGTAAGTATAGGCAAAAGCCCTTCACCGGTATACTGCTACACTCGCAAAGGAAAATATGCACAAGGGTTACAGGCTAGCTAGCTTCGTCGATGTTGTACAGGCTCTGACTTGCCACATACATAACTCAGACAACGACCAAAGATACCTACCACTGTCTAGCATTAAATAATGGGAAAGAACAGCTCAATAATTAGAAGCACCCCAACACTAGGCTACCATATGACTACGACTCTAATAATCCCTAAAACTAGTGCAAACATAAATGTGAGAGCTGGTGCTGGTAATACGACTGGCCGACTATGGAAGTCGTATACAGAACCAGAAGGGATAAGTAATTGAATAAAGAGAGAAGTATGAAAACAAAGAAGTTCAGAGAGAGAGAAATTAGTACAGGGGGTTATATGGGGGACAGATTGCAAAGGACATGTAGGACCAAGCACGCTGGGCCAAGCTCTGCAGGAGAAACGCGGCAGGAGCCCCCCTCAGCACCAACAAAGGCAGCGGCACCCAATCACAGACGACTACGTCACGAGGAGCAGGCGCCCTTAGGACGCGCCAAGCGCGCCAGCCAATCAAGGGCCTGGGAAAGCCCGCGCGCGAGCGAGGGAGACACACGTACATACACACTCACATAATACCACCGCGCTGCCTCCTCTGCTCTCTCTCTCCTTAACTTCACACAATGCATCTTATATTCTATGAATGATATAAAATACTTCCAAGTGTCACAGACAAGAATAAAGACCACCACTGATCTGTCTGTGACAACATGAACTCTTGAAAGAAAGAACATCGTTCTACGATTATTGTAGCCCATTTCACTGCCCTGGCGAGCGATAGCGATTTACGAGTGCATTCTGGCAAGCTGGCCAGCGTAACACCCCGCCCAAGATGTGGGACGTTTCAGCCTCAGGTGAACTCCACATCTGACCAGACAGAATGCCCAACAACCCCACATCACCCAGCTACTCTCCCAAGTTGTGAAAACAAGGCACGATCACAAACATAAAACACTGCATTACAAAAAAAAAATCTGCACAACACTTCCCCAAAATAATAGCATCATAATAATTATATCACGCTCAACGAGCAAGCTTCACCAAGCCTAGCCTACTAAGACAACAACTCAGAGTGTCTTAGATGCTTGCTGTGATATACTGCACTTATATACTATCAAAAAGAAAGAGTTTTTATGTGAGGTTTTTATATTTTTAATAGTGTTTTTGGCGGCATTGCACTACAGTGGCAAGCCTAATTTTTCTCCACTCTCAAACACACACTGACTGAACGGCGAGGGTTCTCCTGCAAACATACCCTCCCATGACAAACAATCAGCCAAAACATTATCAGTGCCCTTAACATGCCACACATCCAACTTGTGTTCCGGCAGCAAAACAACACCTGACACTGATAAACTGCCCAGTTCATCACAAGACTGGCACTTCTCTTCGCTCTCTCCGGCAACGGGGCCTGCCAATAACCTTTCACTAGTTCTACCTTCGTGATGAGCGAGGCAGCCCCGATGCGGTCCATGGTGTCGTCAACTCTGGGTAATGGATAGGCGCCTGTCAGGGATAATGCACCCACACTCTTGCAATCAACATACACACGGATCTTGCCACTTAACACAGGTTGCAAAGTTACTGGCAACGACCACTCACGATATCCCATATCCCTCAGACCCTTTTTCCACACGTAGTCTAGCTCTGCTTTCACGACAGACTGTTGAGCAGGATTTATACGGTAGGGAACTAACTTGAGCCTTGTACTGTCTCCAGCCTGCATCTACCCCGTACATCAGGCCTGGAGAAGCAACAAACATGCGGATGTACTGCCGCAGCCTAATAAACAACTTCTCTTGGCACTCAGGAACAAGAGGTTGCAACTTATCTCGAAGAACAACATGCCTAGTGCCCTCCCACAACCCAGCCGAGACCGCAGCTTCTAAACTATAGTCTCCCTCCTTCTCCACCTTCGTCCCTAGAACAGCCAGGTCATGAGAGGGACAATCAGTACCACCTGTGCAGTCACTCCCATAGTTCATAATTGCTAAGGCTTCCCCGCCGATACCGTACATGCCCACCCCCGCATTCCTTGCGACTACATCTGCCTGCGCAGCATCACTGCCTTCAGCGACATGGCCAGATACAGTCGGTCTATGGTAGGGCTGTTGCATATTACTAGAGCAGCATTGGGAGGCTATGCGACGACCGGGCGCATCCACTCCACAGCCAACCTCACCAATCTGCTCAATGTCCTCATGCTGACCACCACTCTTGGCAGCCATGGGTCGACCCTGACCTGACAACCATGCCAATGCCTCGTCGCCCACCTTGAACCACTGAAACAACGAGGCCAACGGCTGACTAACACTCAAGTGACCTGCCAGTGGAACCTCGTGCACCGCATGAGTTGTGAGGCCTGGGTGCTCGGCACAAACAGTGGGGTATGAACCGAGCAGGTGCTGGAGCGCTGCACACTGCTGCTCAGGCAGGTGCTCTAGCGCTTCCACAGCCACCTGACTCGTGTCCACCGCCCACTGCTCCACCGAGACATGACAATCCCAACTCTCCTCCACCTGAGCCCCACTGCCCCCCTCTCCTTCTCCACCTTGGCCGCTGCAGACCAACATAGGGACAGTAGGCTGCTCAGGTGGTTGCCTCACAAACTCCTTTTACAGGTTCACATGACATGCCTCCTCGTCCTCGAGATCAATAGCCCCCTTCCCACAACTCTCCTCCACCTGGGAACTACTCTGTCACGGAGTGCCATCACGCCCTACCATGTCCCTAGGAGGAACAGGTTCTGGGGCCACTCCGGAGCTCATCATTGGGTCAAGTACCGAGTCACCAAGGAGTGTCGCTGGATCCAAACTCTCAACCCGACCAGCCTTGACTTTCTCCTTCCGACCCTTCCTCCGCTGGTCTAGAACTTGGTGACTAGGCTGTGACACCTGAGCGGACTGAGATCTCTCGAGCCCCTCATGCTCCTCCCTACTCGTGTCGGCCGCCCTCTCGGCAACGACTAAGGGTGGAACCTCGGAAGTGGGCACCGCAAAGTCGTTACCGAGAAGGAGGTCGACCCCCTCAACTGGCAACTTCTCCACCACACCCACATCCAACTCCCGTGTCACACCGTCCACCTCAAGCTCCATCCTGACCAGCGGGTAAGACTGCGTAGCATTGATGCCTTGAACCACCACAACCCAAGCCACGTTAACAGGCTTGCCAGTGAAATTCTTAACAAGTGTCTGGGAAGCGCCCGTATCACGCAACAACTCAAGCCTATGCTTCACACCAGCCCACCTCACAGTGCCGTGCCCCCTATGACCACAAAAAGCATCACGGACGGGTGACGAGCCCTCCTGCTGCTTCTGCACCGGCGATGACTTCGCAACCGACTGTTTACCCCGGGCAAACGCGGAAGACCTCAAAGAAACGCCAATGTTGCTCACTAGTGACTGCTGTAGGCGGTGTGCTCGGACATGAGCGCGCAATATGCCCCCTCTCATGACACTTGAAACATTCCACCTCACTCTTGGACTTCCTCTGAGGTGAGGAAGGGCCCTGGCCTTTCTTAAACGGGAAGGGTTTCGACTTGGGTTCTAATAGACTTGGCACAGCTGCATACAGAAGACAGCTGCATACAGAAGACAGCTAGGCGCCAACTAAAGTCTGGCTACTCCTAAAAGACCCTAAAAGACCCTGGTCATTGTGACAATATATATATATATATATATATATATATATATATATATGTTTCTAATCTCTCAGTGGGGTTCGAACCGCCGACCGTCAGGACGATAGCCGACGCTTTAATCAACTACACCACGGCAGTCTAAAAGACACTCAACCCTCTCGTAGGATCCATATTCCAGAATTCCATACAAGGATTTCTGAGTGTCCCGACCCAACTCGGGCCGAAGTTGATTTAATTTAATTCTAACCCACCAAGCATGAGAGTTACAAATATTGAGTATATATCACAAATACACGTGAGCCACTAAATGTTTCTAATCTCTCAGTGGGGTTCGAACCGCCGACCGTCAGGACGATAGCCGACGCTTTTATCAACTACACCACGGCAGTCTAAAAGACACTCAACCCTCTATCCTATTTATGTTAAGGAGAAGGGAAACCCACTAGGCGAATATATTTCAATTCATACCTAGACGTAGGATCCATATTCCAGAATACCATACAAGGATTTCTGAGTGTCCCGACGCAACTCGGGCCGAAGTTGATTTAATTTAATTCTAACCCACCAAGCATGAGAGTTACAAATATTGAGTATATATCCCAAATACACAAATATATTTGTGTTATATATTGTGCCTAGTGGGTTTCCCTTCTCCTTAACATAAATAGGATAGAGCGTTGAGTGTCTTTTAGAGTGAAATATGAATCCTACGACTTGTGTTGACTTGAAATACATTCTCCAAGTAGGATGTCCCTTCTCCTGAGCATAGGAAAAGGTTAAGAGTCATTTTACACACCATGGTGTAGTGGATTAATGCATGGACACTCGTCCTGACTTTCGGTGGTATGAGTCCGCCTGGGAGTATATAATATTTAGTAGCTCACATGTATTTGTGAGATATACTTAATATATATATATATATATATATATATATATATATATATATATATATAATATATATATATATTTCTGTACTGTCTATCATTCCCCTAACTCTACCGACTTTCCCTAATTATTTGACTATCTAAACTCAAAAGCGGAACACATTCTATCCATTTCTCCTTTTCAGAAATCTCCATCTTAGGAGATTTTAACGTTCACCACCGCCAATGGTTCTCCTCTCACACTACTGACTAACCTTGTGAACAAGCCTACGTCTTTTTTATCCTAAATTACCTAGAGCAGTTAGTTCAGCAACCCACCTGTATCCCGGATCGCTTCGGCGATCGGCCCAACATTCCTGACTTGTTTCTGACTTCTAAACCTTCTTCTTATACTGTCGATATTTTCTCTCCTTTGGGCTCCTCCGATCATAAACTTATCTCTGTCAACTGTCCTATCTCTCCAGTACGGCCACCCGATCCTCCCAGCCGGCGGCGATTGTGGCACTTTGGCGCTGCCGACTGGGAGGCTCTCCGGCAGTACTTCTTTGATTTCCCATGGAATAATATTTGCTTCCTTGGCCGGGGACCCTCGGAGAGTGCTAAACGTATTACTGAGGTAATCCTATCGGGCATGGAGGCATTAATTCCATCTTCTTTCTCTCAGATTAATGCAAAAAATCTTGGTTTACTCACGCTTGTTCTACTGCTGTCCACAATAAGGAGAAAGCATTCAAACGGTACCGATGCCTTAAAACTCATGAATCTCTTTCTTCCTATGTTTCTGCCCGGAATCAAGCCAAATCTGTTCTTCGACTTGCCTAACACTCTTTCATCATTAATAAATGCACTGAACTATCCAACTCTAGCTCTTCCCAAACTTTCTAGCATCTAGCTAAAAACCTCTCGAACATTTTTTCTTCCTCATCTTTCCCTCCCCTTTTCCACTCTGATGGCACAACCATCACATCTTCTTCTGACAAAGCTGAACTCTTCACTCAAACCTTCGCTAGAAACTCAACCATGTATGATTTTGGTGCTATTGCTCCCTCTCCACCCCCCTCTCTCCTACTAATTTCCTAATATCCTAATCTCTTCTAAAGATGTACTTTCTACCCACTCTGGGCTTGATACTAAGAAGGTGTACGGTCCTGATGGTGTTCCTCCTGTTGTAATACAAAACTGTACTCCCTGCAAACTCTTTCGTCTCTGTCTCTCCTCTAACATCTTCCCTTCTTGCTGGAAGTTTGCTCTCATTCAACCTGTCCCAAAGAAGGGTGACCACTCTCAAACTTCCAACTATCGACCAATTGCTCTCATTTCTTGTTTCTCTAAAGTTTTTGAAACTATTCTTACTTCCAAATTTTTTAAGCATTTATCTTCTCATAATCTACTGTCAGATCGCCAGTATGGCTTCCTTAACCCATTAATACCCTTGGGGCAAGGGTACTTATTTGTGAATTTCTAGGCTTGGATTCTGACAGAATTTGTTATATTTACAATATAGAGCATTATTTGTTTTCAATATGCTTTTATTTTACATTATGATGTATATATGAACCTTCAAGAGTGCTAAAATAAGTTGGAAAAGCATTTGGGTGGTGAAAAACGTAAATATTCGTCACCCGGTCATATTTTCAGGCGAGAGTGAGCCAGGTACAGCCCTCCCCTCTCGCTGTCTGTGAGGTAACTGAGGTGAGTGGGGCGGTGTCTCAGTGTTATATAACGATCTTTTGTGCAACCACTTGGGCTACATTACCGCGGGAGAGAAAAATAACCAATAAATGATGAAAATAAGAGGAAAAATAGGTGATAATTGAGGAGGGGGGAGGGGTAATATGGTGGGGAAGGGGGGGGGGAGAAACATATGGATGAGTACTAGAGGGGAATTATCTCGCCTAGCAACAAATTCCTTTGTTTTGAGAGCCCCTGGGGTGTTTTGGATTTTTTTTTTTTTATGGTCTTGCTTCCGTGAGGCCTATCGCGTTCGCTATGGTGACCCTTCCGTGAGGCCTATCGCGCTTCATGGGTTAAGGGTCGGTCTACTGGTGATCTTCTTTCATATCTTACTAACTCTTGGTCATCCTCAAAGACTTCGGTGAATCCTTTTATGTTGCGTTAGACATACATATCGAAGGCCTTCGATAGAGTCTGGAACAAATCTCTAATATCTAAACTACCCTCCTTCGGTTTCTATCCCTCCATCTGTGTCTTTGTTTCTAATTTCGTTTCCGGTCGTTCCATAGCTGCGGTTGTGGATGGCCATCGATCACTTCCTCATCCTATCAACTCCGGTGTTCCTCAGGAATCTGTCCTATTTCCTATTTTCTTTCTAATTTTCATATATGATCTTCTCAACTGTACCTCCAGTCCTCTCCATTCATATGCAGACGACTCTACCTTACACTATTCAATTAGCTTCCCAGAACGCTCCAGCCAGCAATCCCTCAAAAGCAAACGTAATGAAGCTATAGAACTCTTATGTATCTTCGTATCTAACTACCATCTCCAATTGGGGCAGAGAAAACCTTGTTACCTATAATGCTTCCAAAACCCAATTTTTCCATCTATCTACCCACCGTGAACTCCCAGCGGACTTTCCCTTATTCTTCAACAATACAAAAATCAACCCTTTATCGTCTCTCAGGATTCTTGGTGTCTCTTTTTCTTCTGCTCTCTCTTGAAAGGACCATATTACCAGTCTTGCTAAAGCTGCCTCCCAGACGCTGGGTGTGTTCAACCGTCTCAAGGGGTTCTTTACCCCTGCTCAGCTTCTTGCTCTGTACAAGGGCACAGTGCGTCCTTGTATTGAGTATTGTTCACATGTGTAGGGATGATCCTCTCACACAGCACTTCTAGACAAAGTAGAAAAGAAAGCCTTTTGTATCATTAATTCCCGTCCACTCACCGACTACATGCATTCTCTCTCTCTTCGCAGCAATGTTGCATCTCTCTCGGTATTCTATCGCTACTACAATAATCAGTGTTCCTCAGAGCTCTCTCAGTACATACCACCTCCTCTACGTAGGCTATGTACTACATAGTACCCGTCTTGCAACACAATCCCACCTCTTCTCTGTACAACTCTACAACTCACGAGCGAAACGTTACTCCCAATCATTCTTCTATTCAACTGGTGAGGTCTGGAACTCTCTCCCTGAATCCATGTTTCCTTCATCTTACAATTTAAATTGTTTCAAACTCTGTGTGTATATACAGTATATATATATATATATATATATATATACTGTATCTAAACTCATGGTCATACACATCAAATCCAATATTCCCTAACACCTGGCGAATACAGTAGGTTCCCTCACTGGCAAGTTGGTCATTGGTTTCTTGGTCATTGGTTTCTTATGGTTCATACATACAAGCACACATTGTAATGGATACACCCACTCACACACACAAACACACTCACTCATACACACACACACACTCAGGTCTATATACAATGGAATACAAAGGAGTTAATATACATGCACTCAAATACACACACTCGTAAACATATATCGTTGTTTAAACTTTTTGAAGCTATCTCTAAATCAATCATATCTCTCCCATACCTTCTTACCTAATATTTACATTTCGATAATTTGCTATACTGTTTGAGGGTTTATACTGATCCATTATTTATGCAAGCCAAATCCAAACGAGGTCCTTCCTTGATGCCATCAAATACATTACAGAATAAGAATTACTGCATTAGGAATTTGGCTTTATAGGTTAAGTCATTTAAATGTGCGAATACTTATTATGATTTACAACTATAACTATTTGCACGCAACTAAAATTACGTATAGAGTTGACACACACACATACACAAACACCCACACGCACACAAAGTGTGATAATCATGGACCCCAAAAAGTCAAGATAGTTTTTGTTTCACAAGTTACCACATAAAGACACACACGTGCCCATATATGCGTAGTACACATACAGCTATACACACACTCACTTATTTGTTCTGCTTTCTTTCTTTCCTCCACACTCTCTCTCTCTCTCACTCTCCCTATCTTTCTCTCTCTCTCTCTCTCTCTCTCTCTCTCTCTCTCTCTCTCTCTTTTCTCTCTCTCCGTTGGGTGTTGTCACACCCAGTGCCAGTTCCATATATATACAGACTAGGGTTGTTGTCACACCCAGTGCCAGGTCCATATATATACAGACTAGGGTTGTTGTCACACCCAGTGCCAGGTCCATAATTATATATACAGACTAGGGATGTTGTCACACCCAGTACCATGTCCGTATATATACGGACTCGACGAATATAATTTGTAATGCTGAAACCAGGTCACTCACGCCTTCCATATTCATACCATAAGTACCCTACCCTGTGATCTTCTTGCTGCCCGCCTCCCAGGCCCCACTCACCTCCTAAATGATGTGTAAATATTTGTGTATTAGAATATGAGAATAAATATAAATATAAGAATATTTACCAGTTATTTTATATTATAAGACTATGTGACAACCATGTGTTTGTGTGTAAGGGATAAACTACAAGCCTAATGCATTTCAATGATTAATAATTGGTGATAATGTGACATAAAAACTTGTGTAATTTGCAGACCCGTAGATCGTCTCCTGACTGTGTATACATCCCCATAACACTTGTGCAACGAAAAAGCAATTCATAATCAATGCTGATATACCACAAATACTCTCAAAGTGTGCTTACAAAGACAAAATAACACCATATTTATTTTACGAAATGCATATTTATTATATTTTGCGTAACCATGGTGCCTCTTGTGCGCTTACCTATATTACACAAATTATAGGTTTGACTCCTGCAAGGAGACAAAGAAAACCTAATATTTAGTAGTGGCCCCGTAATCATTGACGGTTATGCCTATTACATAAGGCATCCTATTCAAACACTCATTTACCGTAGTTTGAATCTACCGCGCAGGGCATACAAAATTGAGGAGCCTTCATCATGAGCGCACGCAACCTCACTCATGGTTCGTCATTATGAAATTGGGTACTCACTACGAAAAAACTTCGTAAAAAATAACAAATAAAAAGAAAATAAGAATAACTAATCATAAGCTTTCCATAACTTCGTGGATGTACTTGTGTGGATCTTTGACCTGACGCTGACTTCAGGCGTCATTCTTCCTTCACTGACATATCAAGTAAACCAAAATCCTTAATACATCAACGAATGGGAAGGGGATGGTCGGGAGGGCCCCAGTCATCAATGATTACGGGGCCACTACTAAATATTAGGTTTTCTTTATCTCCTTGCAGGAGTCAAACCTATAATTTATTAGTGGCCCCTCCATGATTGACGATTATGCCTGATATCTAAGACTGGAGGGGGACATTCGTAATCATATCATAACTCTAGCAAAAGCAGATAATCAAACAACCACATAGTATTCTTACTTTGTAAAATATATATATTTGTGTGCATAAACTTTATACAGCATATAAATATACAAAAAAAGGTGACAAGCAGGAGCGTGCTTCGAAGAAGCCTGCTTGGACAAAAAAGGGGTTAACTCCGAGACTCTGTACACAGAGCTGGTAGTTAAGAAGGCACCCCACTTAAAGTAAGTGGTGAAAAATAAAAACATCAAAGTTTACATGTGCACATATAAACCCCATTAACTCGTGGATATATATCTAAAATTATACCCTAAAAATAAAAGGAACTCGTGTACTGTCGCAGAAGTACTGAATTCTTGTACTTCTGCAGAGGTACTTACATAACAAATACAAGTTGCGGCCGCAACTGCTAAGATTACTTAAATTTATATTGCTTCACAGCCAAAACTATTTACAACAAGCATTGTCGTTCTACTATGATTGTACGTTAGCACAATTTCCTGTAATGAATACTACAGAGACATTTTATATCACAGCACCTACACCCTGTATCACAGCTCGAAAGCTCCACACACATACTCTGGCAGGGTCTAGGGTGTCCTATGTCACACTGACTGCACCCCCCCCCCCCCTCCCTTTTCTTCATCTAAACACTAAGTGACCCAGAGGCCACCTAGACCCTCTGCCGTAAAGCTATACATGGCATGGAAGGCCTGTCTTAAGCTACTGAAAGGTATCGAGTCAAAAAAGTATGATTAGAGTACAAAGGAGTACAAAGGAGTACAAAGGAAATCAAGCAACAACAGGTCTAGTGACCCTTCTAGGTTGCTTGTCCTCCAAAACACTGAGGATCAAGTGTCCAAACAGTGGTTTAGAGTGGGTAAACGAACATTGGAAAGGGAACTACTGCCCTGCCACACGGTGCAGGGCGAGGAAGTTAGTAGGGGACATATGGGTTAGTAACTGAGGGGAGGATAAAGTTATTCATTTACAAACGCAGTCAGTCGCGGGTTTGATGCGAGATATTTGTCTAGGCGGAATTTAAATGAATCAACGGTGCTGCAGTCTATAACGTCTCGAGGAAGCCCATTCCACAAGTTGACAACTCGATTGAAGAAGAAATTCTTAGATTCGTGCAGAGTTAAAGATTACCAATAATTTTGCAAACCGTTTCCCCGCGTGTAATTAGATTGGTCGATAGTGAAGTACTTACTACAGTTCATATTGTCGATGCCTTGATGATTTTGAACACTTGAATTAAGTCGCCTCTTAATCTGCTGGGTTAAAGAAATAGATTTAATTCTCTAAGACGCTCTTCGTATGGTTTGTTCTTAGGCTAGGGTATTTTGGTAACTCTACGTTGAACTCGTTCTAGCTTGTTATATCTTTTTGGTAATAAGGGCACCAGGATTGAACGCAGTATTCCAGAAGAGGGCGGACTAAGGAATTGTAAGGGTTAGGATAACTTCTTGGATTTATGCTCAAATGACCTGCCTATAAAGCCAATTATTTCTTTGCCTTCTTAACAACTTCCTGAACATTGTTGACTCGGTTTTAGGTTACTCGATATTGTTACTCCCAGATCAGTTTCTCTGTTTACATTCTTAAGCTGATTCATCGAATAGTTTGCTTTCTCATTTAGGTATCCGACATGTAGTACTTTACATTTATCCGCATTGAAACTCATTTGCCAAATTTGGGCCCAACATGACAATTTATCTAGATTGTGTTGCATATCGTCAACTTGTTCTTTTGAGAGTACGCTATTTGCAATTTTTGTATCGTCAGCAAATTTTGAGATTGTGCAGGTGAGACCCTCATCTATGTCGTTGATGTAAATTAGAAAGAGAATTGGTCCTAGGACCAGAGATGCGTGGCTGCTATGTCCTCAACAGAAAAATTCTTAAGGAAACGTAAAGAGGTCGCCCATTTGCGTAAATCGTGAGCTCTACCCACAACGCCGGGATTACTTTCCTGAATGACTTTAACTAAGAGGGAAGCCAGTTTACGCTTCATTACGCGTTTACCCGTACTTGATACCCATAAAGCACCTTGTTGATTCCTAGGTGCGACTTTCAAATATTTGGTTAGCGCTTGCACTGGACATAAATTATGGTGCACCTTTCCCCTTTTCAACGCCGGCACCGTGAACTCTGAAAACACGTGATCACTGTGTTCATTCTTGGCGATGAACCCCGGGGAAGGGGCAATATGAATACAATCATTGAGCCTACCAAACCTGATGCAATTAGGTGTGTTGCTCATCGCCGCCAGCTCAGACACCCTGTTCCCGGTAGCCAAAGCCATAAGGAATACTGCCCTTTTTAAAAGTAAGTAAAAATCTGCAGTATTTTGGTACCGCCGGGAATGAAGTAATGACAACGCTTTGTCCAGAGACCAGGTAGGCATGAGCTGACGGGGAGGTGGGCGGAGTTTAAAGCATGCCCTCATGAAACCTGTCTCCTCCGCTAATGGTATGGTTAGACCTGTAAGGTCAAAGAATGGCATCCTAATTGCTGTTAAGTGATTCTTTAACGTTACTACAGATAGACGTTTCTGCTCAAACAGATAGTTTAACACCTTACGAGCGGCCTATGCGGTTTATTTATGTGTACCGCACAGCGGGGTGTTTTTAGCCAAAATAGGGCTGTTTACGTGATTTTCATGCCTAAATAAGACTCAGAACGTAACACGTACCTATCCCTGAAGGGCATAAACAGAGCTTTCGAATGACACCATAATGATCCTTGTATGATGGATAGTTTTCTTGCAATAACCGTGCAACGCGAGTGCAAAAAGCAGGTAATTGGTACTTCAGTACATAATTGAGTATGTAGCGAGTGAGAGAGGGAGGAGGGAGCTGAGATTTGTGTCAGTAGGTTCGCCGCGGTGGTCTGGAGCAGTCATACGCTCGCTAGTCTCCTGCCACCACTTGTCTCTCTCTCTCAGCCACATTACGTACTGAAATTGCCACTCGACCTATGTCGAGCGCCGCCACAAAGTCCAGCTTTATTTAACTCGACTTATGTTGCTCGCCGCTAAATAAGGGTTAAATAATTAAAAACCAAAGCCACCGAAGGCACGGATTGTTCTGTTCTGAGTATCCAAGAAGTGAAAGACTGCCAATGCGAATGATACTGTCTTTTAGTAGATTGTTTGTATTGATTCATGAATTCATCAGTCACGTTTCTACCATACGGAGCTAGCCATTTGGCTTCCTGAATGTCCATAATGCAAAAGTCAGCGAGGTCTCCAGGTTGCCAATTGTGTCTAAGTGGAAATACCCGACCGGGAGCGACACCGGGTTCGGGCACCACGTTTTTAATTGCTGGTACCACGCCTGCGCCGTCCACAGGGGCGCGATTAACGAGACTACGCCCCGATAATCCTGTAGTTTGTTTACTACTTGGCATATCAGAGAAGCGTCTGACGGCGGAAACAGATAAATGGAACTCCACATGTTCCAGTCCGTCACCAGTGCGTCGGGTCCTCCCGCCGGCGTGGTTGTCCGGCGGGTTAGGTACAGCGGGAGTTTGTGAGTCTCCTCGGACGCAAATAGATCCACTTGTGGACGGTAAGGCTTCGCAACCATTAGGTCGAAAATGTTTTGCTTGAGTGCCCATTCTACTGTTGTGCTCTGTCTCCGAGATAGAGCGTCTGCCCAAACGTTCGCTACGCCGGGGAGATAAGAAGCGTGAAGCTGAATCTACAGCTTGTCGGCTAGTACAAAAATCTTTTCTGACACGTTTAGCAACCTCCGAGATCGCGTTGACCCCTGTTTCTGAACGCAGTGAACCACATTCAGATTGTCCATCCTGAAGGCCACTGATTTGCCCCGCAAAGAAAAGCCGTGAGCCTGAAGGAAATACAAGGGGACTACTAACTCTTTGACATTTATGTGGGAGGATTCTGAATGGGACCAAAGCCCTTGACCCTGATGCCCTTGGTTTGACTGAAAGCCCCAACCTATCGTGCCTGACGCATCCGTGTCCACCCATACCGTCGGCGGAGGAGAGGTCCATGACATGACTGAGTGCAATGTGTCCCTCTTCGCCCAGACCGCTAGTAAGGTGTGTATTAATTTTGGGATGGGCCATAATGTTTCCGCCGGCAATAGTGGAAAAAATGTGTTGCCCTCCAAAATTAAACGTTTGACTTTCAACCGGCCCAACTTTACAGTTAGTTGAATCCATTTGAGAGAGCCGACCAGAGATTCCCAGACTCTCCGTGTCGTAGTCAGACTGTGAAGAAACAGAAACAGTTTCTTGCGAAACCTGTTTCGATTGTCCACACTCTGACTCAGAGTGAGAGCAGCTGTGTCCCAGACCAGCCCTATCCACTGGACCACTCGTGAGGGAACAAGGTTTGACATTACCAGGTTTACCTTGAATCCTAGAGATTTTACATGATTTAATGTTATGTTGACATGATTGATGCATAACTGTTCCGTCTCCGCCACCACCAGCCAGTCGTCTAGATACCACAAAATCCTGATCCCTTGTTGCAACAAGGGCATCAGGGCTTGCCGGACTAATTTCGTGAATATGCGAGGTGCTAGGTTTAAACCGAACGGCATCCTCTGAAAGACATAAGTCTGATGCATGATTTTTAAGGCCAGAAAACGTTGAAACCATTTGTTTACCGGGACGTGCCAATACGCGTCCGTCAGGTCTAAAGAACACATCCACCCTTCCGGCGGAAGTGTTAGCCTGATTTGATTCACTGTCAGCATCCGGAAGGACACGTTGTGAATGTGGAGGTTCAGATAAGCCAGGTCTACGACCGGCCTCATCTGAACACTGTCCCTTTTGGGTACCAGAAAAAGTTTGGATGTAAAAACTGGGTAATTTTGAGGAACCGGGATGATAACATTCTTGGCCACCATCTCTTGGATCAGTGACTCCACCTCTAATGAAACAAAATTTGCCTATGTCGGCTGACGTAAGCGAGGTCGCCGGAGCCACTGCCAGGTGATGCCTTTGCGTGCCACCATCCTCGCCCATGTGTTTAAAGGCCATACGCGATGATTCGCCCGGAACGACCCAGTTAGCAGACAAGGGTTCGCCGGCTGGACTACCCTAAGATCCACCCGCCGGAAGATTGGCCCTGGGAGTGAGGGAGACCCTATTTTTTTTGGTGGTGGTGGTGGTGTAAGTTTAGACGACTGGCCGGGTTTGGCTGGAGACGGGCCCTGGCCCGGCCTTTGATACCTCTGTCCTTTATGATTACCTGAAGACTTTCCTTGCTTGTATCTGTACTGACCTTGGGTGGAAGAGGATTTAGGCAAATGAAAGGATTTTGCCCCACCATACTGAGCTTTAGCGACTGGTTTGGGCTTGGTAAAAGTGAAAGCAGGTTTCTTAGACGGGGCGGGACTGTGCTTCAAGGCCTGAGCCATGTTAAACACCGTCCTCCACACCTCCGGGGACATTAAAGAGGCAGTCAGAACTGGGGACATTATTACTTGATTTGCAATCCTATCCGGGAGCTTTCGGACTAGAGACATCCTTAGATCTTGTCTTGCCCGCACCGCCTCTAACAAGGCCGTGCGTATATCTCCCAGTGACTGTATAGAAGTCTGGAGATGCAAGCGTCTAGACAGTTCGATCGCCTTTCGGACTTCTGTGTCCGCGATAGCCTGAGCAGATCTTAGCATTGACTTTGCTACCTGTTGCGTAACTATATACTGAGCAAATAGTCTATACGCCTTTCCCCGTAGACTAAACTCCCGGTCTAGGTGAGCAGTGGAAGGTGTAGAAAAGGGATCTTTAAGCTCGCATAGATTAATTTTAGGGGCAGCTAAAAAAGCAAATAGAGCAGAGGGAACTCCGCCGGCAGAGTATACCGGGAGAGAGAACCAAGAATGGCTTTCTTGTGGAATTTGGTGTGAAGCTTTAGAAGTGAATGTAGTTGCAAAGTTTTGCGCCTCGACTTCCCAGTCCACCCAAGGTCCCGGACCCAACTGCTCCACCGTCAAAACTGGATTCGCGGCTGAGTCTGTGAATGTCTTTAAACCTAACTCAGGTGTTAGAGCCGACAGCGCTTTGATATCATTGAACCCGTCATGTTTTGTCCAGTCCGAAAACAGTTTTGAAGCTGACGCAGGGGGTAGGGCAGGTGTAGAAGAATATACAAAATAATCATGATGATAATAGTTGGGGATGGCCTTAATACTAACATCAAGTACATTTCCCAGCATATCTAGAGCCCTTAACCTAACAAGTGCGCATGGGGGTAATTGGAAACGTCCCCCTGTGCTGACGTATTTGAGGTGTTTCCGTCACTAAAATATTCATTGTACCATTAATAGCATTAATACTTATCCATATGCGCCTATTATGGGTTGATTATAAAGGTATTAACCTGAAACAACAATAAAACGAGTGAAAACAGCGTTTGGATGGTCAAAATCGGAGATATAGCCCGCGAGTTGTATAATGTATGGGTGAGGCAAGCTGCTTTCCCGCCAAATTCCCCCAAGGCCACTGAGACACAGTCGATCGATACTCTCTCTCTCTTGCACTCGCTTGCCATCAGTGATGACAACACCCTGCTTGCAACTCGCTAATGTTAGCACGAAAATATACCTCAGAATAAGGGAATAACAGGGAAAATAGGTGATAACTGAAGGAGAGGAGGAAAGTGGGGAAGGAGTGGAGGTAGAGGACTGAGATTTTGCATGGCCCAGGGGCCAAACAATTTTTTTTTTTTTTTTTTTTTGTTTTTTTGTTTTTTTTTTCCGATGTCAAAAGTTGATTTTTTTTTTCACTCACTCTTAAGAGTCTCCCCGCAGTCCGCCGGGGGAACTCTTAAGAGTCTCCCCGCAGTTCCCGGGTTAACTTCCTAGATTTATTCCCTAGGATTACCCACTCTCGTGGTACCGGAAGCTCCCCTGACATAGTGGACTGTGCTACCTCTGGCTTTGTTGGTACCAATGATACCCAAGAATCGTCTGGCCCGTATAAGAGAGGCATAGCCCCTTTTCTGATCGGGGCTTTGTCTAACGGGGAGGATTTACGTCTGCTACTACTCGCACATTGGAAGTAGTTAGTGCCGCCGAAGTTGGCCTAGTAACAATAGTAGGTGATACAAGGGGAGTGAGCGGAATTTGTGTCAAAGCAATGGAAGTAGCCAGAGGTCGGACAGTCGATGTTGGCGTGGAAGCTCCCAGACCAACTATAGGAGGCTCCGGTTGCTGGCCAAAAAACTTAGTTAAAGCACTCGCTAGTAACCCACTAATCTCATCCGCCGTGACAAATTGAGCAGAGGAAGAACTATTAGGTGAAGCATCCCTATTCTGAGAGTTATCTACGACTAAACTAGACTCGTGAATTCCCACCTCAGAAATAATAGAACCCTCCTCCCCTGCCTCCGGTCCCTCCTGAGAGGATTCCGCCGAGGCTGGTACCCCTTCATGTTGCCATGTTACGTCAGGGATGGAATACGGGGTCTCCGCGTCCCGGTGGACGTCAGCAACTACCTGTGTTGCCTGAGACGGAAGTGAGCTGTCCCTCCATGGCTGGGAGTATCTCCAAACTCCCCGGTCTTGGCCGGAACTCACTTGTGAGCCAGGCCCCACCCCAATGACTGAACCCTCACTCGAGCCCTCTAGTGGGTTATCACTGCCGGGAGAACCCTCTAAATCTAAAGTGAGAATATTGGAACTGGGAATAATATTTGGGGACAACTTGTCCGCCGGTATATCCCCCACCACAGTCTCTGACTCCACTTCCGACCTGTCAGATTGAACATGAGACATGTCGGGAGTAGAGGCAGAAAGCGAGGTTCGAGGCTCCGGCGAACGCCGGGAGGACTTTCGTGCATGAGACTCTTTCCTAGAAGACTTGTGACTCCGCCTTGACTTCGATGTATCACTAGAACTGTCCTTGGTCTTGTCTGTCCTACTCTTCTTCCGCGAAGGTGAAGTCGAGTGACTATGTGTCTGCTTTCTGAGAGGAGACCGTGACCTGGACCTAGATCTTGACTCCGAAGCTGTCGCCGGGGGAGACGGCTCTCGCGGTCTCTTAGATGTGCCGGGAGAGGGAAGAAGCCCTTTACCCAGCCCAGTCTCTGCCGACTTATTGACTTTACTTCGTGAAGGAGGACGTTTAATTGGGGGGTGCTGAACCAACAAACGGTCCCATAGAATTACGTTATCACACTGCAGTGCTTTATGAGCCACTGTAGTAGCATAATTAGTAAGAAGTTGTCTGACCTCGCGTAATGCAACCGCCGCGGCCAGATTGTCGTGCTGTAATACTTTAATACTGAGCTGACTACAAAAGGTACAATTCTTCGTTACCCACAAACCCCTTGATCGGTCCAAGCATTTGACACAACGAATGCACAGAGTATGTGCAAAAATAGGGATCCCGGAACATGAGGGCGTTGAGCAAAGAGAAAAAACAGGGGCTAGAGCAGCCATGGCAGAGACTGGGTAAAAGCTAACTCCCCCCGGGCCTCACTTGGTCCTCTGTGGACCCGCCGGAACTCTGCCCTGGAAAAAAGAAAATTTCCAGGAATTAATGCTCATAAGGTTACCCCAAAATGTTCTAACACAAGTGTTAATGAACCGCCAGGCAACGAGACGTAATACACCACTATTACCTCTCGTTACCCTGTAGGTTCATATGTAAAGATTGTTTGAATATCTTTACGTGTCCAAAAGATTTAAGAATATCCTCTGACATGCTATAAAGACGAGCAGTTCTTTATAAATGACGCAGTCTTCCCTGTGATAAAAAGTTCACCGGGAACCCATAATAAGACGCCGGCCTCCTTATTATAACGGAGTTAACCAGGTTAAGCCCATCTTAATCATTAGATCTGACTCCTCTCGAAGCCTTCAAAGATCGCCGTAAGTTGAATGTCTCGATACCCAATTGTATCCCTCAATTGTTTGGCTAATCCTACCGGATTGCAAATCCGTGATTCCCACCCTCCCGAGGTTCAACCGCCGGGTGAAAATTAATAGAAAAGTTAACCCCAATTGTTCCTATCCCCACTTCTTTGCAAAAGATCGCCGGGGTGGAAAGACTAATCAAACAAAACAGCCCAGTTTTTTAACGGCTTTGCAAAACCGGGAAAAACTATAGTCAACAGGTGTCCGCATGAACCCCTAGTTGAATCGGGTAAAGCCATTCCGCCGGGAAACACACAGTAAGCCTGAACACAGGCCCCACTACAGAGACGCAGTTCTGGAGAGCCCTCAAGCCACCACTCGCCGGGGGAAACTAGCCTATTTTAACCACACGTGATTAAAACTCGGCAACCAGCCGGATTTTCTCGGTGCAATCGAGAAAACCCGCCGGAAAAGGCAACCCACACCCGCCAGACGCAATCTGAGAACCAGCCGGATTTTCACGGAGCAATCGAGAAAACCCGCCGGAAACGGTAACCCACACCAACCAGATGCCATCGGAGGTAAACAAATAGTGCCTGGAATAAGCCAATACACAACTTTTCCAGAACACACATGACACAGTAGTACATATTTATACAATAAATCAATAACACTTGCACATGTAAAAAAGCTACGAGAGGCTGGCTAGGCCTAAACAGACGGAGTATCGCTTAAACATGTCGTAATAAAAATAAAAGCACTGAATTATATCACAACAGGAACAGCCGCCAACACACCTCGAAGACATAAACCCAGGAGAGGGAAGCACTGACACGAGACCTAGAAAAAACTTCACTAAGTGAAGAAAAATACGCTAGGAACGTCAGAAAACAAACAAATAAGGCAACTTCATCAGAAAGATAAAAAGAAGCCTAATAACGCGTAGTTAAAGCCAACCAAATAACTAGGCTAGCTAGCCGCGAAAACGTTTCACGCGTCCACCATGGGACCACGAGGGTACGCCCGAAATAGGCGTCCCAAACACACGACCCAAATACACTGAACTGCGGGCAGCCCGCCCATGACACTCCTGCTACGCATATCCTAACCTTACTCGATACATCTCAGAGTAAACAAATGAGAAAAAACTCACTAGGGACGCAGCAAATGCGGAACGAGCGGAGCGTGGGGAGACACGTCAGGGCAGGTTGAGCGCAGAGCAGAGAAGGAAGAATGACGCCTGAAGTCAGCGTCTGGTCAAAGATCCACACAAGTACATCCACGAAGTTATGGAAAGCTTATGATTAGTTATTCTTATTTTCTTTTTATTTGTTATTTTTTACAAAGTTTTTTCGTAGTGAGTACCCACTTTCATAATGACGAACCATGAATGAGGTTGCGTGCACTCATGATGAAGGTTCCTCAATATTTTATGCCCTGCGCGGTAGATTCAAACTACGGTAAATGAGTGTTTGAAGAGGATGCCTTATGTAATAGGCATAATCGTCAATGATGGAGGGGCCACTAATAAATATGTGTGCATACTAAAGGTAGTCCGTACTTGAAATGCCAGCATTCGTCAAAACCAGACTGTGGGAGCACTTGGAATTTGGTTGGATTAACACAATAAAAAGCGATAAAATCTACGATAAAGTTTACCGTACTTACATTGCTACTTTAAACTCGTTAAATACGATTTTGTTTACATATTTTCGGGCGAAAATGTGAGTGTTTTATTTTGTTACCACTATCCTTCCTTTTTCATCCCACATGATAGATTTAGCCAATATAAAAAAATGGTAAATTGGCTGGCACTGCGGGTGATACAAGATCATTAAAATATTGACATTCTGTGGGTTAATGTTATTAATGTTATTATTTTCTATTGATATATGTATTAGTATTATTGTTAATAGTTATTATTATTATAGTATTATTATTAGTATTACTGTATTATTTTCATTATATATACAGTATATATACGGTATATATACTATATATATATATATATATATATATATATATATATATATATAAATTATATATATATATATATATATACAGTATATGTATATATATATATATACTGTATATATATATATATATATATATATATATATATATATACTGTATATACAGTATATATATATATATATATATATATATATATATATATATATCTATCTATCTATCTACAGTATATGCTCAGGCCCAATCCCCATTTTGGGGGTAGCCGACTCAAGACAGAGCAAGAACAGGGAAAACACAAAAACAACATTAATCAAAAAATAAACACAGATAAAAAACACAAACTCTCACACATCCAGGTCACCCAGGAGAAGACCCAGAGACAAGGGTTACCAAGGTCGCTCCAGCATATATATATACATATATATATATATATATATATATGTGTGTGTGTGTGTGTGTTTGTGATAAAAAGCCTCCTCACTGGAACTGGAATTTCTATTGACTGTAAAGTCAGTCATATATAAACAAAACAAAAAAGTTAAATCTGGGGGTCTTATTCTGGTAAGTTCTGTGTCCAGGTGACGAGCTAGGTAAGTACTGTTACTACTCGTCATAATCTTGTGTCCTCCTTGCTCGGTCATGGCTCAGCGTCTCGAATCCATACCGGAAGTGTCTCATCACTCAGATTAAAATGAACGCATATTGTGGTAATGAGAGTTGTCTACTGACGTTAGACGGCTTAGCATTTTTAATTATAAATATAACGTCAGTATTCTGGCTATTTTGTCCCTGAGCTTTTCACATTCTAGGTACTGAGTCTCATTGTCTAATTTGAGTATCGGAATATTGATACAATGCTAGTGTATTGGGACCATGAAGGGTGTTTTGTATGGCATGTCGGTGGGCTTGCTAGTAATACATTGTATCTAAGTGCAGCACTAATTCCATTCCAATAATATCCTTCCATTGACATATTGGGATTTCAAATTGGGAGCCTTGGGCTACCAACTCAGTGGCAGGAGTACTCCACCACAACTATACCCTAAATTTACTGTTGTTGCCATTAACACACACTGTCTCTCTCTCCACTAACAATAAGGTACAGAAGTTTGTCAATAATGTGGCAGGGACAATCTTTCACCGACTGCTGCTGCTGCTGCTGCTGCTATTGTTAAACACACACAGGCGGAGATGGTTGGGGACTTTTTTGGTACCTGCACAAATATTTAGTAAAAACATGTCCATAGCTATTTTGGTACATGTTAAAATACGACTATTATATCTGGCTCGAACTGCCACCAAATAGCTTGTAATAGGTGATTATCTACACTATAAGAGCTAGGCTGGAATATCATCCTCTAGCTTGGCATGCCTTGAAAAGTGAGGCCAAAATAGGTCGTACTTGACAACAATCTTCGCCTTCGTATGTGTCATCAGGCCCTGTCACACCCAACCCCAATTACATAACAACATAAGGTCATAAGATCGCGGGAAACTGCATATGGCCATGCGGCCCACATGAAGCAGCTCCCATTCACACCCAGCCCATATCACCCATATGGGAATCCAACTTATGATTAAAGCTTATGACCAAACCAGTGTTTTCCTAGATCTTTCCTAAATCTAAACTTATCTAACTTGAAACCATTTAAGCGAGTTATGTCGCCGTTCTTTAGCTTTAATACCTCATCTATATCGCCTTTATTTAAACCTTGTATCCATTTAAATACCTCTATCATGTCTCCCCTACATCTTCGTCTCTCTAGTGAGTGCAGGCCTAAGACTTTCAACCTCTCCTCATACGATAAATTTCTAATATTATGTATCTTTTTGGTCATTCTTCTTTGGACTGCCTCTAAAGGATCGATATCCATTCTATAATAAGGGCACCAAAATTGAACAGCATAGTCTAAATGGGGTCTTACTAGAGCTAAGTATAGTTTTAAGAAAACTTCAGCAGTCCTGTTGCTAACACTCCTAGATATGAATCCTAGAATTCTATTTGCCCTATTCCTAACACTTATACACTGTTTTCTGGGTTTCAGATCATTACTAACGAGCACCCCCAGATCCTTCTCACACTCTGAGTTATCCAATTCTACATTGTCTAGTTTGTATTTTGCATCTAAATTACGATTTCCAATCCTTAATACCTTACATTTGTCTACATTGAAACTCATCTGCCAATTTATGGACCACTCGTGCAAGTGATCGAGATAATTTTGAAGACATTCCCTGTCGCTAGCTGACTCTATTATCCTACCTATTTTAGTATCATCAGCAAATTTACTGTTCCTACTCTTTATGCCTGAGTCAAGATCATTTATGTAGATAATGAACAGAAGGGACCCCAAAACCGACCCTTGGGGGACCCCACTTTTAACTAATCCCCAGTCCGATTTTACACCATTTATACTAACTCTCTGTTTCCTACCAGTCAGCCATGACTTAATCCACTTGAGTAGCATCCCCCCAATACCATGTCCTTCTATCTTCCTTAACAGCCTTTCATATGGAACTTTATCAAAGGCCTTACTGAAGTCTAAGTAAACTATATCATATGACTTGTCGTTATCTACCGCTTCATAAACCTCGGAGAAAAAACTGAGTAATTTGTTAGGCAGGATCATCCTGGAGTGAAACCATGTTGAGAGGGTTTTATTAACTTGAACATATCTAAGTGATTTATAATTTTCCTGGCAATAATTGATTCTAGCAATTTCCCTATAATTGATGTGAGACTAATAGGACGGTAATTTGATGCTATGGATTTATCACCTTTTTAAAATATCGGAATTTTATTTGCGAGCTTCCATGAATCAGGAACTAAGCCTAAAGCTAGTGAATTATTAAATAGGTGAGTTAATGGGTAACTTAATTCGTCCTTGCATTCTTTTAATACCCTAGCATACACCTCATCTGGACCTGGAGATTTCTGGGGTTTTAGTCTATCTATTTCCTTAATTATTCGTCACTGGTGACCTGAACTGTGCTTAATATTTAGTCTATACTACCGTTAAAAACTTGGTTGACTACTGGAACTTGATCTAAATTTTTCTTTTGTAAAAACAGAAAGGAAATGACTATTTAGAGTATTGCACATTTCTAACTCATCATCTGTAATCTCACCTATCACATTCTTAAGAGGCCCTACTGTATCCTTTACCTTAGATTTATACAATTGATAAAATGCTTCAGGGTTGTTTTTGGATTAATTTGCTACCTTGATTTCGTAGTTTCTTTTTTCCTTCCTAATTTCCTTCTTTACCTGCCTCGACAAGTTATGGTGATATCCTATAAGGTGGATTTCGCCTTTCTGTATTTTTCTGTATACACCTCTCTTTCTACCTATAAGATCTACTAATTTATTTGTCATCCATTTTGGTTGGTTTGTATGTGATCTAAATTTTCTTTTTGGTATATATTTATCTTGTTCGCTCTGTAAGGCAGAGATGAACTGATTATACACACTATTTAAATTTTCAGTTGTTTGTCTAACTATCTCATCTGTGTGACCCACCTGGCCCTGACCTCTCGGTTCTGCTGGAACTAATCGGCTTACTTGACCTAAATCTCCTGCCTCCCCTTTAATTCTGAGTGATCGTTTTAATCCCCTAAAATTGGCTTTTATAAAGTCAGGGATAAGAACCTTATTTTCCTTTGGTTTATGATTTAATTCTATAGATAAATATATTGATTTATGGTCACTGTTCCCTAGCTGGTCACCCACTTCTAAATTTGTTATCCAATATTCTCTGTTGCTAAGAACTAGGTCAAGAATATTATATCCTCTAGTTGGCGAATTTACAAATTGAAAGAGAAAGTTGTCTAGTACTACTTCAAGAAAATCTTCGGATTCGTTATTGCTAGTTTGATTAACCCAGTCTATACCTGAAAGATTAAAGTCACCTAAAATGCAAACATTATTATTCTGAGATGCCTTACTGATTTCTTCCCAAAATAATTTGCCTAAATTTCGACATAGACAGGGTGCCCTATATATGGTTCCCAAAATAATTGTCTCACCTTCCCCACTAATCTCTACCCACACACTTTCATTTTCTCTATTTGTTTTAATATCTGATCTAAGGCAACATTTTAAAGTATCCCTGACATAAATTGCAACTCCACCTCCCCTTCTGTCTGTTCTGTCATATTTAAATACATTGTATCCTGGCATATGAAATTCTGCTAATAAATGTCTAGAGTCAGTATTTATCCAGGTTTCTGTAATCGCTACAATGTCTATATTTTCCTTGCTAACAATAATTGCCCTAAGCTGATCCATTTTGTTACATAAACTTCTACAATTTGTATAATATACCCTCAACTTATTACTATTTTTTGTAACTAATTGTCTATCGTTTTTAACTAACTTATTAGTTGGTTGGACCGATTACAAACAAGGCCACTGGGTTCAGGATACCACCGGTTACAAACTAGGCTGGAGCACATTTAGGTTAGTCACTGAAGGGGTTGTATCACTATTAACCTAAGAAGTGCGTAGGTATGGCATTTGATACATCCCGCCAGGTAAAGGTAATTTGGTTCATTCCTGACTAAAATCGTCATTTTACCATTAATATCGTTATTACTTATTCATAAGCGCCTATTTTACGTTTAATATGAAGATAAAAACATGTAACAACAATAAAACAAGTGGGAATAGTGTTTGGCTGGTCAAAATCGCGAATTATTGCCGACCGGTCATTCATGAAGTGTGGAGCTGAAGCGAGCCACACCCTCCCTTCGCGAGGCCTGAAGCCAGACTGACTCACTCCCTCCCACTCTCTGATACACCACACACTCGCTAGTCACATGACCACGGCTTAGAAGATATTGGCATGATAAATACACCAATAAATATGGGAATAGGAGGACAAATAGGTGATAATTGAAGGGGGGGGGGGGGTGAAGGAGGGGATTTTGACACATTTGGAGGAGTGATAGGAGGTATGGAAGGGAATTATCTCACTTAAACACCATTTCATTTTTTTTTAAGTGCTACTGGGGCCTTTTAAAAGTGTTTTTCTTAGACCTTGGCTCATATGAGGATGCTCGCAATCACTCACTACAGACTCAATTGAGGACGCTCGCCGTTCATGGGTTAACACTTCTAGTCCTAGTTTGAAACATAACACTGATGGTTGGCACATTGACTTGTGGGTTCAAATAACGGACTAACACAAACGATACTACTAGTTGCAACCTACTGTAGATACGCTCAACCCTATATGTAAATGAAGTTGCAAATCTCTGTAACTCGAAAAGAGCTAGAGCAAATGTGGTGTAAATGTCCACACCTATTCCTTGGCTGACCCTTCCCAAATGGTAGAAAAAATAGGTCGATTATAGAGTTTAATGTTCAAACGTTTTCGCCTAATTACTTTGAAAAGAGTATAAGAGGCTGACCTTGTGTGAAATGTCTGTCTAGCTTGAACCACTATTAACCCTTAGCAAATACAATGATGCATTTATTTTATTTTTGCCATCTATTATTCGAAAATATTAATCAGATTAGGAAGATTATATGATTATAGTCAGAGGGTTAATATATATATATATATATATATATATATATATATATATATATATATATATATATATATATATATATAGTTATATATATTTATATACTGTATATATATATATATATATATATATATATATATATATATATATATATACGTACAGTATATCTATGTGTATATATATATTTATACATATATATATATATACAGTATATATATATCCCCTAAGTGTTGGCGTGCAACATAAGTCGAGTATAATAAATCTGGACTATCTGGCGGCGCGCGACATAGGTCGTGTGGCAATTTCAGCACGTAATGTTGCTGAGAGAGAGACAAGTGGTGGCAGGAGAGTAGCGAGCGTATGACTGCTCCAGACCACCGCGGCGAACCTACTGACACGAATCCCACCTCCTCCCTCCCTCTCTCACTCGCTACATACTGAATTGTATGGGGAAAGTACCGAATTACATGCTTTTTGCACTCGCGTTGCGCGGTTGTTGCAAGAAAACTAGCCGTCATAAAAGGATCGTTATGGTGTCATTGGAAAGCTCTGTTTATGCCCTTTCAGGGATAGATACTTGTTTTACGCTCTGGGTCTTATTTAGGCATGAAAATGATCACATAAACAGCCCTATTTTGGCTAAAAACACCCCGCTGGGCGGTACATATAAATAAACCGCTAGCCCGCTAATCTAGTGTTAAAGCACAAAACCCACGTCCATTAATTTCTAAGTGCCAAGGTATATTCTCCCATTATCTTAACCACAACAGGAGTTGATAGTTTTGATGTAGTTTGCCCTTTTCGAGCAAATCATAAGTTTATAGTTTGCCCGTTGTCTAAACTAAACGCCTCCACAATTCCCCTTCATGGTAATAACCCCCCCACCCCTCACCCCCAACACCGTTCAAGCTAAATTTGTAGAAATTTCGATGGTCAACAATGTTCTAGCTACATTATGGGAATATTTGTACTGCTATTGGAAGCTGGACTCAAGAAAAGTAAATACAAGTGAGCGAATTTGTAGAAAGTGTACCCCATAAGCCGGCAAACCAGTGTTGAAGTAAAAAGCTGAGGGAAGATGCATCCGTGTGATACTGGCATTACCCCAATGCGTTGACTTTTTTATCACTAACTTGAAACTATCTTTAAATATTACTGTTGATGTAACTCATTGTCAAGTGATATAAGCGTATCCCAAGTAACGCCATATTTTAGTGTATTAAGGCTAACACGAAGCGATTTATTGAGCTCAAAGAAGAACTCCCGTACATAAAGGGCTAAAGGCAAAACGGCCACGAAATAAAATGGCAACAACCAAAATAGCCACAGTCTCCTAACCTAACCATACCGAATATATCCTAACTAAGCCTAATCTAACGTAACCAGTCGTAAACTAACCTAACATTATATTAATAACTGACACTGACCAAGCCAATCCTAATCCAACTACACCTAATCTAGATTTTTTTATGTGAATGAAGGATACAAAAGAGAATGCTGCCTGTAACAAGTGTCTCCCCTAAAGTTGAAAGAGTAACAGAGTCAACTACTTGGTACGTTAGAGTCAAAATGTCTGAACCCCCGGAGGTTGAAGCAGTTTAAGTCATATGACAAGGGAAAGACAGATTGAGAGAGAGAGTTCCAAAGCTTGCTTGTTGAGTAGAAGAAAGGCTTGAAAAATCGGTTCACTCTTGGGTTAAGCAGAATATGGGAGGGAGTGTGTTGAGAAGTGGGTGCCCGCCACTCTCAGGAAGAGAGGAGGTACACTCTGAGAATGCTCTGAACAACACTGAATATTGTAATAGTGGTAGAAGAGTGAGAGAGATGAACCATTACGGTGCACAGAGAAAGATTAAAGAGACTTCTCTGCGGGCTTATTTGTGCTATTTAGGGCATATTCAGGCACTCCTGAATGATTAATCAAGCATCTGCATTAAATTAACTGTATTCTGCCGAAAACTAGGCGAAAATAGCTTCAAAATGAGACCAGAACGAGCTTCGTAGGTGGCGGGGTTCACCCGTAGTGTTGCCATAGACATTCGGGAAAACTTGCTAATAATTAGCTCTCGCTCGCTCGGCAACGCTGTTGTGAGACACCCGCGCGAGACACAGTCTCCCTCAGTGAGCGGCTGGCTGCTCTGTGGGTCGGAGGGAGGTCCCTCACGCTCCCGCCCACTGACACTCGATTTCTACGTCTTTTACAGACTTTTAAAGCCTGGAAATTGCTGTAAATTGCCTATGCGTTCCAGAACGTCACCCGCAGGGAATGGAATAAGAGGAAGTGAGTTGATGCCACGAAATGCTTTTGACTACCCCTTCGAGAAGTGCGGTATGGCTGGGACCTCCCCACAAATGCGAAAAATACTCAATACATGGGTGCACTGTGCCCCTATACAAAGCAAGAAGCTGTGCAGGGTTGAAGAATCTACAGAGACGGTTGAGCACACCAAACTTCTGGGAAGCTGCTTTAGCAAGAGTGGTAATATGATCTTTCCAAGGGAGGTTAGTTAAAAAAGAAATACCAAGAATGCTGAGAAAAGGTGAAGGGTTGATTTGTGTATTTTTGAAGTGTAGGGGATATTCACATGGAAGACTGTTTAGGATTATGGCAAAACTCTCAGTAAAGTACTGTAATGTGAAAAAAAAATAAGATTACTAACTTAAATAATAAATAAACGACGTGCTTATTTTAGTGTGTGTGTGGGTAGGTGTATGATTACGTGTTTAAACCTGTGTGCGTGCGTGTGTGTATGTGATTGAGTGTGTGTGTGTGTAATATATCTTAGCATATATTTGCACATTATTGTCTATATTTGTGTATGCCTGTATGTTTGTGAATCTATCTGAGTGTGTGTGTCAACCAAACTCACACACATGCATACACCTACAGACACTCAAAACACACACAACCATACATGAACGCTGGTTATCTCTTTTACACACACACGCACACACACATACACACGCACACACACACACACACACTAATACAAACTCCAGCCCCTAAGGAAACCAGAAAGATTAAAGCCCCCTCCAACATCCGGAAAACATATTTTCTGGTGGGCAAGATACCGGGCTGGGCTGAAAGGCAGGAGTGGTTTGTTAGGGTATTGAGTCTGTGTGTGTTTGGACAGGTAACAATATATATATATATATATATATATCTATATATATATATATATATATATATATATATATATATATATATATATATATATATATATATATATATATACGAATTGCTAGGTCAAGTTGCCCGGGCTTGACATCTACCAATAACATTTTGACAGTGAGGGTTTGACCAAGTGTTACTTTGTTTCTATTTCAGGTACTAAAATCTTTAAACTAGTAATACCTAACTAGTTTATGTTGTGTAAATGCAGTTTATTGTAATGAGTGCCTTCATACAGTAAACAAAAATGGTCCGGTGCCCAATTGCCCCATCACATGGGGTAAACGGGCACCCACCTTGTTTAATTTCTAAGCAGGTTATTTTCTTATCCTGAGGAATGTGTATTAATCCAAAAGGTAGCCCTAAGGGAGTTATTAAAAAAAAAAAAAAAAAAAAATCCCACTGATCTCTATAATACTGGCCAAAAAGAGGTAAATTTTTTGCCCGGTTGCCCCATCTTACGGTATATATGTATATATAAATATATATATATTATATATATATATATATATATATATATATATATATATATATATATATATATATATATATACCGGTATATAATTATATAAATATATATTGTTATGCCAGGGTTTTTACCGGGTTTGTTGTTGCTGTTCCCCAGGCTACCTGGCCGAACAGCCCCAAGGCCCCGAGCAAGACCAAGGCCATAACCGAGCGCCCCCTCAGAACCCTCCCTGCCTACCTGCCTGGGTGACCAAAGCCACTCCATGGCGGGGAGCTGAGGAGGGTGCGGAAACGCCCGGGAAACCAAAGCCCCACCCAGGGACCTGTGCCCCTCAGCAATTATGAAGAGAAAGTTGAGGGGCAAAGGAAAAATGTGACGCTTTAGCTTCCAATCTTGGTAGATTGGAAGGTCAATCCACGGAAGAGACGCCGTCACTTGAGATTTAGAAAATATATAAGTAAAAGGAACAGTCAGATTAAGCTATGGGTATGGCAGAGAACGCTCAGTTCTCACTCTGAAAGACCAGCCCATCACCAGGTTTGTATTGGTATTTGGTAGGTTCTACTCGACTGGAGAAGCCAAAATCATAAATACATGCACAAAAGGAGTAAAGGGTAAAATATAACACTGAGTACATCTCATTAACAACGTTAATTAGTAATTCACTAGGTAGAACAATAATACTTATTTATGCTAGAACAATGGTTATATACATATATGAGCCTAGCACGGACAAGGATCCACGAGGGAACTAGGAATATACTTGTTTTTCTCTCTACTACTATGTACTATAGACCTTAATTCACTGGTATACGATATTATACTTTACATTAGTACTCTTTCATACTTTATCTCACCTATAGTATTAATTAACCTGTGCCCCATGAATATTCTTTCCTCGCACTTAAACATTAGGCTACCATAGTGTGGTGGGAATATGAACATGATTAGATAAATATCCAGTATTCGAGAATGGATAATAAGTCTTAGGCGTGTGCATAAACCTTTAACCGTCTTGGTTGTGTAATGGTTAAGGTGTCTAAAAATCTGTGTGTGATAACCCAGGTTCGAATCCCGCTGAATCACATATATGCTAAGATTAATTTCATTGGAGGTGTTTGGTGGTGTGGTGAAATTAATAAAAAATAGATTATCAGTAGGTTCAGGGATATTTCGTAGGGAGGCCGTTCTATATGATCTGTGCCCCATGAATATTCTTTCCTCTCACTTAAACTTTCGGCTACCATAGTGCGGTGGGAATATGAACATGATTAGATTAATATCCAGTATCCGAGAATGGATAATAAGTCGTAGGCGTGTGCATAAACCTTTAACCGTCTTGGTGGTGTAATGGTTAAGGTGTCTAAAAATCTGTGTGTGATAGATAACCCAGGTTCGAATTCCGGTGGATCACATATATGCTTTCATTAATTTCATTGGAGGAGTTTTGGGGTAATAAGAGATATACTTAGGTTTCTCAGCGTATTTCAGGCTTATCACTTTTATCATATAATATGGAAAATACAAGACACCTAGTCACACTGGTGTAAAAAAAACAGAGTCCTAGGAGTGGCTCTATTTTTCCTAGGTATTTCACCTGTGTCGCACTGGTGTGAAAATGAAACAGAGCCCAATGAGCGACTCTATTTTCCTAAGTATTTCACCTGGGTCACACTGGGGTGAAAATAAAACAGAGTCCTGTGAGTGAATCTACTTTCCTATGTATTATACCGGGTAGCATGGGTGTATGAGTTATAGATGTGACGCCTACCAGCGTTGGCAGAATCGCCTCCCGTTAGCCTCTATAGCGCTCGCCAGGGCAGTGAAGTGGGCTACAGTTATCAGAGAATGTTGTTCTTTCTTTCATAGTACTTGCATTGTTACTGACAGTCCAGTGGTGGTCTTTATTTTCGTCTGTGACAATGGGAAGTATTTTATATTACGAGTAGAATATAACATGCATTGTGTATAGTTAAGGAGAGAGAACAATATAGGCAGTGAGGTGGTAGTGTGTGCGTGCGTATACATGTGCTGCCTTCCCCGCTTGTAGGCTCGCGCGCGTGCCTTCCCACGCCTCGTGATTGGCTGGTGGTTCTTGGCGCGTCATGGAGGCCTGCTGCCTTGTGATGTATCGGCCTGTGATTGGCCAACCACCATGCCTTTGTGGGATCCTGGGGGTCCCGAGGAGCTACCCTCTTCAGAGCAGGCTAGGGACGCACATGACTAACATCCTTTGTACCACTGTCCCCCATATCTCCACCATTCTGATACTGCCTCTCTTACTCAACTTCTTCTCTTTCATTCCTCTAATCTTTTAACGTCACAACATTCCCTTTGGTTTCTGCACACGATTTCATATCGGCCCATCGTATTATGTGCGTCGCTCTCTTATTTACATGTACTTAGAATAGGTTTGAGGGTTCTTAGTTAGTAGAGGTTAAGAACTCGGGGTGTGTCTCCATTATTGATTTAGTGCTCTGCTGGGTTATTTAATGCTAGACTGGGATAAGGCTTATGTTGTCGTTGTCAGCGATGTGTGTACGGTTTGCTTATACCTACACGACTTCGACGGTTTCTGTGGTAGCCTAGGTTGTCCTTTTGGTTGTGCCTTTTGCGAGTGCAGCATCGTGTTGTAAGAGGGCATTTGCCTACTACCTTAGAACACAGTGCTGCCTCTTTGCTTGACTTTAGAGGGATCGCCATGGTAGAACCAGATACTTGAGATCTGGATCTACCAAGAGAGCATCCCCCACTAACGTAACTTTAGTCATACCGCCTTAAGGACAATGCTAGGCTATGAGCCAGTCTTGCTCAGCCACAGTTTCCTAACCTTGATATCCCAGCTAGACTTTATTCGCCGAGCAGACACTAGTTAGAACATGAACTCTTTATGACATGTATGCATTATTATTCACGGCATTTATTAGTCTAGGTTGTTGTTGAGTTGCACAACCATAGCAGACTGTTTCGTTGATGAGGAAGCATTTCTTTTAGTGTCGAGCATTACTGCCGTTGCGCATTTATAGTATTCCCGTGTCAGTTAACATTATATGTCCTATCTTTTAGTGTATTCAGTCTACATGTATGGTGTCCTGCCTCCTGCCTTTATATAATTTAAGATACGAGCATCTTATGAGCATCAGACTTTCTTCAGAAGTTTCCAGGTCTATGCTGTAGGACTAGACTTCACTTTCTTTCAGATAGGAGTGAAGAGTTTATTGTTGTTTAGAGTAACTGTATTGAAGCATCTTTTTATTGTATTAAATCTTGTAGTGCTTTAATTGATCTTTCCATAGCTTCCCTTTTATGCATTTTAACGTAACTTGCATCTTGTTTGTTATCAGGCTATACCAGTGTGGGTTAGCCTGAAGTAGAGTACATTTATGCCCAGTTAAGGATACCCCGTTATCGCAGATTAACTTTGGAGGGTATAGGTGTTTTTGTTAGCCGGCATATAAGGTCAGGGGTTTGGATCTAGCGTACTGTTGTTGCATAGTGCCCTATTACTAGTCCAATCATTAAGTGCCCTTGTTTTATTCGTAGCCCCGGTCGTAACAGAGATTTTAAGTAACACTCCTAATATAGCACTTTGAAGGCTGGAGTGATGAGTACAGTCTGGGTAGAGATGAGAGTTGTTAAGTCCGGTCGTCTAGTTTCCGTTGAGCCGCTTAGGTGGTCCTGCCGTGTGGATGGTGTGGTTTTGGGATACAGATGGACTAGTTGGTTTTGGGTCTTAAATGGTAGCTCCTTTATGTCATGACATATGGTACATACCATCGGACTAACGCGAGCTTGAACGAGACATGTCCTGGGTTACTAGTGCTCGTCTATCCTGACCTTAATACTAGTCGGTGGTGAAGTTCTGTTTCAGTACTCTTGACTTAGGGTCTTTATTACAATGTCGCTAGTGTCATGACACAGTGACAAGGTATCGGGCTAACACGAGGAGATAGTAAGATCATGAACTTACTAATTTCACTCGATCTGCCACTGACCGTTTTAACCTCTCGGCTGCGGGAAGACTCTTAAGGGATTTTAATGGGCGGCTCCGGGAAGACTCTTAACCCTCCTCTAGCGGGTGCTCTGTGGCCGTTTTGGGCCTTTCCGGGCCGTTCTGACTGCTATATCAACCATCAGTATGAAAGGAACTGTATTGCGCCGAAAACTAGGTGGAAATCGCTACACAATGACGCCACATACAGCTACGTAGCACTCGTGGAGCACTGACAGTGTTACCTCGAAGATGGAAGTTTAGCTGATTTTGCTACCTTGCTCACTTTTAGCGAACTATTGGTTACACTGTCATCCTCACGCGCGGTGGGGGAACTGGAGTTAGTGTGGGCCGGGAGGCCACAGATGTCGGACGTATGGATCATTACTATCCCACCCATTTTCACTCGATTTCCACCCTTTTTTCACCAGTTTTTTGCCAGTTTTTTCAACTCGACTTATGTGGTGAGCCGCTTTTTAAGGGTTAAGATCCAACGCCTAAAAAAAAAAACGTTTAAAACACCCCAGTGGCACTCAAAACAAAGCAATTTGTGTTTAGGGGAGATAATTTCCCTCCATTACTTTCTACCACTCCTACACATGTGTCCCAACCCCCCATTTCCCCTCCTCCCCCCCTTCTTCCCCCCTCCTCAATTATCAGGTATTTTCTCTATTATTTCCGATTTTTATCGAGTATTTTCATGTGAGAACGGGTGAGAGAGAGAGAGGGTTGGTGGAGGAGTGTATCTCTGACCCTCCAAGCCAGTCTGAAAGCTCCCCTTGTCTCTCAGTACCTCCGAGACAAGAGAGAGGGAGGGTGTTTGTATCTCACCGCTCAAGGTCAATATACAACCTCGGGGCTAAAATATAAGGTTTTCACCGGCCAAATGCTGTTACCACTTGTTTTATTGCTTTCCCATGTTCATATGTTCATATTAACAGTAAAATAGGCGCATATGGATAAGTATTAATTATATACTGTATTTGGTAAATTAACGATTTTAATAAGGAATAAATCAGAATACCTTTGCATGGCGGGCACTTTCAAATACCATAGCTGCGCAGTTAAGAGGTTAAGAGTGTTCAAAGAACACAAATTTGGTGTTTAGACCTTTTTACTGTATATGTCTTTGACCATGGTTTCAGACAGATGCAGTATGGACTTCTATATTATGTAGAGTGCCGTTATTGAGACGGTACCTCACAAAGCCCGAACTATTAGAATGACCTTTACCATGGCAAGTGTCCTATAATTTAAGAGTGCGGTTTTGGCAAAAGAATTAAGGTGGGGACATTTCCTTGCGGTTATGTTTGTAATACCAAAGGTGCAGCCTATTAGAGATCTTAATATTAAACACTATACCATGGCATGTGATAATATTAATTCCTTAATATGGGAAAAAAACCTCCTCAGACCTTGAAAGATATTCACCATGGTTTCAATCTTTACTTGAATTGGAGGTTTAATTTTAGGACTTGATAGCTTACATGTAAGTAAATCAAGCCCTAGAATTGCTTGTTTTACCTTGGTTTCGTCGGGGTAGTGATGACTTCGGCTGCTATGTCCCAGGTCAAGTGTGCGGAGGTCAGGTCATAAGTACAGGGGGGCGCATTCTGGGAGGATTAAGTAGACCCCCTAGATATCCGCGGGCTGGTGAGTAGGTCTGTGCCCGGAAGAACGGCGCAACTACTCCTTTGTTGTGTGTCTGTGTTGGTCCTTCTGTTTCTGACTGTACACTATCTTTTTCCTCGTAGTCTCGTGGTTATTGCTGGGGATCTGAATTGTCTTGCCTGGCGTGGTTGGTGTAGGAGGATTTATGGTGTCAATCCTGGCGTCTCGTCTGTTGTGGTGTAGTGGTGTAAAGGTAGACTTGGGGCGGCAATGTGTTGATGGTTTTGCTGTGGTTTTGATTGTCTTCTGTGGTTTTGATGATGCATTTGGTTATGTAGTGGTGGTGAATTTTCCTTCTCTGCGTTTGTCTTCTGTTCCTTGTTCCTGGTTTCGCCTTTGTCTGCTGAGTGATTGTTGAGTATTGGTATTCCTGGGCTCTTCATTCTTCTTATCTTTGTATCTCCTTCGCTCGTCTTTGTTCGTTTTAGCTTAGTCTCTCCTTCGTTGGTCTTGCTTCGTTTTCCCTGGTGTGTGTGTCTTCTTGGTTCGGTTATTTGAGTGTCCCCTCCTGTTCCTTTCCTTTTTCCTTGTCGAGCTGGCATGGTGGTGTTTACTTATTTGGGTATTATATATTATATTATATATACATTATATATATATATATATATATATATATATATATATATATATATATATATATATATATATATGTAATATACCTAGAGTTGTATGGTATATTCGTGTAATATACCAAGTGTAGTTTGGTATATCTAGTTGTTTATTATAATGAAATATAATATAGGGGAGTAAAGAAAACTGGGTTGAGCTCATAGACTCCTTTAAAGAAGAACTGGAACGTCACGACCTCGGGGTTATTAACTTGAGTCGGAAGGATTAACTTGAGTCCTGGGCTAAAATGGCTTCTAGAAAGGCTAGAGACACGATCTCGGGGTCCAAATAGGGTTTTTTGAGGACGGCGAGTTCACTAGCGACATTTTCAACACCACCTTGGGTCATCTTTAAGGTCAAAAGGTGATATTTCAAGGTCAAATGAGTGAATTTTGGTCACTTTTGCCCGTTTTTTGTGTCTAACTCATAAACGGTGAGAGATGACTGATTATAATAGGAGGCAAGTTTGTAGAGCTGTCAAAATTTGATATTTATTATCCATAGACTCCTTTAAATAAGGACTGAAACCTCCCATGCTCGGGGTTTGTAACTTGAGTATGAAGGATTAACTTGAGTCCTGGGCTAAAATTACTTCTAGAAGGGCTAGAGACACGATCTCGCGGTCCAAATAGGGGTTTTTGAGGACGGCGAGTTCATTAGCGACATTTTCAACACCACCTGGGGTCATCTTCAAGGTCAAAAGGTCATATTTCAAGGTCAAATTAGTGAATTTTGGTAATATTTGCCCGTTTTTTTGTGTCTAACTCGTAAACGGTGAGAGATGGCTGATTGTAATAAGAGGCAAGTTTGTAGAGCTGTCAAAATTTGATATTTATTATCATATATCGTATTACATAAACATTATATGCATATCACAACACTATGTCTATTACAACTATGTCTATGTCTATCACTAGTTGGAGAGCTATCGCTAGTTGGAGAGCTTTTCTTGCCTCCTGAGGCATCCGACAGCCCTTTCTTTGTTTGTCACTTACATTGAGGACATGAGCTTTCAATAGAATGTTAGCTAAAGTAGTACATGCAGCATTACTACTAGATACAGGTGCATCTACAAAGGATAACAGCTCAGCAAAATGAAAGCGGCAACGCATTTTAGTCTTGTCATGCAAATTATAGGCATTATGTACAAAAAAGACGGTTGACATAGTCAGCACACTCAGTCCACCTCTATTCAAATTATCTAGGAACTCAGATGACACCTCGTTACCATCATCATCAATGATCTCCTCCATACTAGTGCTATCACCATATTTATGAACAAGGTGTCCGGCCAAATAAACAACTTTATGCTTAAGGGTATCATCAGACCTCAAGAGTTCATGAGTGTCTTGAGGAGTGATCTCGTCAATGAGTTCACTTCGCTCATCTGGATTTATGGAAGTAGTACAATTCTTGTCGCATTCAAGTACACGAGAACTAGATTCTGGCATAATGTCATGCTTAATGAGTGTCTGCAAATTTGCAATTTTAGCTGCAGCCATAATGTCAACTACTTCAATGTAGAAGTTTCCTCCGCTTCTTTGCCTGGCTTGGCCGAAAAACTTTTCCACGGCTTCATCCGCGAATATAGCAGGAAGAACGTAGTCAAAGTCTTTCTCTGCCAGAAGCAATTTGGCAGCATCCACATTATTACGTGTGGACACAGTGAAGGTTTCAGCAGTTTGCTGAGTTAGCTTCAGTTACGACCACCACCTCCTTGCCATGCGCAGGTAGATATAATTTGGCAGGCCTCCTCCAGCCTAGTGAAACTTGTACAGTCTGCTGTCCAAGGCTGTCTGGATTCGTCGCGCAGATTGATACCAAAATTCACTAATTTGACCTTTAAATATGACCTTTTGACCTTGAAGATGACCCCAGGTGGTGTTAAAAATGTCGCTAGTGAACTCGCCGTCCTCAAAAACCCCTCTTTGGACCGCGAGATCGTGTCTCTAGCCCTTCTAGAAGTAATTTTAGCCCAGGACTCAAGTTAATCCTTCATACTCAAGTTACAAACCCCGAGTATGGAAGGTTTCAGTCCTTCTTTAAAGGAGTCTATGGATAATAAATATCAAATTTGGACAGCTCTACAAACTTGCCTCTTATTACAATCAGCCATCTCTCATCGTTTATGAGTTAGACACAAAAACGGGCCAAAATGGCCAAAATTCACTAATTTGACCTAGAAATATGACCTTTTGACCTTGAAGATGACCCCAGGTGATGTTGAAAATGTCGCTAGTGAATTCGCCGTCCTCAAAAACCCCTATTTGGACCCCGAGATCGTGTCTCTAGCCCTTCTAGAAGTCATTTTAGCCCAGGACTCAAGTTAATCCTTCAGACTCAAGTTACAAACCCCGAGCATGGGAGGTTTCAGTCCTTCTTTAAAGGAGTCTATGGTTGAGCTATACATTATATTGAACTATAGTGATACAACAGTTCTTATAAATCCTAAGTGGTTATAGTATTAGTATTGAGTTATAAGTGCTTTAGGTAAAAGGGGTTTTGTGATAAGTCTTAGAGTGTAGACTATAGTGTAGTATAAAGTATGAGTCGATATAACTACAAGATTAACTTGTCTTGGAGATGTGTCAAAGGTGATAGGGACGGGGCGTGGATAGGAGAGTTATTAAGTGAACTTCCTTTACAATTCCCTGGTGTAGAGTGATAAGTGATAGGGGAGAGGGGCGAATGCAGGAGAAGGTGTGTATAGCTTCCCTGATTAACTGCCTTGGGTAGAGTGAGTGTTAAACTACCTCCATCTTAGAGGTAGGGTGTGTTTGCTTCGTCAGTGTTCTTTTAGGTAGGTCATATATTGACTTGTGTGTTTCTTGCTGATAGTCTGTGTTGTCTTCGTATGTATAGCAGTGACATTCTGTGGTGCTTAATACTAGCATTTTGTGGTGTTTATGAGGGAAGATGTTTATGGTAAGTTGTTTATACTTCGTAAGTATAAACAATTTAGATAGTTATATCTCTGTGATGAGATTGACTTGGTGATTATTAATGTGTAGTGATATATGTGATTAACTAAAGTGGTTAATAGGTTATATTAGTATTACATATTATGGGGTATAATACATATACATACAGATATATTTAGTCCTCTTAGAATGTTGATGGAACATCGGATGGGCATATTAAGTGATTGAGTCTTGGTTACTTGCATATATATTTGAGTGAAATATGCATGTTACATATATATATATTATATATAAATATATATATACAGTATAATGTTATATACTGTATATATATATATGTTGGACATTTAGTCATGGCAGACATTTAGTGGGTGTGGTAGTACGTCCTAGCATGCTTCACATGCTTGCACCCAGTCAAGGGACACCTCGACGACGTAAACACACATTACAAAGCCACGCCAACAGCTTCCTTTCTCTCCAACACCCCTTCTCCCCTCTCTACACTTCAGATAATAGGAAAAAGTAGAAAGTAGCTACGAGGTGCCGTTGTAAAGGCTTATCTCTCAATGCCTTCACCTGACCTAAGCATATATATATATATATATATTATAATATATGTAAAAATTATTAACACATTATAATTAACACTAATAACCCCATGATGAAATGTATAAGCATGCGATCCTACTAGGAGTCGAACCCTAGGTAAATTAGATTGAGCCGATAGTTTACATGCACACATATTTTTATATAATTGCATACAGACTATTGCAGAGTGCATTCGTTTCTGTTTCGTTAAGTAAGCTGCGTTAGGCTAGGCTAGATTGGTTAAGTTAGACGGGGAACCAGGTGGAGAGATGAGTTCCGAAAATTTAGCCCTGGTGGTGGTGGAACAGTCTAGCATCAGTCTGATTAATGTGGACAAGTTTGGGAGAAGCCTTTGTCTTGAAGTGGAGAAACTCTTGTTGTTGTTGCTGTTTTTGCTGCTGATGATGATGGCAGTAGGTATTACGGATATTGTACATAGATTAACTAAAAAATATGAAATTAATTTTGTTTGGTATCAATGATATATTGTATTACTAATTCCACACAAAACTAATTTTAAAGTAGTCTACTGTTAGTAAAAGAAAGGTGTCTTTTATCAGGAAAATAAAAACAGTTACTTTTGTACAGCAAGCATGTGTATTCAGGAGAGAGCCACCAGTGTTGGGTTGTGTCGTGTTGACTCCTCAACCCCCAAAACCAAGAGGCTTAATGCAGTGTCACACAAGGAGCTTTTTAACCGCTAATTTTTCATGAGCAAGCGTTTTATCGCAATCTTAATGGGCTCTTCTGAGATTGTAACAGAAAACATAGTCTCTCTCTCTCTCTTTCAACTTGGAAAAGTGCAAGTTGATGAATGTCGGCCAAGTAAAACCCAAATAAGGCTATTCATTATTGGGAATGGCTCTGGAAGTGACTGACTTGGAAAAGGATTTGGGTGTTCTGATTAGCAGTGACCTAAAGTTTTTCAAGCAGTGCATTGAAGCAGAGAAGAAAACTCAGACATTATTGAGCTATACTAAGAGGCAATTTAAGTATAGATATATGGAAATAGTCTCACACTCTAAAATGCTCTGATAAGGACTCTCTTGGAGTATGCTGTTCAAGTCTAGTCTCCATCGCTCAGGAAAGATATAGAGCGACTGGAAAGAGTACAAGCTAGGGCTACAAAGCTTATTTCATCGATTAGAAGACTGAGCTATGAGGACCTGTTGAGAGTTCTTGATCTCTTTCCGATGGAGACACACAGACTACGAGGTCAGCTCATTGAACTTTTACAAATACTTAATGGGTTTGACAGTGAATTATAGCACAAATGTTAGCCTCAGTATGAATATAACATGCAACCATGGCTGGAAATTAGAATTTAAAAGGTTCAACACTAGTATGTGTGGACACTTTTTCATATTTCAGATCTGTTTTACGTAGAACAAACTTCCTTCAGAAGTTGTAAACAGTTCTTCAAAAGAACAGTTCAAGAAGAGAGTAGATAGTATTTTGTGCTCTCTGTAATGAGTGTAGTGCACTAAACATTCTCTCTCCTACCACTTCGGGTATCTCCCCGGAAAAGACAGCATGGTATCTGATATACTAACTATTCCTTGTAACTCCTTGTAACTATCTCTCTCTCTCCATCTGACGGTAAATTGACATGTCCCCATCGTGATTGTTTCAGCTATTACGAATAATTTGTAGCGAAATATGCTGTTAATTATGTACATTTGGTGTTAATATGATTCAGATACTTTATATTTTCATAATATTAATTAGGTGTAGATAAATCAGCTGCTAAGAATTTTAATGGAATACTTTCACTGAAGGGTTATACTGTATGTTATGAACCCCCATCTCTCTCATGTATAGCCTCATTATGTTTGAGATTTTCAATCTCTCCGCATTTCCTTGTTTATCTTAAGACCTTTCATGCTAATTAGGTGTCGATATATCCGTGGCGAGCAATAGCGATCATTCAATTTACGGGGATTCGACCTTCGGCTGGGACATTTTTCTACCGAAAAAAAATATATTCTCGAAGGGGGATATTGGGGGTAATATTTTAAGTTTGATGGAGGTCTAGGGAGCAAACTGAAACCCTCCCCTTCATTTAATATCAGCTGGAACAGACAGACTATAAACAAAAGATAAATAATACTAGGTAGCTGACTTTCTATAACACTTATATTAAGAAGTTTGCAGACAAACATTGCTGGAAAATATTGCAATAAAAATGGCTCGAGTGGCACCGGCCTTACTGTAGCGTTGTTCCCACTTGGCTGAGGATTCGAACCGCAGTTAATCAGAAAGACATCCCACACCTTAGCCCACTCGACCAAGGCGTGAATTTGCCAACTTTGTCCTTATATATATACGATTTCCCTTCTCCTATTCATATGAGAAAATATTTATAATTTGAGTATAATAAGAAAGGGTAATCAATCGGACCACTAAAAACAAATGTATATACACGTTTATTCAGAGCATTGCAGTGAAAATAGAAAAGTTACATTGACCTTCCTTTAACACCTTCAATATGTTTGACTACGCTTCGTTATATTCTGGCTAACATCAACAGATTATAATCAACCAAGGAAAAATGTGTGTGAATCCAGTATTAGTTGAGATAGTGTTCACCTCTGTAATTGTTACAGATCCTTCCCAGGCTGATAAATATTGTTTAGTGTTAGCCAATATAAGTTGATAATACCATCATCTTTTTGAAGAGTTAACCCTCTGAAGATTATGATACATTTTGACAGTATATTCTGGTTATCATCAGACTATCTTATACAGTTAAGGAACGACCTGTCGGGAAAATAAAGGGTAAAAACTATTATAAAATATTCCACTGACTTCCATTTAACTTTCCTAATCTGAAAGAAATCGTCAAATCAAATAGCCAGAAAACCGAAAAGAAATGCGAAATCAGATCTTGAAAGGGTTAATTAATTATCATGGAGTGATGGTTTAAAACGTTTCAGGCAATTCATATATTTAAATGTTTTCATATATATTTCCTATACTCCAAAACGATATTGCAAAAGGTCAACAATCAAATAAAAACAATAAATGAACATTTTCTATAACGCTATCTGATCCGACGTCTTTTGTGATATTGTGACATTTTGTTTAATTGTATGTAAGATTTTGCTTGCCTTGTCATTTTACATTAATATATTTTAGTGTAGCCCCTTGGCTAGGAAAATTGTCTTCCCAGACTTCCTGTAAGCTAAAAAATAAAAACAATAATAATACAAAAACATAAATAAATCAATAAATGGAATACGGTATATAAAATATATATAATATATACAGTATATATATGATAATATATAAACAGAATAAAACCAATATCGTGTATGTTTGTGTTTGTATATGTGCATGCAGGAGACAAAAGACAAAATTGCCTGTGACGAGTGCCTCCCACAGAGTTAAAAGAGTGGCAGGGCCAAAATCAAGGAACGCTCGAGCCAAAATGTATTACCTCCGTATAGCAAAACATTGAAGAACAGGAAATCGTTTAACATGTTTATGGCCGAAGGAAAATATAACGGCTTTGGTTGGCGAAATGTTGTACTCCCAACACTTTAGGTGACACCTGCCAAACTCTTCAGTGGAAATGTTTTACTCCCAACACTTTAGGTGACACCTGCCAAACTCTTCAGTGGAAATGTTTTACTCCCAACACTTTAGGTGACACCTGCCAAACTCTTCAGTGGAAGTGTTTTACTCCCAACACTTTAGGTGACACCTGCCAAACCCTTCAGTGGAAATGTTTTACTCCTAACACTTTAGGTGACACCTGCCAAACTCTTCAGTGGAAATGTTTTACTCCCAACACTTTAGGTGACACCTGCCAAACTCTTCAGTGGAAGTGTTTTACTCCCAACACTTTAGGTGACACCTGCCAAACCCTTCAGTGGAAATGTTTTACTCCTAACACTTTAGGTGACACCTGCCAAACTCTTCAGTGGAAATGTTTTACTCCCAACACTTTAGGTGACACCTGCCAAACTCTTCAGTGGAAGTGTTTTACTCCCAACACTTTAGGTGACACCTGCCAAACCCTTCAGTGGAAATGTTTTACTCCTAACACTTTAGGTGACACCTGCCAAACTCTTCAGTGGAAATGTTTTACTCCCAACACTTTAGGTGACACCTGCCAAACTCTTCAGTGGAAGTGTTTTACTCCCAACACTTTAGGTGACACCTGCCAAACCCTTCAGTGGAAATGTTTTACTCCTAACACTTTAGGTGACACCTGCCAAACTCTTCAGTGGAAATGTTTTACTCCCAACACTTTAGGTGACACCTGCCAAACTCTTCAGTGGAAATGTTTTACTCCCAACACTTTAGGTGACACCTGCCAAACTCTTCAGTGGAAATGTTTTACTCCCAACACTTTAGGTGACACCTGCCAAACTCTTCAGTGGAAATGTTTTACTCCCAACACTTTAGGTGACACCTGCCAAACTCTTCAGTGGAAATGTTTTACTCCCAACACTTTAGGTGACACCTGCCAAACTCTTCAGTGGAAATGTTTTACTCCCAACACTTTAGGTGACACCTGCCAAACTCTTCAGTGGAAGTGTTTTACTCCCAACACTTTAGGTGACACCTGCCAAACCTTCAGTGGAAATGTTTTACTCCTAACACTTTAGGTGACACCTGCCAAACTCTTCAGTGGAAATGTTTTACTCCCAACACTTTAGGTGACACCTGCCAAACTCTTCAGTGGAAATGTTTTACTCCCAACACTTTAGGTGACACCTGCCAAACTCTTCAGTGGAAATGTTTTACTCCCAACACTTTAGGTGACACCTGCCAAACTCTTCAGTGGAAATGTTTTACTCCCAACACTTTAGGTGACACCTGCCAAACTCTTCAGTGGAAATGTTTTACTCCCAACACTTTAGGTGACACCTGCCAAACTCTTCAGTGGAAAGACAAAAACCGACTTTATCTTCAACTTTTATCAACACTTATCAGGTATTATATGAGACGTAACTCCTTAAACCTTTCAAGATTATGACGCATTTTGATAGTTTATTCTGGCTATCATTAGACGATTTTATACAGTTTAGTAAGGATATGTGGGAATGATATTGGTAAAGATATTCCATATATATTCCTCATCTGAATAAAATCGTCTAATAATTGGCAGAAAGCATAAAATAAATGTATAATTGGATCTCAAAAAGGTTAAATTAACTGGCACGGGTTATCCTCACGGGTGATAAGTCCGCTTGGGGGCGTTTTGCGTATAGCTACCCTCATAAGGCTGAGTAAGGCGCCCGGCAATAGATAGATTGATGTTTTAAATAATTCTGCCAATTAAATTACTACGTTATCAGACATGGAATAGGCTCCCGACAATAAACACTTTGATGGTAGAACAGTTAGGCCTATAACAGTTAAAGTGTGATGTTTCCATGAGAGAGAGAGAGTAGTGAAGAGGAGTGACAAGAAGAGAGAGAGAGAGAAGAGAGAAGAGAATCAAACTAACGTGATCATCGATGAAGCAAAAGAAATAGTCTTGGTTGGCGATTTTTTTTTCCTTTTTTCTCAAACACTTTCGGTGACATCTGCCAAACTCCTCACTGGAAAGACATACAAGGCTTTGTGTGTATTTTCGCTGAAAAGGTGCCAAGTTTTGTTTTTCAGGTTTTGGGAGACAATAAATCGTCTTTTAGTATATTATGACGCTTTCTTTCAATTTAAGCTGACTATTATTAAACATATAGGAGTTCATAGGATTAACAAGTAATTAAGTGGTGATGGGCTGGTCTATCAGAATGAGAGTTGAGCGTTCTCTGCCATACCCATAGCTTACTCCGACTGTTCCTTTTACTTATATATTTTCTAGATCTCAAGTGACGGCGTCTTTTCCGTGGATTGACCTCTCTACTGCCAACCCTGGCAGATTTTTTATTATTTTTTTATTTTTCCTATATTCCAACTTACTTCCTCTCGGGCATAGGCTGAGAGCCTTAACATTCACGCTTTACAATGAAGCCCGTGAGGTCTTGTTCCAGTCTAGGGAGTGAGACATGTGAAGCACGTAGAGTACAACGAGCACCTGCCATCTTGCCTTCACATGAGGCACGGTGCTCACTCATGGCCCGAAACGACCCCATCTCTGAAGCCACCTCGTTCCCGTGCTTCACTGTCTCACCCCCTACACTCAGACTCTCACACTTACACACACACAACGCCACCTGTTGAGCAGATAACTCACCAGGCATTGCACTCTTATAGCATATTTTGAATATGGGAATATTCATACAGTGCTATTTAATCAGGGAACAATGAGGGTATTTTATTGACGTTTCGGTGGGCTTGTGGTAATGCACTGATACCAGGTACAGCACAAATTCCATCCCAATAATATCTTCCCATTGATACATCGGGATTTGAACCCGGGACCTTTGGATTACCAGGCCAGTGGCAAGACCACTCCACCACCTCCCCTTGGGAGGTGTGGTGGAGTGGAGATTGGGAGCCAAAGCGTCACATTTTTCCTTTGCCCCTCAACTTTCCCTTTATAATTGCTGAGGGGCACAGGGCCTTGGGTGGGGCTTTTGTTTCCCGGGCGTTTCCGCACCCTCCTCAGCTCCCCGCCTTTGAGTGGCTTCGGTCACCTGGGCATTATTAGTGGTAAGCTGGGAGGGTTCTGTGGGGGTGCTCAGTTATGGCCTTGGCCTTGCTCGGGACCTTGGGGCTGCTCGGCCAGACAGCCTGAGGAACAACAACAATAACAACAAGTAATTAAATAGGAAATATAAAAAAAAAAAAAAAAAAATCTCCTGAGCATCACTAGGCTGCTTGGTGAAGTGTATGAAATGGGTATTTGTGGGGAAAATAAGTAAACAATATTTAAACCGAACACAAACACATTCAGGTGCGGATATGAGGCGAGATATTTGTCTGTGTGACTTTGAACACTTGGGTGATGAAACAGTGTAGACTATGACGATTTTATTAAGCTTAGTATATGGGTAGCTTGAGTTAAAAGGGGTAAGATGGATTGGTTTTACCCCTTTGATTGCTGAAGGTCTTTTCTTAGCTTTATAATATTCTGTTAATGTTAGCAAAAATGAAATACAAGACGCCAGGATAATGAAGACATACACGACATTTTTGTGTTCTTTTCACTGTGGAGGGTGGAAGTTGTCCCAGACACTTTGGACTTAATATTTCCCACGTATATACTTAATATGTTTTTTAGTTATATATAAACAAAAGTTGACTCCAGTACCTACACTTTATATATATTACATATTTATTTCATATATATTTCAGGATGAATACAAAAACAGCATTTGCGAAGTAACACTTTATTGGCAACGTTTCGCAGATAGTTTCTTCAGTTTGCTGCTAAACGTCAATAAAGTGCTTCTCCTCAAATCGTGTTCTTATTCATTATGTAAATTTTCTGAGTTAATTATCAAATATCAGGACAAATGTAGTACCCTTATTACCAAAATGTTATAGACAAGCTAGAACGAGTTCAACGTAGAGTTACCAAAATGATACCTAGCCTAAAGAACAAGCCATACGAGGAACGTCTTAGAGAATTAAATGTATTTCCTTTAACCCAGCGCAGATTAAGAGGCGACTTAATTCAAGTGTTCAAAATCATCAAAGGCATCGACAATATGAACTGTAGTAAGTACTTCACTATCGACCAACCTAATTACACGCGGGGAAACGGTTGCAAATGTATTGGTAAATCTTTTAACTCACACGAATCTAAGAATTTCTTCTTCAATCGAGTTGTAAACTTGTGGAATGGGCTTCCCTGAGACGTTATAGACTGCAGCACCGTTGATTCATTTAAACTTCGCCTAGACAAATATCTTGCATCAAACCCGCGACTGACTGCGTTTGTAAATGAATAACTTTATTTTATCCTCCCCCCCCCCCTCAGTTACTAACCCATCTGTCCCCTACTAACTTCCTAATCCTGCCACGGACATTAGTTCCACGGCAGTAGTTCCCTTTCCAATGTTCCCTTACCCACTCTTAACCACTGTTTGGACAATTGATCCTCAGTGTTTTGGAGGACAAGCGGCCTAGAAGGGTCACTAGATCTGTTGTTGCTTGATTTCCTTTGTACTCCTTTGTACCCCTGAAGATGTCCTCAATTATAGCCGGCAATTGGGATATCCTCGTTTCCTTGTCACTACACATTTCTCTACCATGGTACCATTGTGGCTTTACTATAATATTTATAATTAAACCGTTTACTTGTGATGGTCTTCGAAGAAAATACATTGTCACTCAATTAGAAACTATATAATTGCATTCATATTTTACACTCTATTGTTTATCCATAATGATGTTGTGGTATCACAATACAGTAATAATAATACAATACCTAAGGCCAGTAGATGTTCACTAAGCTACTAAGGCAACAGGTTAATGGGTTGGTCTTATATTATCAGTTCACCCATATTAATCTCGGCGCATTCCTTCATTTTATTATGGTTATTTTCATGCTATGTTATTAATGTTTGGCCTCCGTCGGGAACCGCCACCAGTATTATTACCGTTCGTCTTACTCTTGTTGTTGTTTTTCTACTGATGTGTCTCTGTTTTCTGTTAGCTGATATGGAGTAGCCGAAAGAGTTGTCTCGGGAAGAGAGAGAGATGGAGAGTGAGAGAGTTGCAGCGTGTGACGGAGGCCTTCAGTGCTTTGCAGCGCATTTTGGAAGGCTTTATGAAAGTCAAAGGCTTACTTTACTTAATGTTGACCTCTTTGTTTCACATATATCCTTACCAAGAGCCATAAAGTCGTCTAATAGTAGACAGAATATGGTGAAATAATGCATCCTGGTATATTGAAAGGGATAAGTTTGTATCTCTTCATTACTGGTGTGGTTATCATTAATATTGGTTTACCATTATTGACTTTGTTGAGCTGCGAAGTGAAAGTGAAGTTATCTGTGGGTATGTCTTATCACTAGATATCTGTAGGACATTTTTTTTTGTTCATATAATTTGTTAGATATGTTCACTGAGTCTCCAGAAGGACACATGTAAATAATTAGTAGTGATTGTTGCCATGTCCCGAATAACGCTAACAACGGGCAGGGCAGGGTACGTATCTTACTTTGATGGTCATTTACTTACACTAGGATTTTATGGTCTTATTTGTCTATACTTTCCATGCCTGTTCTCCGACAGTTTTCGTCACAGCAGGAAGTGGAGGTGGAAGTAGCACAGTATTTACAATATTGAGGCGGGTCATACTGATGGGCCGTGGGGTAGTGAAGGGACGTTTGGCACCCGCAGGAAGAGGCACCCGGCTGATAGCACGGCAGGTTCTGTGGATAGGGAACAGACGCAGTGGTGACCTCCCTGTTTAGATTCCTGTTGATATTCCCTGGGTCATGGTCCTTGTGGTGGCTGATGTGATGTTGGTGTCTGCTTGGATAATCTTCAATATTTTGTTGCGTGCTCCCATGTAGGTGATGCGATGGATTGTGGAGATTATTCGAATCAACACTATATTGTTCCAGTTGCTGCTGCGTATTGCCGAGTAGGTGGTGGGAAGGGTTTGGTGGAAGATTTGAATCGAAGTGATATTGTTCTATTTGTTGTTGTGTATTGCCTAGTTTGTGATGTTGGATTGTGAGCGGAGAATGGGAATCAATTCGCTGGTGGTGCGGAGATTTAGGTTGTTGGTGACTTGGATGAACATAGTGCTGTTGGGTTGGATAATTTTGTTGCCATTGTTGTTGCTGTTGTTGGATTTGAGAGGATTCGGAAGACTCCTCATGGATGCTGGTCAAATTGTGCTTATAAGATAGGTGTGGCAAATACTGTTCTGCCTCTTCCTGATGGTGCGGAAGGACTGTATCAGTGGGATAGTCCAGATGCTGCGGAGGTGGGTAATCTTGAACGTGCCGAAGGGTGAGTGGATCCTCTTGATAATCCTTTATTTGTATCTGGTAGTGGAGTTGCTGTGTCTTCTTTAATAGCTGCTCTTTTTCTTGCTCTATCTCTAGCTGCTGCTGAAGATGTGGTTGGCCGTGATATGTGACCTGTGAGGTGGGCTTAGCTGGGATGAACTGTAGTGGTGATGTTTGTGCTATGGGTTCACTGATGCTTGGGTATTTGGGGGATGATGGTCTGTATTGGGTCGCATGATGCATAAGGGGATGGCATGGAGGCTCTGGAGTGTTCGGGGCAGCTATATTTACACACGAATCAGTGCTGTGCTGGGAAGAAGTGGACAGTCTGTCATCTTCAATGGAAACTGAACGTTTCTCCTTATGCCGATGAAGGAGTATAGAGGCGCTAGGTCTAGGACTTTTGAGGCAAACATCTGGAATATTTGGGGTATACCCCGAGTCCACCGAGCTTCTGGGGAGTCGTGTTTTTTCGTGGGATACACTTTCTGTGGATGACTTGCTTGTATTGTCGCCTGAGGGTGGATCGTCGACATCCGTGCTCAAATGCATTGAGTATTTACTACCACCCCTATTACGATCACATGTGATTGTTTTTAATCTTGGACTAGTTCTGGATAAAGGTGGTGAAGGTGTGTGGTACCGATTTTCTGATCGCATAGGATATGAAGAAGTCGCCAGCGCACCGTAGTCAGAGAGCGAGGAAGCTGAATAATGAATCTTTGCATCTCTGGACCCCTGACGATGTATTGGAGGAGAATCACTATAGGTGTAATTAGGAGGAATTTTGTATATATTTGAGGGCAATGTGTTGTACTGGCGAGATGAGTCAGTAGAGCTGAGGTGGGGGCTGCCGTCAGGGAAGGGAGGGTCGTCTGGCTCAGTGAGGGACTTTTGAGACACTGCACGCTTCCCTTGGTTCAATGTATCTTTATAGTCCATACAAGGGTACAGGCGATGCTTTTCCACCACTTGGCCTACTGGTACCTCCTTTCTATATTCAGGACTCTCGGTTCCATTATGGTACATAACCTGTAAAAGTAGAAACACAAAAATGGTGATTAAAAAAGTTAATTGACAAAATTTGAATAATTTACTGTTTCTTGAATATTTATATTTACAGTGTGCTGCAGGGAAGAGTACTTGGCCCTGTTCAGTTCTTGATATACATTAATGATATTGAAATAAGAGTTAAGTTATTTACGTACAAATATATATACTTCACATTTGTAAAACTGTAGGGTAGAACATTTATATCGTCTTCCCAATGTTTCTCCTATATATATATTAACAACATATAAATTGCCAAAAGGTAATTATCCAATACAGAAACCCTCAATACAAAGCAATACCTCACCTGAATGTCCGTTGGTGGTAAGTTATCAGATGACCTTGCTGTGTGTGGCATTAGTCCCGGGCTGCTTGTGATCACCACCTGTCCTCTGCCACTGTGGACTTCTTGGCTCTTGCTGGGCGATTCTGAAGGGGAAATAACTGAAAAGTAAAGTTAAGGAAAGTCAAATACATGAATGATGACAGGAAAAACTATAGGTTTGCTGTTTAAAAGAGATACTAAACTGAAGTCTCCGCTATGATATCTAGTAAGGCATATTAGTTCTGATTTGGTATATGTAGAGCTCTATGTTAGGTGTAAGACCATATAAGCTATGTTGTAGGGTTGTCGGAGTTAGCTATAAGATCGGGTAATGAATAATAGTTCTAGTTCGTGAAAGGTAGGATTCAAGGTTAGCTATATGAACATATGGTACGTTATGATTTCTGCTATAACCAACAGCTGATGTCTTGGCGGTGAGATGACGGACAAAGATGATGATGATGAGGATATTAGTAGTTAGGGTGTTGGGTTAACTATTGATGTGATAGGTAGGCTTATCAGTTAACTGAAATATAAGGTTATATTATACTATGCCATTACTAAGAGCTCTCCTCATGGTGGTGTGACGAGGGATGAAAAGGACAATGATGGAGGTACTGAAGAGGAAGAGCAGGACAAATAATACAGAATACAAATTATAAATATGTCGTCCTTACCAAGAGCTCTCCTCCTGGCGGTGTGACGACGGACGAAGAACACAACGATGGATACATTGAGGACCAGGAAGGCTGCCGCTGTGAGGGAGAGGAGGAGCACCAGTAGTCTTGGAGGCCTCATCTGTTCACCCTCCACACCACCGTTGTTGTTACTACTGCTGCTGCTGCTGGCTAGTTCCTCAACCTCTGTGTGTAGAAAGGTTAAGATTTTGTATCAATACAACCTGGAGGTTTCTTCGGATGTTTGAGTTGAGGTTACCAATGACTTCTTGTGATAGACAATTTGATTTACTAAAGTTACATTGAGGACAAGGAGCGAGGAGGAGGACGAAGAGGCAAGGAGGACTAGTCGGTTCTCCCTAACCTAGCTCTCCTAACATAACATTTCTAACATTACCTAGCTTTTTTTTAACCAAACCTAAGCCTTCTAACATAGTGTAGCCTTCCTCTACTGACCTAACTCTCCTAACCAAAACCAAACTTCCTAACCTACCCTATTGTAACACATATCCAATCTTATCGTAACCTATCCTATCCCAATCTGACCTCTTTTACCGTAACCCAATATAGGTGACCCAAGGATGACAAAGCAATCCAATATTCTCACAAAAGTCCCCCGCATTATTGCCGTGTCCGCCACCATTGGCGTTCCTGGAGTTTAGTTTGTAAAGTGCTTTTGGTTCATTTCTGTCCATACATTGGAATATTCTCATTTGAGATACTTAAGGTTAGATTTAGTTAGGTTAGATTAGGTAGGTAACATTTCGCTTGGTTAGGTAATAAGTAATTTGCGATATTCTATATTTTATTAATTTCACCACAACACCAAACAAATCCAATGAAATTAATGAAAGCACATGATTATGTGATACACCGGGATTCGAACCTGGGTTATCACACACACATTTTTAGACACCTTAACTATTACACCACCAATTATCAGAGATCAGACTGACAGACTAATTACCTGGTAATACTACAACCAAAGAGGGTGAAGTGAAGGTAGATCGTCCCGGTGTGTTAAAGGCCTGTATGGTGAAGTAATACTCCAGACCAGGACTTAATCCTTCCACCACTGTCCTGGTTGAGTTGCCTCCTAATATTTCAACCTCCTGAAGCAGAAACAAACATTGCCTTCATTTAGGTCCTTAACCCATTCAGTACCTGTGATGTCCTTTTCATCATATTATGGCAACTATTAGACAATTTTAATCAGCTTAATAAGGATCTGTGGTATCTAAAAGGCTTAAATGCAGTAGTCTGTAAAGGATATTTGGTATTTAACAGTCTTAAATGAGGTAGTCTGTAGAGGTCCTTCCTATGTTGAATAAAATAACCTAGTAGTAGCCAGAATATAACAAGAGGGACGTCACCGGTACAGAAGGGGTTAATGTTTATCAATACATAAGTAATGGTTCTTAATATTCCTGGCAGTCCAAAAAGGTCAAGTTAAAACCTCGTATCTATTAGATAAAGCCTAAAACCATGATACCAACTTTTTAAAAAGAACATATTTCTATTAACATTGGGTTGATAACTAGTCTAATGTATTTGAATGCATGCATTATGACATGAACAACTGATAAAGTGTGGCCTATGCATTCTCATTGCAAAAATATTCATTATTATTATTTTGTTTTGGTATTTATTCCAACAACGCTCTCTCCGGCATAGGATGAGAGCCTGTACATTCAACGGTGAAGCATGTGAGGCCTCGTTCCAGTCTAGGGAGTGAGACATGTGAATCACTTTGAGATGCAACCAGCTCCCGCTATCTTGCCTTTGCAAGATGCACAGGGCCCAGTTGCGCACCCACGGCTCAAAGCAGCCCCATCTCGACTGAAGCTGCCTCGCCCCAGTGCTTCACTGTCTCAACCCCTAAACTCGAACCCTCACTCTCAGAAAGCCACCTATTGAGCAATGAAATCACTAGGCCTAGTGTCCTGTAGCATATTTTGAATATGGGGATATTCATACAGTGCTATTTAATCAGGGAACAATGACAGTATTTTGTTGGCGTTTCGTTGGGGTTTGTGGAAATGCACTGATACAAGGTAAGCACAAATTCCATCCCAATAATATCTTCCCATTGATACATAGGGATTCAAACCCGGGACCATTGGTTTACCATTCCAGTGGCATGACCACTCCACCACACCTCCCCTATTGAATACATGATACCTTAATTTTATGTATTTACTTTTTACAAGTGTAAGTAATCAATTTAATGAAGAGATGAATATTATGTACACACACACACACAGTATAGGACCACAAATACCTCCACCAACATACCTGGTATCGAGGGTCGCCAGCTGTCCGGTACTTAAGAGTGAAGCCCTGAGGTGTGGTACCTTTATTGACTCCCATACCACCAATACTATCACTACTGATACTCCACGATAACGTAACGCTAGTAGCCAGCACTTCTGATACCTGCAATGCAAATACATACATATATGATTAGATAGATAGATAGATAGATAGATACACAGATATATAAATTGATAGGTAGATAAATACATTAGTTTGGAGTTTTTATAACGATTCACCTTATTAGTTTGGCAATTATATGACACTCCACCCCATTATATGACACTCCACCCCATTATATGACACTCCACCCCATTCGGATGTATAATATTTCTAGGCGAGCGAGAGCGAGCGACTTTGGCGAATGACGGACATCTCCCATGATTGATGACTTGCCATCGCTTGCCAAGAACAAAATGAAACCTGGGAAGAGAGAGATAGAGAGATGAAGTACTAGTGATGGAGAATACAATAAACCACTAACCTGTAATAGACAAGGCTGTGATGGAGGTAGTGGTGGAGCGAGCGTGTGGTTGGTGGTGAGGGAGCCCTGGGTGTTGGTGGAGGTACAGGTATACTCGGTGTAGTCTCCCTCCATCACCTTCCTGATCTCCAACACTGACACCCACTCCACCAAACCGTCCACAAGCTAAGGAAACATACGCACAACATTAATTACCATCATGCATATAGTATACTTGGATGCCTTAAGGTCAAACTCACTAATTGATATTCGCGGATTTCACCTATTTCTGATTATGAAATTACAGTATATCCCTGGAAACGAATGTATGGATATGTAATTATATACATCAAATGCAAGACTAAATAATTATACTATTCATTGAAACAAGTTTTATCCAAAAATAATTCCAGATAGATATATTTGCATTAAGAAAAACATAGGGGGTCCACGAATTTTTATGAGTGGACTAGAGAGTATGGGATTCGAGTGTACAATCAAGAGCATATTATGGTGACGCCGTCATTTGAATCAGTATCAAACGCAAATGACACTACTAAGCTGCATTATAGCCCAGATTCTTCAGAACTTGACTTTAAAGGTGAAACAATTACATTTGGGCATAACCTTATATATGCTCACGAGTGTACATAATAAAATAGTAAATACATTTAGTAAAATATATAATAACTACTTCCCAGGCATGTTGTCTTCCTCCTAAGGTAACCAGGCGAGTAACACATGTTCTTATAGGATTTGCTTAAAAGTACACAGGCAAATTCGAAATTGATTTCAAGTTATGTGAGAGTGTCCGGCTTCAGCACCACTTGTACACTCGGATGCCATATTCTCTAGCCCACTCATAAGAATTCGTAAACCCACTATGTTTTTCTTTATGCAATTGTAACCATCTGGACTGATTTTTGTGTAGAACTGGCTTTTCAATAAATAGTACACTCATAAATTCGTTTCCAGAGATATACTTCCACAATTAGAAACAGGTGCAATCCACAAATAATTATGAGTGGGCTAGAGACTATGGCACCCGAATGTACTTCAAAATAATATGAAACAGCTGTATTAATATCCGCCCTCTTCAGGCTCAGAGTTTAGGTAGCCTGTGCTACAGTTGTACCTATAATATGGTTACCACCCAACAAAGTCAAACAGTTACCAGGGTAAATACTGGACACTGTTTGTACCTGACAGTTTATGTAGTGGTTCACTGATTTACAGGGAAGATCTTCACACAGATTAGCTTCACCCACTTACCACAATATAGATACACATTTCATCAGTAAATTAATGAGTTGTACACCACAAAGAAGTATTTATAGTGGAACAACTAACATCATGTCCTAATACCTTGCTTATCCTGCATAACTGGGTTGCAGATTGTGTCGTTTTATCAAATCATTTTGTTGTGAATAACAACACAACAAAACACAAAAACATAACTGCCATCAAGTAAAATTGTCATTGTAGGTAAAATCTTTACCTTTCATTAACATCGAGTTCAGGGGGGAGTGTACATTTATTGGTCGATTTACTATGTATTAATTATTTGTTTTAGTTTGTTTCCACACTAGACCTCCATCAAGCATAACAAAACATTCCAAAGACCCCCACCGAGATGATTTTTTTTTTTTTTTTTTTTGTATAAAAATGTCCTGATGGAAGGCCGGCTCCTAAATTACAGGCTCGCTTTCATTCATCAGGAAAAAAGTCCACGCCTTAATATCAGAAAATATTTTAATATCGTCAAATGAATGGAGTGAACATCTTAAAATCTCAAAACTAATGAGGCTAATTATGAGGGAGAAGGGAGGCCAGAACAAACAAACATCCCTCTGAATGGGGTGTTTTTCTGGACATCCTTCTCCCTCATGATTAGCTCCATAGATTTTGAATTTTAAGACGTTCACTAAAATTAGTTTGGCTATTTAAAGAATTTTCACCCCATTTCTTTGACAATTTCGTGCCATTTAGGTGTCGGATTTGTTTCCCTGGCGAGCTATAGCTAGCCTGTAGTACTATATTGACCAAAGAACGATGGTATTTTTTTGTTATTACTTATTACTTTTTCCATATTACTGAGAAGGCCCTTGATGTCTTAACCCATTGGCTACGGGGACTGTTCTGGTACGTCATGGCAATTTATAGCAATTTACAGGCTCTTATAACTAGAGAGTGAGCGGGAGAGCGGCAGGCCCCGTCCGCTTTCCAGCCAGTCGGCCGGGGCGCTGAGGAGTTTCAGCCATGTCTCGTTAGACGTATGCAGTGCTGCCAAAGGTAAATGTAGCGCGACATTGCTCATTATTAGCGAATATTTGCCAATGTCTATGGTAGCACTGCAGATGAACCCTGCATGCTATAAAGCTCGTTGTGTTGTAATTTTGAAGCTATTTTCGTCTAGTTTTTGGCTGAATACATTGAATTTAATGCAGATCCTTACGTAATCGTTCAGGAGAGCCTGAATGAACCCTAATATAGCGGAAATATGCCCGCAGCATAAGTGTTAATACTTGAATTTCAGTTTTATGGGAAATTGTACACTACTTGTCCACCCTTCCCCCTTAAGCAAAAATGTTCACTAGTAGTAAAGTTGTAAGGACGTGCCCACCACAAATACATATATTCATATTCAAATTCATATTATCTGTGAGTGAAGTACAAGTATTTTGAAAAAATAAAATAAACATTAACATGCTTGGTTGTTAAAACTTAAGAGTGTGATTCAATGGAGTGGGGTAAGGGATCACGAACTGAGAAATCATTGAAAATGCAACACTAACAAATAATTATTGTGTGTGTCATCATCGGACTACGATGGACTACCATAAGTATAAGTGTGTGTGAAATGTGTACTGTATATATTATGTGTAACCTTGTGTGTGTGTGTGTGGGCGCACGCTGCATAATCCTTCTTCCTAGTTCTTTCAATTATAAATTAGAGGATTATTGAGGTACCCCATACTATGGTATTCGTTTTCTCTTTTACATAAATTAGGTAGATTAGTTACACGCAGCCTCGTAAGGATCAAAAGATCTGTATTTGCTTGTTTCCTTTTAAACTCTTTTGTACACTCTGTATTAACAGTCTTAGTAGTGTAAAGGCATTCATGAGCGTATCTATAACTTGTATTATCTATTTTCCTGTAGCCTATGTGCATGTATAAGTGTAAGTGAAGTACAGTTCCCTGCAGAAGTTATTTTTATATTCGATTTTTTTTGTTATGGAAGTCAAAACAGTATGATTGAATTGTGAGAGTCAGTAGTTTGTTCACATTCTTATGCCACTGTTAAATATGATAATAAACTCTAAATTCAGTATACTATTTTTACAGCCATAAAGAATATCTCGGAGAGGAACGGAACTTTAACAGGGAACTGTGCTTTGAAAGAAAATATAACTGTTTACCTGTTGAAATATAAGAAAGTTACTGAATGTAGTAGAGGTCTGGGATACCGACCTTTTGGACCCTTGAAGCTGCAACCCAAGTAAATAAATATTGATCTTCAATACTGCATAAACTTAAGGCGGAGTCACATTGGTGCATATTATGGTTAGTTTTATCGGTAAGGTTTTTGGCAATATTCCGTGGCCCTTTTGCATTGGTATTCGGACCAGATTTGAGCTCATATTATTATGCTGTGGGTAGCTAATTATTAATGTATAACTTGAACTCAGAATTGTTAGTAATATGAAGAAAAAACACGAAAAAACACTTGTGTGATTCTACTCCTGGAAAGTTGACTGTAAACAAAGAACATTCGTCAATATTGCTGCGGTTTGAGGACATGGTAATTTTGTAGATACACTGATCGGCATTATCTATTGTTTAGGAGTTTATCTATATACAAAGTCGATAATTTGTTTATGTCCTTCATGCACCAAAACCCTACAGAGAGGAAGCTTGGCAGGGGTACTGAAGGGGTACCCTTGATTGGCTTTAGCTAAACAAATACTCACAGGATCAAGATATTCCTTCACAAGATGCGGGTACCTCGGCAAGTACTAGATGCTATAGTTTTTCCTTTCCTTTGCTTTGCTTGTATGTATGTGTGTGTGTGTGTGTGTGTGTAAATCATAATATTTATACTAATCGGTATATTTCTAGTCGGCATCCAATGAGGCTGAAAATACACAGACTTAACCTAGATCTTATCCTAAGGGATCAACAGACTGATCCTGGCTGCTAACAACATCGCCTACATTCCCGTCGAGGAAGTAATACAAAGGTTAAAAAGCAACAACAGGTCATGCGACCCCTCGAGGTTATTTGGCCTCCAAAACACTGCTGTTCCAAGTGTTGCAAAAGTATTTCGGAGAGAATGTGGGAAAGATGTAAGAAGGAAGTGCTACCCTGGGGCTTAGTTCATGGCAGAGGAAATTATATTAAGGTCTATTAGGTTATTGAAAAAACACTACAGAAGAAAATATTTATTCAATTACAAATGCAGTCAACCTTTGGTTCAGGGCAAGGTGCTTGTCTAGGCGAACTTTGATGGAATCAACGGTGTTGCAGTCTATGCCATCTCGGGGAAGCCCATTCCACAAGTTGACGATTGAAGAAAACATTATTGGATTCGTTACAGTTAGAATGATTTTGCAGCCCTTTCTCTGGTGTAGTTTGATCGGTCAATCGTAAAATATTTATTACGGTTCATGTTGTCGATGCCTTTAACCCCTTTAGGACGGGCATGTTTGTTGACATGACCATGCTGCTGGGCGGGTATATTTACAGAAAACGAGTTTCATTCCATGCATAAACAAGAGCCAGAGCGTAATACAATTATATATTCGTGAAAGAGCGATAATAGAGCTTTCCAAAGACACTTGAATCATCCTTGTACGACCACGAGTTATCCTGTAGCGATCGCATAACCGGAGGTGAAAATGCTCTAAAATATGGTAATTTCAGTAGTTTTTTCCTTGTCTCGCGAGGACGGGCGATGGTGGGGAGACCTAATACACAGCAGTGATGGCCCACTCGTGGTGCCGACCTGTCGAAATGCAGCTGCCGTCCTCCCAACGCGCGGACTCTCTCTCAAAGGTCATAATGTGCTCAAAATGGCGCCCGTCATGTGACGGGCAGTTTCGGTTAGGTGTTAATTAATGATCTTGAAAACTTGAAAGGTCACCTCTCAATCTGTGCTTGGTTAATGGATATAAATTTAGTTCTTTAAGACGTTCCTCGTTCCTCGTATGGTTTGTTCCGAAGACAGGGTATCATCTTGGTAACTCTATGTTGAACTCGTTCCAATTTGTCTATTTCTTTCTGATAGTAAGGGCAACAGGACTGAACGCAGTATTCCAAAAGTGGGTGGACTAATGAATTGTAAAGGGTGAGGATAATGTCTTTTGATTTATGTTCAAATGATCTACCTATGAAACCTAAAATTTTGTTTGCCTTCTTAACAACTTCAGCACAATGTTGACTTGGTTTCAAGTTACTGGATATTGTTACTCCTAAATCGGTTTCTCTGTCTACACTCTTTAGCTGGGTGTCATTCATCATGTAGTCTGTTTTATCATTGCGGTATCCAATATGAAGTACTTTACACAGTTATCTTCATTGAAGCACATTTGTCATATTTTAGCCCATTCTGAAAGCTTGCTTAGACTGTGTTGCATATCTTCAACATGTTCATTTGTCAGTATGGTATTTGCGAATTTTGTGTCATCTGCAAACTTTGAAATTGTACAGGTGAGACCCTCATCTATATTGTTACTGTAAATTAGGAAAAGGACTGGCCCCAGCACTGATCCTTGAGGTACACGACTAGTTACATTGGTCCACGTTGATGCTTCCCCATTAATAACTACTCTTTGTTTCCTTTCACTAAGCCAATTTTCTATCCACTATAGAATGCTGCCTTGTATTCCATGTGCTTTTAATTTCATCACTAACTGTTTGTGTGGAACTTTATCAGAGGCTTTCTGGAAATCTAAGTATACAATATCTACAGCTTTACTTTCGTCATATAGATTTGGGATGTCATGGAAGAAGTCTAAAAGGGCTGTTAACCCGCAGAGTGCCAGACAATTATTGACCCTATGCATCTGCCAGTGCCAGAGGATTTTTTATTTTTATTTTTTTGGCTAAATCTATCAAGTTGGGTGAGAAAGGAAGGATAATGGTAAAAAAAACACTCCCCTTGTCCATTTTCGCCAGAAATCAGGTCCCAGATGGTCCCGAATGTAGCTGAAATTTTCAGAGTAAATCATCAACTTTTATGGTATGAACGAACGTATAGGTAGGAGGGTGGTGGGAGGGTGGTTTGGGGGATGGTGGGGGGAAGGTAGAAGGTAATTGACTGTGTTACAAATATGAAGCCATTGGTGAGGTAGTTTCGCCACCACGGATTTTCCTTTTTTTCCTTTTCTTCGTACGGATACGCTGGAAGTTGGTGGTGGGAGGCAGTTGGGGGTGTGGTGGGGGGAAGGCAGAAGGGTAAGGGACTTGTCACACAAATATGGAACCGATTAGTGCAGTCGTTTCGCCGCCACAGATTTTTTTTTTTTTTCCTTGTGAGGCAACCGATAGTCAGCGAGTGGGTGGGGGGAGGGGGTTGTGTTGGTGGTGGCCAGAAGCCAGAAGGGTAAGGTACATGTGGTAGAAATATGAAAGCCATAGGCACAGTCGTTTCGCTGCTACGATTTTTGTTCGGCGTGGACGTATATATACATCCCTGGCACTGGGCGTGACAACACCCTTGGACGTATATATACGTCCCTGGCACTCAGTCAGCGGGTTAAGCAGGAACGTTTTTTTGCGAAAACCATGTTGTGTGTCTTTTAGTATATTATTTTCCTCTAAGTGATTAACGCATCTGTTTCTTATTATTGTTTTTAGTATTTTACAGAGTACTGAGGTCAAGCTGATTGGAAGATAATTGGTAGGCAAAGATTTGCTACCTTTTTTAAAAATTGGTGTTACGTTCGCAAGCTTCCACTCACCAGGTATTTCGCCGGTTTCCAAGGATTTGTTAAAGATCAGCGTCAGATGTTTGAAGAGCTCGAATTTAGTTTCTTTAAGAACTCTAAGAGAAATTGTATCGGGTCCAGGTGATTTGCTTTCATTGAGGTTATCTAAACATCTCAGTACCTCTGCCTCAGTAATGCTGATATTTCTAAGAATTTCCAAATTGTTTGTCTGTACTGGGGGTACTGTAGGGATGTCACCTAGGTCTTCTGATGTAAAGACTGATGCAAAGAATTTATTGAGAGTATTACTCATTTTGGCATCATCATTGGTAAAATCTCCATTATCATCTACCAAGGGTCTAATCATTGAAGTCACTACTTTCTTCTTCCTGATGTAACTGTAGAATTCTCTTGCTTTGATTAGCAACATATAACTCCAAAGTGTTTTTGCATTGTTTAATTAACCTTTTGGATTTACGTTGTAGATCTATGAAGGCCTGTCTATTTTCATCGTTATCGGAGGTTTGTAATCTCTCATGAGCTTTCTTTTTAGCGAGTAGACATTCAGTGATTTCTCTATTCCACCAATTAGGTTTGTTGTTATGTGCAGATCGTCTGTTTTTTTATGGTATGCACTCGCGTACTGCGTTCGTGTACATTTATGTGAAAATTGTCCATGATTAGTTTATCTCATTATTGTTTAGAAAACTCCAATTGGCTTCTTTAAAAAAAAATCTGAGTTAATGGAAATTTGCTCGCTTGAAATTTGGAATTTTCTGATTGATGGTATTGAGTTTGTTGATATTAAATTTTATACCGAAAGTGATCGTACGGTGGTCACTATTGCAGAATTCATAACCAACACTCACGTTATCGATCAAGTCTTCTTTTGTTGCAAGTACAAGGTAAAGAACATTATTACTGCGGGTTGGAGATTGAACAAATTGATGAAGGGAGCTTTCTTGTAGGTTGGCATACAGATCGTGTCCGGAGTGTGAAGTAAGGATGTCGCCCCACTTGGTCATTGGTAAATGAAAGTCGCCAAAGGTTATAGTATCGTGTATGTTATTTATTTATGCAATTTGCTCGTAAATTTCTTGGTCGGTTTGCACTGATTGGGCTGGGGGCCTGTATATTAATGCTAGGATTATTTTTGTTCCTCTATTGTTCTTTTTTAGCACATAAGAAGAATCAATATTTACTATTTGAGGCTTTGACAAGAGAATTGGGCTAAGACTTTCTTTGATGAAAAATAATACGCCACCTCCATTTTTATTAACTCTGCTTTTCTCAAACGTTACATAGCTGGGAAGTGAAAACTCTGCTAAAAAGTCTCTGTCTTCCATATTTAGCCAAGATTCTGTTAGGCCGATTAAATCAACATTTTCTGTAAACACGAGTTCCTATAGTTCATAAAATTGATTGCGTATAATTCGAGTGTTCACATATAAGACCTTTCGAGATGTGGTTCTTGATATCATTTAATTTGATGCTCGCCACATGTATTTGATGATTTTGCTTGTCTTGGGTTTGTATTTCTTCTGAGATTTAAGTTGTCCTCCCGTTCTGATGACTGTTGGCCCCATTTTTTAAATAAAGGTTCTTTACGGCATCATTCAGCAGACGGTCAAACCGGGCAGCTCCTATTGGGTTTAGGTGGACACCGTCTCTTGTGAACAAATGTTGATCGTGGTAGAAATTATCCCAAGTGTTGATGAAGCTGATGTTCTCTTCCCTGCAGATGTTGGCAAGTTGACGATTTATATTCGTGGCTTTGGATCAAAAGAGATTCCTTGCGTTAATCCGGGGAATGATGCCTGAGATGATGATCCTACTAGATTTTTCCTAGTACGTCTTGATAAGCTGCTTGTATTTATTAAAAAGTTCTTCTGATCGTGTACGCTGGACGTCATTTGATCCGACATGTATGACATAGGTTGTGTTTGTGGGGGCCAGCCTGCTCACTTCGTCCACAGCAGCAACGACGACGTCCACGCCGCCACCCGGGATACAGAATCGCTTTCTGGTCCTTGGTGACCAGGCGCAGAACTCCTTGAGCTGGCCGCGTACCATGGAGTCCCTCATAAGCTGTACTTCCTCCGTTTCTTCTTCTTCATCGGTATCGAGAATTTGGAAATGGTTTTGGCACATTGTTATAGGGATGACCTTCTTGGTAGCAGTACCTGGGTGCCCAGTACACTATTTCTTGCGAGCTGAAAATGATCTATATCAGGAACCAGGGTTGGGGTATTGTCAGAGGTCTGGGTGTTGGTTGAGGTCTAAGGTGGCGGTACATCCGTTCTTGGCAATTCTGAATCCCTGTGTCTTGTTGCTGGCAGGGAGGCTTCATTTCCAATGTTTGCACTCAAGAACTCTTCAAAGATATTAACTCTGCGAGTTAACACATCAATTAATTGGAGAGCCTTTCCCAGCTTCTCCTCTTGTTCTGCCCACTGGACACAAAACCTGCAGTTTATCGCGCTCTCGTTCTCGAAGATTGTCATTCCGAAGCGTCCGTTGCATGATCCACAGTCACGTAGATTAGGCATCTTGCTGTGGACTTCGCAGTGACGGTCATGGCAAAACAGAATTTTTTGAGTGTTTGGAAATAAGCTACCAGAGGTGCGAGCCCCATCAAAAACAAAGATTCTGGAAGTAAATACAAAAAAAATAGGCTACCAGAGGTACTAGCCTAATCAAATAAAAACCTTATGGAATGCATGGCAAAAGGCCACAGGGTTAGCCTAGTCAAAAACAGAAAAAGAGAATTTCGTAAATTGCAGGAATAGGCTGGAAGGGTTCAGAATAGGCGACCGGGTGTGATATGAAGGAGTTGGCCGACTGGTGCAGCTAGGTCATAAAAACAAATCTGAAATACGCAGAAACTGGCTGACCGGCGTGGCCTAGTCATGAAAACAAAATTGCTGGAGTGTTAAAAAACTTGGCCGACTGACGTAGTCTAGTCAGAAAAAAACTAAAAATACAAAATCACACACACACACAAAATAAAAAACAAAACAAAAATGGAATACGTAGAAAATGGCTGACTGACAAAGCCTAGTCACAAAACCAAAATTCCCGAATACGAGCATAGCCTATTCACAGAAACAAAATAATAGGAATGCAGTACAAATAGGCTAATGTATCATGCAAATATTTACAACAGATTGGTTGGCTATAGGCTAGGCTAGGTTTGGGTTAGGTTAAAAGCTTGGCAGGTTGAAATAGGCTAGGTTAGTTTTTACAAATACCACCCTTAACTTAAAGTAAAGTGAGTCTGAGGAGAGAGAGTCAAGAATATATCTAGGGGGGAAAGATAAATAGATGCACTTAGATTTGGTACAAAATTGGCTTGAATTTAATATGTATAACCCCCCAAAAAGTTTGCTTACAAAATGGCGTCGCCGTTCGTCCCTGTAGGCAAGTTAGTTAGTAAACAATATTGTTCATCAGCAAATTAATATGCAAAGCATTACTTACATACATGGCAGTTTAATAGATACTTACTACAGTAGGTAATGGGTAAAATTACGGGCTACAATTTTATATAAAATAGTAAAAGAGCGTTAGTTCACAAAACAAAACAATAGATGGCGTTAGTGGCGCCCTGTCCGAGAAGGAGTCTTGTGATGAACAAAGTTTATTAGTCAATATACAGCAAAATATCGAGTAGTGTTGCTTACTAAGCTACAGGATGGTTAAATGTGCTCTTAACCCTTATTTAGCGGGGCCCGACTCTAGTCCATATCGAGAACACCAGCTCAAAGAGCGGTGCCCGACCTGAGTCCGTGTGCAATTTTGGCGCAATATTGGCTCTGAGAGAGAGACGAGCAACGGGAGGAGCATAGGTTGCCTCATGACCGCTCGCCACGGCCGCCGTGGGCCTACTGACATTTATTCCACACAACGAAATGACCGTATTTTAGCGATTTTGTCCTTCGGTTGCACGATCGTTGCAAGACAACCAGTGATCGTAGAAGGATGGATCAGGTGTCATTGGAAAGCTCAATTAATGCCCTTTCAGGGATACATAATTGTATTACGCTCTGGCTCTTGTTTATGCATGAAAAAGAGCACGGAAAAAAGGCCATTTATGGTAAAAAAAAACACTGGGCGGCACGGTGAAATATACTCCACCACCCGCTCTTAAGGTGTTAACCACCTTTCATGCACAGTTTAGTGGTAGCGGTAGTGTATGACATGATTAAGAAACTTTGAGGGTCTCCCGAGACTGTCTGTCCAGAACTAGGCTTCACGACCTGGGAAAGTTTATGAGAGAACTTTTCCTACCAGCGCGTAGGATCGAACCCCTGACACCAGAGCGCAGTTCCAATACAGTGACTAAGCGTGCTCGGCCACCGTACGTGTGTGTGTGTGTGGCTAGGGTTTGAGTATGGCCAAAAACATGGTCCTAGGCAGGGATTGAGGTCTTTCTATGTTGAATCCTGAAGAGGCCATGGAAAGTGTTGTCTATGATTTGACCTCCAATCCTCTTACGCTGACCTATCATTCTGTGTTGACCCATCACCAAATGTAATAGTGTGCTCAGATGCTGGCTCTTGCACATCCTGTGTAGGATGGCTCTCCTACTCTCTCTCCCTAGTTTGATTTTCCCCTACCTGGTCTCACTTTATACAACACCTTGGACTGATGGACTTCTATGGGGACACAATCATCACTGCACGTAGCATAGTTGAGGAAGTATTTATTGTTACGACTGAGGTTTAAATATATCAGGGCTCTTATTCATTGGACTAGTAATGGATGTATATTCCCAGTGAACAAAGAACACAAATACTCTCCAGAGTTCTATATGCAATAATAGGTTATCAAACTCTCAATAAATGTGCGTCTACTCTAGGCTTAATGTTATGTGAAAACAGCCTATTACTACCTATAACCGAAGGTGCTTGGTTATGGTATGCAAAGTAAGGTGGTAAGAGAAGTTACAGCTTACGTTACTTTAATCAATAAATGTCAGGCACTCCTGCATGAAAGAAAGTGCACTAAAGTCCTTCAACACCAACAAGGAATCTTCTTTAAATGTTAGATGCTATCAAGATGCTCGAATCGGAAATGGAACCCAAAAAGGCAGGCAGCGGAACAATGCTCGTGCAGGCTATGCCCACAAAAGGCAGGATATATAATGCAGTCGGAGCCAAGATTATCCTAACCGCTACAACAATAATAATAATCGCCACGACAATACAGTATTCCTATCAACAAAAAGAGCCTAAGTCGTTTGTGTCTCAATACATCAAACTAGGCTGCGAAATGCTTGTGTAATCATAAACGGGTATGCATAATAAGAGTAATTGGTTTAATATACTTAATGTCTACTATGACTGATAAAGTCTAGCTAGAGTCAATGATACGAGATACTGGTGCGCATGGCATGCCGCATAGCCTAGGGCAAATCTCAAGTCTGTGCGTCAAATATTACGTTATAGTGAAGGGTAGCTCTCTTGAGAAACCTTAATACCGAAGTATCAAGCGTTCTCTTGGCGTACCTCAAAGACAAACAACCGAGCTTAGAACAGTGCAGAATGGTATAGGCAAAAAGCCCTCATTCGTGCATGCTCTATTCTCAATGGCACACAGACTAGAATTTACCCAATCAACTCCAGTTCTCAGGTATGTCGTGCAGCTTTTAACTAAAGCCAGCACCCATCGGAAACAATACCTTATAGTATCAGACTCCTAGTCTAGCATTATCTAATCCAGCAGAACACTAATAATTATAGGAAGCGGTATTGAACAATATGAATGCCAACCAATGCTTCGTGATCAACTTATCTTAACAACTAAACATACATGGGTTATATAAGACCTTAACGCACAATACAACTGGCCAGCATGAAGCTGATTATGCAGAGTTAACCAGAGGGGGTATAATATTAATAAAAGGTGGTGAAAGATATGGGAAATGAGAGAGATAGGCAGAGGAAAAGGTTCTCAGGTGCAGTGAGGGGGACAGATATCAAAGGGATAAGAGGGATGCGTTCTAGAAACCAGATCTGAGGGAGAGAGTGGCAAGAGAGCTGTATATATACTAGCACTAGCTCGCACCGCGTAAGCAAAGCGGTAACAAGTCCTCCAGCCAATGCCAAAGAAGCCAGCCAAACATGACGTCACCAAGCATGGTAAAAAACTCCTCCAACCAATCCCCAAGAGACCAGCCAGCTATGACGTCATCGAGTATGGCAAAAAACACTGCGCGCCTCCCCACACTCCGTTCTACTCTCTCTCTCTCTCTCTCTCAAATCCTATCATTGCTACTTAATGATAAAACATATACTCTGCAATTAAATATATAAAGCCTTGACATGGGCGAAATCAAAGAGCCTTTCTGGACTGCCCATGACACGAGCTTTCATATGAAATAAAGCACACAATAATACATCAACTGTAGCCACATCCACTGCCCTGGCGATCCTAGCGAGTCACTGTAGGACAAGCCATGCGGTTCTAACGGAGTGGTTAACGTCACACCCCCCCCAAGATTTTTCTCAGAGGCCCAAAGCTCAAAAAAATCTGATGGTTAGAACCCGTGCTACATCTCTACTTCCCATCACCCAGCGGCAGTAAAATATCTGGCACAGTTCTCAACAAAACATTTTACAAAATTATAACCCTCCCCAACACAATTGGTTAAATCATATGTAGTTATGCTCCTCAAGAGCGAGCTTCTCTAGCCCAGCATTCTGAGAGGAGTGCTACTCAGAATTACTGCTATAACATACTGAAAAAATTCAACTATCAAAGAAAGAGTTTTTATTTGATTTTTATGTTTTTAATTTGTTTATTTTGGCTGCACTATAGGGGCAAGCCTAGTTTTTTCTTCTATACCAAACGCTCAACTCCTGCTTTACGACCCAATACGCTGGGCTACAACCGCGAGGCAACAAGCACAAAGCGCAAAATACTATTCAAACTAAAGCAGGAGGCTACCCGTGTGTCAATCTACCCAGGATCATATACCCTTGAAAGACAATCTGCAACCACGTTGTCACAACCGGCAATATGGCGTATGTCCAGGCTATACTCCCGTAACACCAGCGACCACCCGGTCAGCCTCATATTCCGATTGTGAAACTGGTCCAAGAACTAGAGAGGGTGATGATCTGTGTAAACTACAACGACCGGACCATAGGCTGGAACACAGACCTCGAAATGCCCAAGCACAACAGCCAGTAGCTCCTTCTCGACAACAGAGCAGCTCCCATGGGCTGAATTGAACTTCTCCGAGCAGAAACTAACAGGATGCTCCAGCCCATCATCGTCCTCTTGCATAAGGACGGCACCAGCCCCCACACCACTAGCATCCGTTGCTAGTTGGAAAGGTAGGCTAAAGTCAGGGGCCCTGAGGATCGGGTGAGTGCACAACAGGTGTTTTACTACTCTAAACGCCTTCTCACACTCAGGCGCCCATTTGACTTTCTTATCCTTCCAGTTATCCTCCACCTGAGCTTGACTGTCCCGTTCTCCTTCTCCACCTTGACTGCTAAACGTCATCACAGGCACAGTGAGAGGCTCAGGGGGGTGCCTCACATACTCCTTCATGAGATTAACGTGCCATAACTGATTGCGCTTACGTCTGTCGGGAGTGGCTACCAACTAATCCAGGTCCGATAGCTCCTCAACCACCCTATAAGGACCAGTGTACTTCGCGGATAAGGGATGACCTACAAGGGGCAGTAGAATCAACACCTCCTGACCCACGTGAAACTCCCTGAGTTTAACCTCAAGGTCGTACCTGTCCTTCATGAGGGCCTGAGAGCTAGTCAAATTACGGCCAGCCAACTCCAGACTGCGCAACATCCGTTCTCGACTGTCGAGGACATACTTGAGCATAGAACAAGGTTTATCTGCACCCTCCCATATTTCTTTAACCATATGGAGAGGCCCTCTGACACGGTGCCCAAAGACGAGCTCATTAGGGATGAATCCCAAACTTTCCCCAGGTACCTCCCGTGCAGCAAATAAAACATATTGCTAAACAGTCTTGCTAAGGCAGCCTCCCAGAAGCTGGGTGTGCTCAACCGCCTTAGGGGGTTCTTTTCCCCTGCACAGCTTCTTGCTCTGTACAGGGGCATAGTGCGCCCTTGTATTGAGTATTGTTCACATGTGTGGGGAGGTTCCTCTCACACCGCTCTCCTAGACAAAGTTGAAAAGAAGGCCTTTCGTATCATTAACTCCCGTCCACTCACCAACTCTCTGCAATCTCTCTCTCTCCGCCGCAATGTTGCATCTCTCTCGCTATTCTATCGCTACTATAATAATCAGTGTTCCTCAGAGCTATCCCAGTGCATACCACCTCCTTTACGTAGGGCACGTGGTACCCGTCTTGCAACTCAATCCCACCCCTACTCTGTGCAACTCTCCAACCCAAGAGTGAAACTTACTCTCAAACTTTCTTCTACTCAACATCTGAGCTCTGGAACTCTCTCCCAGAATCAGTCTTTCCCTCTTCCTATGACTTAAATTGCTTCAAACTCCGTGTGTCCAGGCATTTTGGCTCGAACGTCCCTTGATTTTGGCCCTGTCACTCTTTCAACTATGGGGGAGGCACTCGCTATAGGCAGTTATGCCTTTTGCCTCCCTCAATCACATAGAAAAAAAAAAAAACAAAAAAAAAAAATATGGCAGGCCAAGATCCCAATCTTTCCCACTCTCAAAGCAACAACAACGAAGCACATATTTTAAGGCTGAGTGCCATCGCTCTAAGACACCCTGGCTCTCCGGATGATACGCAGATGACACAACCGTAACAATCCCATGCTGCGGCATTGCTTGAACAAAGAGGTTAGAAGTGAAGTTGGATCCTTGGTCGGACTGAATCCCCTGCGGGTAACCATACCGGGAAAAATACACTAGCAAGTTCCGGACCACCGTTTTCGCTGACCCATTTCTCATAGGGTACGCATCAGGGTACCCTGTTGCTACCTCCATGATGGTCAGGGGATACTCGTAAAACTCTCCCGACTGTGCATCACTGTCCTCCTCCAACTCGACAGCACCGGTACCACATTCAAGAACCTCCGGGTCTTTTAATTGCAATTTACGAATGTCCAAAGGAGCAAGCTTATCTAAGTGTTTGCGAAACAACTCGTGCCCCCCTCCTACATTGAATTTAGCCTCCCGTTGCTCTCTCTCTGTGTTTCGTTGCTGTCTCTTCGTCTTTTTAAGCCCATCCTCTGCCTTCTTAGTAACAGTTAATGGGTCTCCTCCAGACTCGAAAATTGGTCCTAATAATGAGTCCCCGAGAATGTCCGTTGATACTAAATTCTCAACCGCATCAACTTTCAACCCCTTCTCGGTACCTTTCCTCCGCTTGTCTAAAGACTGTTGACCAGAATGTGACTCCCTGGATGCAAGAGATCTGGTGACAACACACGCCATAGGTTGCACCTGACACTTCTCAACCCACTCCTGCTCCTCCCTACTCACGTCGGCCAGCTTCTCGGCAACGACTAAGGGTGGAGCCTCAGAAGTAGGCCCCGCAAAGTCGTTGCCGAGAAGGAGGTCGACGCCCCCAACAGGTAACTTCTCCACAATTCCTACATCCAGGTCACGAGTCACACCATCAACTTCCATCTTCATTCTTACAAGCGGGTATGACCTTGTGGAATTAACTCCCTGAACCACAACCACCTGCGCCGTATTTACAGGTTTACCAGTGAAATTTCTCAACAGTGTTTGGGAAGCCCCAGTGTCACGCAAAATTCTCACCTCATGTCTTCTACCCCCCCACTCCACACAACCGAGTCCCCTGTGGTCACTAAAGGCATCACGGACAGGGAATAAGCCTTCCGGATCCTTCTGCACTGGCAGTGTATTTACCTCGGAAGAATTGCCTCTAACAAACTACGATGTCCTCTTGAACACTCCAATGCCGTGAGCAAAAGACACGGCTGCCGGAGGAGGTCGACTAGGGCACTCATTTGCTTTATGATCCTCCTGGTGGCAACTAAAACACATAAATTTCGGTTTCGGCTTATACTGTGATGTAAAAGGCCCCTGACTTTTCTTATACGGTGTGGTATAAGGTTTGGATTCAGTTTTAGTTTCATGGCTCTTTTGTTTAAATGTGGCATTTCTACGGGGAGGGGGAGGATAACGGTCCTTAGCAATTACATCGTACTTCTGTGAGGACCCACAACCCCGAATCAATGACAGCCGTCGATCAGCCATTTCTGCTGCTTCGACTAGAGTTCTTGGGGTTTTCTCCTTTAAGTTCAAAGTTAGATCACAGCCCGTGCTCTTAAAGAACTGCTCCAACATCATTAACTGCTTAATTCCATCAAATGTTGTTACCTTATCAGATCGGAGCCAGTTCCCCATAGCATCGGACAAGTCACGGGTGTGTTCCAAAAAGGTGCTATCTCTTCCCTTAGTTACACCCCGGAACTTCAAACGGTATGTTTCTGGTTGCAGTTCGTAAGCCATCAGGACAGCCTCCTTGAGATCCTCATACACAATACATGACTCCAAAGGTAACGCATCATAGGCTTTAACCTCTCCGCGGCGCACAGGGGTTTTTCTACAGGGTAAGACTGTGCGCACCTATGATGATTTTGGGACCTATTGCCAATTTCGATAAAAAGTACATCATCGTGTAGGGAATGTTTGCGTGCATCGGCCCATATATATTTGACCCCCCCAAAAATTTCTGGGGGGGGTGGGGGAACGGTCCGTAGTTGAAAAATGTGGAGCGAATGGCACCGCACGGCTAGATTGTCATCGAGCGGCGAGATTTCCCTGCCGAATTTTCACGCGCCCAGGGGATAGAAGGAGAGGGAGGAGGGGGTGGGTTACCGCGTATTATCACGTATATCTCCTTTTTTGAGCCCTTTTAGGCTATGTAGAGTATGCATACGTGTGTAGGCCACCCATATAACAATGAATATGCCTCATAGTGACCAAAAATTGCAATATATAAGGGAATTATAAGATAATTTTTAGGCGGGAATGAAGATGTGTTGGAGGTTTGGCGGCAATTTATGAGCTGAGAGTGTGGTTTACGCCATACATATCACTTATATCTTGTACGTAGAGCACTGTCATGCTATAATACAGACTTGTACGTATGTATACGTGCCATATATCAAAATATATACCGCATATAGACCAATTCATTCGATATTTACGCACATTATCAATGAGTTTCTATGTGTGAACCAAGGTGTGAGTGAGTTGTGCTGGGAATGAAAGGGGGAGAGGGTGTGTTACGCCATAAATATCACGTAAATCTTGTATTTAGAGCACTGTCATGCTATAATAAAGACGTGTACGTATGTAGGCGTCCCATATAACAAGGAATATACCGCATATAGCCCAATTGATGCGATATTTACGCAAATTGTGAATGTGTTTCTAGCAGACGGAAGCCTGAAAGGGTGGGTGGGGGTGGCTGGGTAGGAGGGAGGGAGGCTAGCAGGGAGGGAGTGAGTGAGTGAGTGAGTGAGTCGTGGAGAGAAGGAAGGCAGGCAGATCTCTAGATAAATAGCCAGCTGTGTGACAATTGTGGAGGCGCCCGAGGCGTATTGATGTCTTGGGATTTTGAACCTTATGTCTACCAGGTGTCTGGTGTTTGTTGCCACCAAGAGTTTTACAATAACATGAGTCAGGAATGGAGAGAGAGAGAGAGAGAGAAACTGAGACATGCGTATGTCGTCGTACGTATAAATGGACTTCAGAATTGCATTTTTATGCAAGCAGACATTGCATTTTAGACACATGTGAAGTACCACAGAAACATGTAGGCCATTGACTGTAAATAAAGTACTATATTATAGACCACCAGCGACGGTGGTCAGTAAACACAGGCAGATTGCCTTTTGTGATAGAGGGCTAAATATAGACTGGTGTCTCCGTACACTTGCGAAAGGGTAGATTGCCACCAGAGAAACGTATGCTTATTTATTTCCAAGTAATATGCAATATAAATGTATATTCGAGACCTACTGCAATTATTTGTATGACAGTCATGACTATGTATAATCCAATATACGCGCGTAGGCGAGACATAAGAAAGCTGGTTGAGCAATTTTCGACACCCACACAGTTATTATTAATTTTTATTTACAATATTATACAATACAAATGTATTTGTGAAGAGTATTTTATCCATTATTGTATTGATACAAATTTTGTTCCCAGACAGAGCTGCTGTTGCTGGTGTAGCTGGGGCATAAAGGAGCGGCAAGGGTCACCGCTTGACCATGTGAAAATGAGTGGAGTCACACTGAGAGGGGCAATTTTGCTGAGTGTTTGGGCAATTTTTGACAGAATAAAGTTATATAATTACTAATTCTTGACAGAGACAAACTTTTATAAACCTTGGCATGATATAATTGATAATCCCATCAATTTACAAACGTAAATTGGTGGGATAATTCATTTTTGTTTGTATATTGTCATTTCGATTGTAGACACAAAGTTTTGAGTGATATTTGGTATGAGCTCCTGTGGCATGGTTGGTAAGGTCGCGGACTGGAAAACTCAAAGTGTGGTAGGGTTGTGTGATCGAATCCAGGAGGGGGTTATGGGGAAGGGTTTATATTGTCTAGAACATTTTTGATAACAATTTTTTTTTACATGATCATGCCATTGTATTCAAACAATATGAAATATTCATAGAATATATCATATTGTAAGAATACAATGACATGACCTTGTTTTTTTTTTGTTTTTTTTATTGTTTTATTTTATTATCTTAGTAGGTTTGACAGGATTTATTGAAACATATTTATTTTTGTACAATTCATTTGAGGTAAGAAAATAATTATATACACATTACTTTGGCTAATAACCAACATATATATTGATATACTAAACAAATAAGGCATATTACATGTAAATCTTTGAAACTTATAAACTAAATAATGAAACATACAATTATATAATGTAAAAGCTATATCACAGGGACATCTTTGGAACTTATACATTATATAATATATATGTTACATTATGAGGTAGCGTGATCAATTAGGTCAGGTCAGGTAAGGTAGGGCGCGAGTCCAGGACAGGGCGGGGCAGGGGGCGAGTCCAGGGCAGGGCACGGGGCGAGTCCAGGGCAGGGCAGGGCAGGGCGACACTCAATAATTCTTGAAGGTGTGGTAGTCCCTGAAGCAGTCACCCAGGCAGAGTGGAACTTTGCACTCGGCGCACATTGAGGTGACTCTTTTGGTGACATGGGGTTTCCTGACACTGGTGCTGCAGACAGTGCACTGCGCCTGCCTGCGACGAGTGCCAAGCATCTCAGTGTTGATTGGGTAGTGTCTTTCGACACCCAGCTGGATGCGGTCAGGAACGTGATCCCCACGCCATGCCGTACGTCTGTGAGTGGTGGTGCCATACTTCTCCAGGAGTTGGTATGAGACGTTGTAAACGAACTCCCGGAATTTCAGATTCTGGTTTGGGGCCATATCCTTTTTCACCAACCACAAGTTGTAGGCGTTCAGCATCGTGATATCAACTAGGTGGAGGAAGCGCTTGTGATACCACTTCACAGTCTTCCTCAGACACTCAACGCCTGACAGCTGACAGTCAGACTTGTCCACCAGGCGCATGTTCTTGGTGTAGTCCACTACCATGTCGGGCTTGTAGATGGTCTTCCTGGTTCGGTAGTTGATTTTGCCAGAATCCACCTGGGCACCTGTGTGGATGGTGGAAAGCAGGTGGACGTCTCGCTTATCCTTCCACTTCAGGGCTATCAGTTTCCCACACTTCTCGAGCTGCTTGAATTTCTGCCCCTTTCGTCGCCTTCTTCGCACATGCCTCTCGCGGTGCTCCTGGGCCAGGTCGTCTTCTGAAGGTGTGTCACTGGAGGAGGCATCTGTGAGAGGAATGACATCACCTGTGAACTTTGGCATAAACTTTCTTGTCTTTCTGACAGTCCCACATGACCCCGTTTGGTTGTCATGAAGAAACTGGCAGAGAGCAGGAGAAGTATACCAGTTGTCAGTGTAGATGATGTGGCCTTTGCCCAGGTAAGGTGCCAACATTTTCCTGACGATGGCACCTGACATGCCCATGGGGTCATTGGCAGCGGCTTTCGGTATGTCAATGTCAGTGCCTGTGTACACGATCATGTCAAGCACTATTCCAGTTTGGCAGTCACACAAAACGAAGAGCTTGATTCCGAACCTATGCCTTTTCAAGGGGATATACTGCTTGAAAACAAGACGTCCTTTGAAGAGCACGAGCGACTCATCAATCACCAAATTGAGGAAGGGGTAAAAGTATTTCCTATACCTCTCCAACAACATGGTGAACAAATCCCTAACTTTCCATATCCTGTCAATCCTGTTAGGATTTTCGTTGTCTGCAAAGTGCATAAATCTTAGCAGCAACAAAAATCTGTCACGAGTCATGAACTTATTGAAAGTTGGGGTGGCGATGAGAGGGTCGTGCTTCCAATAGTGTTGCAACACATGCTTCTTGATCAGAGGCATGAGGAACAACAAGGCAAAGAACGTCATAAATTCTTCCACAGTCGTATCCACCCAGCCTCGTATTCTCGCTTTTGGAGAAAGGACGTCCAATCTGCCAAACACCCACCTGTAGTAGGCGTTTGTTTGGGCAACGATGTACGTCATTACCTCCATATCGAAAAAAGCGAGGAAGAAGTCGCTTTCGTTCGCTTGATCGTCACAGGGCCAGTCGTCAGTTGTTCCTGACGTCCCAGGATTGAACTGGGGCACGTCAGGTACAAAATTGACCCCGTCAGACCAATCGAACGAAGGCAGCTCAGGGATCGGAATGTCGTCTGCGTCTGCTTCATCGTCTGAAATATCGCTTTCATGGTCGCGATACAGCACTGCATCATCATCACCCTCCTCTTCACTTGACAGACGATGCCCTTCCTCATTCTCGTCACCGACGTCGGACTCACTCCCACTGTCCACTCCCAAATCCCCCCACCCTTGGTCCCATGCTAGGGCTTCGTCGTCGAAACCCGGGCTGCCAATGTCCTGCGAATCACCATCAAACAGCAGGGCGGCATACTTTGATGGTGTCAGAGTTTTCCGGGTCACTTTTGCACGTGCGGGAGTCTTATGGACAGGGACAGCAGAGGCGGTGCCAGGGGCTGCGGCAGGGGCAGCAGTGGTGCGTGGCCTTGATGGCAAGATGATGGTGGTGCCTGTCGCCCTTCTCTCTGTTCCTTGGGCAGGGGCGGCATGGGCGGCAGGGGCAGCAGGGGCAACAGGGGCAGCAGGGGCAGCAGGGCCAGCAGGGACACCAGGGCCAGCAGTCGCTTTCCCTCTCCCTTTCCCCTTCCCCTTCCCCTTCCCTGTTCCTTGGGCAGGGGCGGCAGGGGCAGCAGGGGCGGCAGGGGCAGCAGGGGCGGCAGGGGCAGCCGGGCCAGGGGCGGCTGGTGGTGGTGGTGGTGGTAGGGGCACTGTGGCTGGCGTACGGGTTCTCTTCCCTACGCCCGTGCCTTTAATTTTTCCTGCCCCGCAGGTTCTGCAGCCCTAGGGCGGCCTCCTGCATCACTGGTACCGGTGGCAGGGGTGGCAGTGGTGGCAGTGGTGGTGGTAGTGGTTGTTGTAGTGGCCTGGGTCGTGGTGGCAGTGTCCCGAAACACCAATGACCTCTGTACCTTTGTTTTGCTTGCACGTGTTTTTCGTGATTTGGGTGCTGGTGTTTCGTCCTCCGAGCTGTAGGGCGTGTCGTACTGGTAGGTAGGGTCTTTAGCAGCCACCCTCTGCCTTCCACGGCGGCTAACACCACCAGAAGGAGGGCTGGTTGTGTCATCAGGGAGCGAGCGTGAGGGACGTGTGGGCTCCATGACTAGTGCGTGGTTACTGGCGCGGTGGTGCTTGCACGAGTGCGGGGCGAGCGTTTGGCGGGGTGGTGTCGAGAGTTGACATGTAGTACTATACCCACACCAATTTTCAGCCGCCTGGCTATAAACGCGCGGTTTTGGTACGCGTTCAAAAGCTCTGCTCTTAAGAGTCTCCCCGCAGTCCGCCGGGGGAACTCTTAAGAGTCTCCCCGCAGTTCCCGGGTTAAGACCCTTGCCTATTAATCTAGAGGATACAAGTGCTGCCCATTTATTCTCTGGCCACTGGTGTTCCTGGCACTTCTTCTCAAAGCGTGCGAAAAATTCTGTTACCCCACTCTCATCAAACACCGGAACCAGTTTCAATAAGTGCGAGAGAGATTGATCATGACCACGGTTACCAGCCCCAAGTCGCTGTCCCGTTGTCTCTACTCGCGACTTCTCTACGTCCATGTCGGCACAGTACCTAGTCGACTCTAAATCAGCTTGGATTTTTGTTAGCTCTATGTGCTGGTGACTTTTTCTCTCTTCTATCTTAGCTAATTCTAATTGCTGCTGAAGCTCACATGCCCTTTGTTGCTGCTGAAGCTCACATGCCCTTTGTTACTGTTGAATCTTAGCTAATTCGAGCTGATACAATAATTCTGGGGTTAACCCTTGAGGAGGTGAAGGTGCTACAATGTTTGAAATTACCGGTGGTCCCCCCAGGGGCAACCAACCCTGCCAGTCACCACCCAACTGTGGAAGCGTACCCGGGGTCGGCAAACCACTGGGATGGCTGGGAGTCGAGTGTAGGGGAAGCATGGCCGAAGGGCTCTGAGCACTCAACCCATCTCGCTCACCAGTCACCCTGCCCAGTATACACGTTATCAAGTTATCCCTGGTCATACTGCTAGTACCCGCATGACCGATAGCTGTGGCCAGGCATTGAAGACCGTACCGATCCATACCCTCCAACCGCTCGGCAGTAACAGGCCATTGCAAAAATATCCTAGCATCCTCCTCACAGTTCACCTGATTAACCCTTTCATCATGCTGCTGTTCCTCAGTTTCGACATTACGTACTGTGTCTCCATTCTCCTCTGATCCGGTATAAGACATGATGCTCACAAAAAATTTCACCTCAATATTCAGAAAAGAAGCACCCCAAACTCTTATACCTCAATATACACACACAAATTCTCGGAAATACTCAAGGGCTATACTATGTTGCAAAAAAAAAATTCTTGCTGATCCCCGCAAAATATTCCCCAAAACAACAAATGTTCCCTTCTAATAAATGTAGGTTCACCAAATCCTAGGTAAGGTCGCCATTTGTTACGACTGAGGTTTAAATATATCAGGGCTCTTATTCATTGGACTAGTAATGGCATAAATGCTACAACGGAAAGCGCTAGATCCAACCTCTGATGTATATTCCCAGTGAACAAAGAACACAAATACTCTCCAGAGTTCTATATGCAATAATAGGTTATCAAACTCTCAATAAATGTGCGTCTACTCTAGGCTTAATGTTATGTGAAAACAGTCTATTACTACCTATAACCGAAGGTGCTTGGTTATGGTATGCAAAGTAAGGTGGTAAGAGAAGTTACAGCTTACGTTACTTTAATCAATAAATGTCAGGCACTCCTGCATGAAAGAAAGTGCACTAAAGTCCTTCAACACCAACAAGGAATCTTCTTTAAATGTTAGATGCTATCAAGATGCTCAAATCGGAAATGGAACCCAAAAAGGCAGGCAGCGGAACAATGCTCGTGCAGGCTATGCCCACAAAAGGCAGGATATATAATGCAGTCGGAGCCAAGAATATCCTAACCGCTACAACAATAATAATAATCGCCACGACAATACAGTATTCCTATCAACAAAAAGAGCCTAAGGCGTTTGTGTCTCAATACATCAAACTAGGCTGTGAAATGCTTGTGTAATCATAAACGGGTATGCATAATAAGAGTAATTGGTTTAATATACTTAATGTCTACTATGACTGATAAAGTCTAGCTAGAGTCAATGATACGAAATACTGGTGCGCATGGCATGCCGCATAGCCTAGTGCAAATCTCAAGTCTGTGCGTCAAACATTACGTTATAGTGAAGGGTAGCTCTCTTGAGAAACCTTAATACCGAAGTATCAAGCGTTCTCTTGGCGTACCTCAAAGACAAACAACCGAGCTTAGAACAGTGCAGAATGGTATAGGCAAAAAGCCCTCATTCGTGCATGCTCTATTCTCAATGGCACACAGACTAGAATTTACCCAATCAACTCCAGTTCTCAGGTATGTCGTGCAGCTTTTAACTAAAGCCAGCACCCATCGGAAACAATACCTTATAGTATCAGACTCCTAGTCTAGCATTATCTAATCCAGCAGAACACTAATAATTATAGGATTCAAACTGAACAATATGAATGCCAACCAATGCTTCGTGATCAACTTATCTTAACAACTAAACATACATGGGTTATATAAGACCTTAACGCACAATACAACTGGCCAGCATGAAGCTGATTATGCAGAGTTAACCAGAGGGGGTATAATATTAATAAAAGGTGGTGAAAGATATGGGAAATGAGAGAGATAGGCAGAGGAAAAGGTTCTCAGGTGCAGAGAGGGGAACAGATATCAAAGGGATAAGAGGGATGCGTTCTAGAAACCAGATCTGAGGGAGAGAGTGGCAAGAGAGCTGTATATATACTAGCACTAGCTCGCACCGCGTAAGCAAAGCGGTAACAAGTCCTCCAGCCAATGCCAAAGAAGCCAGCCAAACATGATGTCACCAAGCATAGTAAAAAACTCCTCCAACCAATCCCCAAGAGACCAGCCAGCTATGACGTCATCGAGTATGGCAAAAAACACTGCGCGCCTCCCCACACTCCGTTCTACTCTCTCTCTCTCTCTCTCAAATCCTATCATTACTACTTAATGATAAAACATATACTCTGCAATTAAATATATAAAGCCTTGACATGGGCGAAAACAAAGAGCCTTTCTGGACTGCCCATGACACAAGCTTTCATATGAAATAAAGCACACAATAATACATCAACTGTAGCCACATCCACTGCCCTGGCGATCCTAGCGAGTCACTGTAGGACAAGCCATGCGGTTCTAACGGAGTGGTTAACGTCACCCCCCCCCCCCACCCAAGATTTTTCTCAGAGGCCCAAAGCTCAAAAAAATCTGATGGTTAGAACCCATGCTACATCTCTACTTCCCATCACCCAGCGGCAGTAAAATATCTGGCACAGTTCTCTACAAAACATTTTACAAAATTATAACCCTCCCCAACACAATAGGTTAAATCATATGTAGTTATGCTCCTCAAGAGCGAGCTTCTCTAGCCCAGCATTCTGAGAGGAGTGAAACTCAGAATTACTGCTATAACATACTGAAAAAAACCAACTATCAAAGAAAGAGTTTTTATTTGATTTTTATGTTTTTAATTTGTTTATTTCGGCTGCACTATAGGGGCAAGCCTAGTTTTTTCTTCTATACCAAACCCTCAACTCCTGCTTTACGACCCAATACGCTGGGCTACAACCGCGAGCCAACAAGCACCAAGCGCAAAATACTATTCAAACTAAAGCAGGAGGCTACCCGTGTGTCAATCTACCCAGGATCATATACCCTTGAAAGACAATCTGCAACCACGTTGTCACAACCGGCAATATGGCGTATGTCCAGGCTATACTCCCGTAACACCAGCGACCACCCGGTCAGCCTCATATTCCGATTGTGAAACTGGTCCAAGAACTTGAGAGGGTGATGATCTGTGTAAACTACAACGACCGGACCATAGGCTGGAACATAGACCTCGAAATGCCCAAGCACAACAGCCAGTAGCTCCTTCTCGACAACAGAGCAGCTCCCATGGGCTGAATTGAACTTCTCCGAGCAGAAACTAACAGGATGCTCCAGCCCATCATCATCCTCTTGCATAAGGACGGCACCAGCCCCCACACCACTAGCATCCATTGCTAGTTGGAAAGGTAGGCTAAAGTCAGGGGCCCTGAGGATCGGGTGAGTGCACAACAGGTGTTTTACTACTCTAAACGCCTTCTCACACTCAGGCGCCCATTTGACTTTCTTATCCTTCCAGTTATCCTCCACCTGAGCTTGACTGTCCCGTTCTCCTTCTCCACCTTGACTGCTAAACGTCATCACAGGCACAGTGAGAGGCTCAGAGGGGTGCCTCACATACTCCTTCATGAGATTAACGTGATATAACTGATTGCGCTTACGTCTGTCTGGAGTGGCTACCAAGTAATCCAGGTCCGATAGCTCCTCAACCACCCTATAAGGACCAGTGTACTTCGCGGATAAGGAATGACCTACAAGGGGCAGTAGAATCAACACCTCCTGACCCACGTGAAACTCCCTGAGTTTAACCTCGAGGTCGTACCTGTCCTTCATGAGGGCCTGAGAGCTAGTCAAATTACGGCCAGCCAACTCCAGACTGCGCAACATCCGTTCTCGACTGTCGAGGACATACTTGAGCATAGAACAAGGTTTATCTGCACCCTCCCATATTTCTTTAACCATATGGAGAGGCCCTCTGACACGGTGTCCAAAGACGAGCTCATTAGGGATGAATCCCAAACTTTCCCCAGGTACCTCCCGTGCAGCAAATAAAACATATGGCAGGCCAAGATCCCAATCTTTCCCACTCTCAATGCAACAACAATGAAGCACAGATTTTAAGGCTGAGTGCCATCGCTCTAACACACCCTGGCTCTCCGGATGATACGCAGATGACACAACCGTAACAATCCCATGCTGCGGCATTGCTTGAACTAAGAGGTTAGAAGTGAAGTTGGATCCTTGGTCTGACTGAATCCCCTGCTGGTAACCATACCGGGAAAAATACACTAGCAAGTTCCGGACCACCGTCTTCGCTGACCTATTTCTCATAGGGTACGCATCAGGGTACCCTATTGCTACCTCCATGATGGTCAGGGGATACTTGTAAAAATCTCCCGACTGTGCATCACTGTCCTCCTCCAACTCGACAGCACCGGTACCACATTCAAGAACCTCCGGGTCTTTTAATTGCAATTTACGAATGTCCGAAGGAGCAAGCTTATCTAAGTGTTTGCGAAACAACTCATGCCCCCCTCCTACATTGAATTTAGCCTCCCGTTGCTCTCTCTCTGTGTATCGTTGCTGTCTCTTCGTCTTTTTAAGCCCATCCTCTGCCTTCTTAGTAACAGTTAATGGGTCTTCTCCAGACTCGAAAATTGGTCCTAATAATGAGTCCCCGAGAATGTCCGTTGATACTAAACTCTCAACCGCATCAACTTTCAACCCCTTCTCGGTACCTTTCCTCCGCTTGTCTAAAGACTGTTGACCAGAATGTGTCTCCCTGGATGCAAGAGATCTGGTGACAACACACGCCATAGGTTGCACCTGACACTTCTCAACCCACTCCTGCTCCTCCCTACTCACGTCGGCCGGCTTCTCGGCAACGACTAAGGGTGGAGCCTCAGAAGTAGGCCCCGCAAAGTCGTTGCCGAGAAGGAGGTCGACGCCCCCAACAGGTAACTTCTCCACAATTCCTACATCCAGGTCACGAGTCACACCATCAACTTCCATCTTCATTCTTACAAGCGGGTATGACCTTGTGGAATTAACTCCCTGAACCACAACCACCCACGCCGTATTTACAAGTTTACCAGTGAAATTTCTCAACAGTGTTTGCAAAGCCCCAGTGTCACGCAAAATTCTCACCGCATGTCTTCTACCCCCCCACTCCACACAACCGAGTCCCCTGTGGTCACTAAAGGCATCACGGACAGGGAATAAGCCTTCCGGATCCTTCTGCACTGGCAGTGTATTTATCTCGGAAGAATTGCCTCTAACAAACTCCGATGTCCTCTTGAACACTCCAATGCCGTGAGCAAAAGACACGGCTGCCGGAGGAGGTCGACTAGGGCACTCATTTGCTTTATGACCCTCCTGGTGGCAACTAAAACACATAAATTTCGGTTTCGGCTTATACTGTGATGTAAAAGGCCCCTGACTTTTCTTATACAGTGTGGTGTAAGGTTTGGATTCAGTTTTAGTTTCATGGCTCTTTTGTTTAAATGTGTCATTGCTACGGGGAGGGGGAGGATAACGGTCCTTAGCAATTACATCGTACTTCTGTGAGGACCCGCAACCCAAAATCAACGACAGCCGTCGATCAGCCATTTCTGCTGCTTCGACTAGAGTTCTTGGGTTTTTCTCCTTTAAGTTCAAAGTTAGATCACAGCCCGTGCTCTTAAAGAACTGCTCCAACATCATTAACTGTTTAATTCCATCAAATGTTGTTACCTTCTCAGATCGGAGCCAGTTCCCCATAGCATCGGACAAGTCCCGGGTGTGTTCCAAAAAGGTGCTATCTCTTCCCTTAGTTACACCCCGGAACTTCAAACGGTACGTTTCTGGTTGCAGTTCGTAAGCCCTCAGGACAGCCTCCTTGAGATCCTCATACACAATACATGACTCCAAAGGTAATGCATCGTAGGCTTTAAGACCCTTGCCTATTAATCTAGAGGATACCAGTGCTGCCCATTTATTCTCTGGCCACTGGTGTTCCTGGCACTTCTTCTCAAAGCGTGCGAAAAATTCTGTTACCCCACTCTCATCAAACACCGGAACCAGTTTCAATAAGTGCGAGAGAGATTGATCATAAGCACGGTTACCAGCCCCAAGTCGCTGTCCCGTTGTCTCTACTCGCGACTTCTCTACGTCCATGTCGGCACAGTACCTAGTCAACTCTAAATCAGCTTGGATTTTTGATAGCTCTATGTGCTGGTGACTTTTTCTCTCTTCTATCTTAGCTAATTCTAATTGCTGCTGAAGCTCACATGCCCTTTGTTGCTGCTGAAGCTCACATGCCCTTTGTTGCTGTTGAATCTTAGCTAATTCGAGCTGATACAATAATTCTGTGGTTAACCCTTGAGGAGGTGAAGGTGCTACAATGTTTGAAATTACCGGTGGTCCCCCCAGGAGCAACTCACACTGCCAGTCACCACCCAACTGTGGAAGCGTACCCGGGGTCGGCAAACCACTGGGATGGCTGGGAGTCGAGTGTAGGGGAAGCATGGCCGAAGGGCTCTGAGCACTCAACCCATCTCGCTCACCAGTCACCCTGCCCAGTACACACGTTATCAAGTTATCCCTGGTCATACTGCTAGTACCCGCATGACCGATAGCTGTGGCCAGGCATTGAAGACCGTACCGATCAATACCCTCCAACCGCTCGGCAGTAACAGGCCATTGCAAAAATATCCTAGCATCCTCCTCACAGTTCACCTGATTAACCCTTTCATCATGCTGCTGTTCCTCAGTTTCGACATTACGTACTGTGTCTCCATTCTCCTCTGATCCGGTATAAGACATGATGCTCACAAAAAAATTTCACCTCAATATTCAGAAAAGAAGCACCCCAAACTCTTATACCTCAATATACACACAAAAATTCTCGGAAATACTCAAGGGCTATACTATGTTGCAAAAAAAATATATTCTTGCTGATCCCCGCAAAATATTCCCCAAAACAACAAATGTTCCCTGCTAATAAATGTAGGTTCACCAAATCCTAGGTAAGGTCGCCATTTGTTACGACTGAGGTTTAAATATATCAGGGCTCTTATTCATTGGACTAGTAATGGCATAAATGCTACAACGGAAAGCGCTAGATCCAACCTCTGATGTATATTCCCAGTGAACAGAGAACACAAATACTCTCCAGAGTTCTATATGCAATAGTAGGTTATCAAACTCTCATTAAATGTGCGTCTACTCTAGGCTTAATGTTATGTGAAAACAGCCTATTACTACCTATAACCGAAGGTGCTTGGTTATGGTATGCAAAGTAAGGTGGTAAGAGAAGTTACAGCTTACGTTACTTTAATCAATAAATGTCAGGCACTCCTGCATGAAAGAAAGTGCACTAAAGTCCTTCAACACCAACAAGGAATCTTCTTTAAATGTTAGATGCTATCAAGATGCTCGAATTGGAAATGGAACCCAAAAAGGCAGGCAGCGGAACAATGCTCGTGCAGGCTATGCCCACAAAAGGCAGGATATATAATGCAGTCGGAGCCAAGAATATCCTAACCGCTACAACAATAATAATAATCGCCACGACAATACAGTATTCCTATCAACAAAAAGAGCCTAAGGCGTTTGTGTCTCAATACATCAAACTAGGCTGCGAAATGCTTGTGTAATCATAAACGGGTATGCATAATAAGAGTAATTGGTTTAATATACTTAATGTCTACTATGACTGATAAAGTCTAGCTAGAGTCAATGATACGAGATACTGGTGCGCATGGCATGCCGCATAGCCTAGTGCAAATCTCAAGTCTGTGCGTCAAACATTACGTTATAGTGAAGGGTAGCTCTCTTGAGAAACCTTAATACCGAAGTATCAAGCGTTCTCCTGGCGTACCTCAAAGACAAACAACCGAGCTTAGAACAGTGCAGAATGGTATAGGCAAAAAGCCCTCATTCGTGCATGCTCTATTCTCAATGGCACACAGACTAGAATTTACCCAATCAACTCCAGTTCTCAGGTATGTCGTGCAGCTTTTAACTAAAGCCAGCACCCATCGGAAACAATACCTTATAGTATCAGACTCCTAGTCTAGCATTATCTAATCCAGCAGAACACTAATAATTATAGGAAGCGGTACTGAACAATATGAATGCCAACCAATGCTTCGTGATCAACTTATCTTAACAACTAAACATACATGGGTTATATAAGACCTTAACGCACAATACAACTGGCCAGCATGAAGCTGATTATGCAGAGTTAACCAGAGGGGGTATAATATTAATAAAAGGTGGTGAAAGATAAGGGAAATGAGAGAGATAGGCAGAGGAAAAGGTTCTCAGGTGCAGAAAGGGGAACAGATATCAAAGGGATAAGAGGGATGCGTTCTAGAAACCAGATCTGAGGGAGAGAGTGGCAAGAGAGCTGTATATATACTAGCACTAGCTCGCACCGCGTAAGCAAAGCGGTAACAAGTCCTCCAGCCAATGCCAAAGAAGCCAGCCAAACATGACGTCACCAAGCATGGTAAAAAACTCCTCCAACCAATCCCCAAGAGACCAGCCAGCTATGACATCATCGAGTATGGCAAAAAACACTGCGCGCCTCCCCACACTGCGTTCTACTCTCTCTCTCTCTCTATCAAATCCTATCATTACTACTTAATGATAAAACATATACTCTGCAATTAAATATATAAAGCCTTGACATGGGCGAAAACAAAGAGCCTTTCTGGACTGCCCATGACACAAGCATTCATATGAAATAAAGCACACAATAATACATCAACTGTAGCCACATCCACTGCCCTGGCGATCCTAGCGAGTCACTGTAGGACAAGCCATGCGGTTCTAACGGAGTGGTTAACGTCACATTATTGATCAGTAGAAAAACATACTCACAATAACGTACCTGGGGTAACCTAACGAAGTACTTGTGGCTGTTAAGGATGACCCTGGTGTTGTTAACCATCCACTTGAAGGTTGGTGCTGGGGCGGCCACCACCCGACACTTAAGACGACCACCATCACCCACCACCGCCGACCACCAACCACGGACGCCCACTCCACCGTTTGGGGGCGCAAGCAGTCTGGGTGACTCTGTAGAGTACACAGTTGGACTTGTTAGGAGAAAGACATATTAGTACCAGTAATCGTTCATTATAATTACGCCAGAATTCATGACCCCTTAACTCTTGCACCTCAAAAGGGTTGGAACAAATGGGCTGTAGTTTTCCACACCTATTTCCTTGTTAACGTTCCCCATATGGTAGAAAGGACAGGTCGATGGAGTAAGGAAGTATATGAACGACGGCGGTGCTGGTTGGGGGGAGGGGCATCGACGGACTGGGGACAGAGGTGCATGGGGGCGGTTCGTTCGTGGCCACCCCTTCGGGGATCACGGCGTCAGGCAATAGATAGATAGAGAAGAGGAAAAGGGTCATGATCTCTGGTATAATTATAGTTAATACATGCATACTTACAAGTTGAAAGATTGCTTTATCCACAAAGAGTTTGGTTTCAGTCTTATGCCCTAAGTGGCGGCATTCCAGGCGACCCTGTAATGTGGAGCCTCTGAGCCTCAGGTTCTTTATGTTGAAATCAGACCGAAGTACCTGATCCTACATCTTTCTAGGTACAACCCTACTCGCAGCCCCCCTCACAATCATAGTCCGGCATTAGCCAATTACCTCGAAGTAGAGTTCTCTAGCTCAAAGCAACTAAGTGAAAATACGCCAGGTTAAAAAAAGAACAAATGTGTTACTCACGCGCCACCACTAGGGCCGTGGTACGGGAAGGTGCCGTGCCTATGGAGTTATGGGCGTGACAGTTATAGAAGCCTGTGTCAGTGAGTGTTGCTTGGTGTAGTAGCAGTATGGCCTCTCCCTCTCCTGACCATGCCATACCTTCCTCGGACCTGGTGGGATAAATTGTAAGACTGCGAGATTGATCAATAGACAGTACTGTACATTATTATATGTATGGGGCTTTGTCATATTCATTGGCTTTGAACATGGTCTTGCCCTTTAGCCTAAACAAATATATACTGGTCTCAGCCTCAGCCTCAAGGACAGTTAAACAGTGGCAAGCCTCATAAAGATACTAAAACCATTATATAATTTAAGAACAATTTCAAATTAAAACTTGTGTGTGATATTTGACAGGCAATGGTTGGTTTAGTCCTCTGCCATCTGTATTACCTTTTGTCCCCTTCCTCTGTGCGTGTGTGTGTGTATTTTTGTGTTTACATGACATTGTGTGTGTGTGTTTGTGTGGGTTCTGGTGTATGTGTGTGGTGAACATAATTAAAGTCACTGGTAAATATGTAGAGAGCTTGACATCATTTGTGTGTGTGTGTGTGTGTGTGTGTGTGTGTGTAGGTAGGGATCGACTGCATTATATAGATTAAATCAATCACGAATGTATCATTATGTACATGAATGTGTTTTTATTATAAGTTATAATATTCAGTGTATAGTATTTATAAACCATATTATACAGTAGTTATAATCTGCATCGTACTCAAGTTATATATTACAGTGCTATAAATTATCCCAAATACTGAAGAATCTGGCTCTAAAAGCTAATTATTGAGCTGGATGTATACTATTGTGGTTTCTGAGTGTACCTAGACCACCTCCTCTCCCACCTCCTCGCACATACATTCTCAAACACACACACACACACACCAATCAGCATCACAAATGTCTAAACACTCAATTTGCATGGTTTCTAGTATATTTACAACTTTTCTACCCATGAGAAAATATATAAATTTTAGTTTAGTTTCCCCAAACCTCTTCAGTTTTCTATGAATTGTAGTTTAAGATAACGAAATATAGAACAATAACATTAAAACAAATCTTATATTTGCACATGATCATAACAAAAAACAGATTAAACTGGCATTTAGTGCAGCTCAGGGAATTAAGCTTCTGTAGACTCAATGTTGGTGGGCTGTGACTCTGATGAAGGGAATAAAGGAGTTGAACATAACTGTCTCACCTGTTGTTAAGTGATCGTCTGGTCCAGGTAAGGGTTGGTGTAGGGTTACCAACAGCTGAACACGGTATGGAGGCTGGTTTGTGTTGGTCCAGAGTTATCCTTGTTGGGGCCACCATACCTTCAGGGGCATCTACTAGCGACAGGGTAGAGAGTTGAGGGAGAGAGATTGTTATACAGTATTATTTATACAGTAAAGTCTGTAACTCGTGAGAGCCTTTTCGACCAACTGTTGTCGTCAGTACTTGTCTGGTAGTACGTTTTGAAAGTATTCCTCTCACTTATAGTAATCTTTCTTCAATGTACAGTAGTTTCCAAAATGGTGCCAAGAAATCTTTGACCATCGAATGATGACGATGAAAACTCGTGTGATACCTCCTTGTTATAATTATAGTTGTATAAGATAATATATACAGTAGAGTTACACATCGATTTCTCTAAATGTTTCAACCTCGTGATTAAGAGGAATACGAACAACGACATACCAACTAGTCCAAACGGGGCTATTTATTTGTAAGCAAATCACCAAAAATAACACTTGCAGTATACTTTAGCTTGCGTCATGACACTTGACTTAAACATTAATAACAAAAATTAGACGAGGGCTTGATTCCTGACATTTGCCTAAGTGTACTTTGAGATTAAAGGCTTCTCAGTAACCTTTGACAGTAGGTCCAGGTCAAGCACTTCATATTACGGGAGACCATTGAACAATATATTTATTTTATCTATTTATTTACTTTTTCTTCAGATGACCCACAGATGTGTAAATGACATTTATCTATAGAGAATTATATGGTACATTTACTGTATATGTTTGTGCCTAGTAGGTCATCAAATCTTTGGGAATATGGACATGAGACATGGCAAGGATCCTCAGAGGGACCCAGGGATGTTTTGTATGAAAACAAACAAAAAACTTTCCTCGAGTTGTCCTGTCACCCTCGGTGTCTGATCTCCATTGAGTTTATTATGATTGAACCTCACAGGTTGTGTTTACCTCGTCTAGTGTAACACTAAATTAACACCTAAACCCACACATACTCACAGAGAACATCTATATTGAAGGTATGGTTGAGTTCTGTTCTGGAGTTGAAGGCAGTGACGGAGTAGCTGCCAGCGTCCTGTCTGTGTAGGGTGGTGAGGTGGAGTCTGCCCCCCCTACTGCCCTCTGGATCCACCCCCTCCACCCGCTGAGGTCCACGCCACCATCTGTACCTGTGAAGGGAGTATAATATGTAGGGTGGTGAGGTGGAGTCTGCCCCCCCCCCCTCCCCCCTACTGCCCTCTGGATCCACCCCTTCCACCCGCTGAGGTCCACGCCACCATCTGTACCTGTGGAGGGAGTATAATATGTAGGGTGGTGAGGTGGAGTCTGCCCCCCCTACTGCCCTCTGGATCCACCCCTTCCACCCGCTGAGGTCCACGCCACCATCTGTACCTGTGGAGGGAGTATAATATGTAGGGTGGTGAGGTGGAGTCTGCCCCCCCCCCCCCTCCCCCCTACTGCCCTCTGGATCCACCCCCTCCACCCGCTGAGGTCCACGCCACCATCTGTACCTGTGGAGGGAGTATAATATGTAGGGTGGTGAGGTGGAGTCTGCCCCCCCCCCCCCTCCCCCTACTGCCCTCTGGATCCACCCCTTCCACCCGCTGAGGTCCACGCCACCATCTGTACCTGTGGAGGGAATACATACATTTGCTCTGTAGTATGAGGAAGGTACACTTGAGAGCTCCGTTATAGATTTTTGTTATTCAAGTCTTCCTTTGGACATAGGCTTTTAGCCCTCCTCTTAGAGTATGTAGCACCGGTCTTGCAACACAATCCCACCCTTACTATGTGCAACTAGCTAACCCAAGAGTGCAATGTTATTCTCAATTTTGATTCTATTCAACAGCTGAACTCTGGAACTCTCTCCCAAAATCAGTTTTTCCCTCATCATATGACTTAAATTGCTTCAAACTCTGTGTGTCCAGGCATTTTAGCTTGGACGTCCCTTGATCTTGGCCCTGTCACCCTTTCAACTCTGGGGGAGGCACTTGTCACAGGAAATTCTGCCTTTTGTCTCCTTCACTCACACAGACAAAAAGCAAAAAAAAAAATATAATAAAACATTAAAATGCAATTATTCAACACAAATAAGCCAGGAAATATATTTATAGATGGCGAGAGCGACAATGAGACAAATTACTTTTTGCCTTCACAGACCCACGGCCCCTGTTTGTCTTCTCCCAGCTCGGTGCAGTTTTAACCTCTCAAAGCTGCATCACCACAATCTCAATGTCACTTCCTGTAAGCTCAGACCACATTCTCTCTCATGCCACCGATTGAGCTTTTAACTCATTATAGGTACGGCAACTATAACAGTTATTGAATATGGAAATGTTCATACAATATTAATGTTTTGGAAACAGCAGGATATGTATTTATGGTGTGTCGGAGGGCTAAATGGTAATGTACTGGAACTAAGTATGGCACATATACCAGCCCAATAATATCGACCCTTTGACATATCAGAGAGTTACACAGAGTTACACACATACTCAGACCACACAGACCTTGCGGTCCCAACTAGGAGGTCCGGCCTTAATTCTACTAGGCAGGGACAATTTATAGTGGAAGAATGGGACAGTAAAGTAGAAGGCTCTCTCCCCAGAGAGAGAGAGAGAGAGAGAGAGTCATAGATAAATAGATTGATGGATACATTATATGGAAAGACAAATAGGCAGATTAAGAGAAGGAGAGATATACAGATAGACAGGCAAATATATACATTAGATATAGATAGCAGTAGATATATTTACTCACGTAACAGGTTGTGGTCTAGCATCAGCCTCCACCAATATAACCAGATCCTCCCCTTCCTCCACCTCCACCTCTCCTGCTGGCTCCACCAACCACTCTGGACCGTCTGTGGGAACGACGTGTAGGCTACATAAATTCATTAATACATGCAAAAAGGAAAAACAAAAACAAGTGCACTTATACTTTTGAACACATGTTTCGATAATGAACTAAAGGAGATACAGTCAACTTGTTTAATCCGTAGAGTTTCATAAACTGTAGTTATGCAATTATATGTCCACATACACACACACATATACACACACCAGCACACTTTCCCTCTCTCTCCAGTTAAAAAAGTTCTACTAATCTGTGAGGCTATGTAAGAACTTCTCTACAAACTTTTCTGACCCAGCGTAAATAGTTCTTCGACAGAGCAGAATAACAAGAGGGTATATTGTGTTTTGTAATTTCTGAATTTGTTGTTATTCTTTGTGCATTGTTGTTTCATATTATTGATTATATAGAATATCGCCTATAAGTAGCATCAACAAACTTGACAATAATCTTGATTCCTTAACTTCTTATAACTCAAAATGAATGAACACAATCGGGTTGAAATTTACGAAGAGGTCAGGGATCGATATTTTTGTCAAGTTCGTTGGCGCTACCTTAATAAAAGTAATTTATTGTAAGATCGTTGTCATACTATTTGTTCCGTGTAAATTATGATCTCTCTCTCTCTCTCTCTCTCTCTCTCTCCTTCATAGTTATGTACACCACTAATACTTACAAACCACCTCCATAGTAACATTAGCAGTAACAGTAACACCCAGACCGTTATGAGCGTCACAGGTAAACACTCTACCACTGTCACCACGACGAGCCTTGATCCCAACCTCTGAACTGTAAACAAAACACAGGTCATTAGTACTCATCATAATAACTCGTTGTACTGTTTGTTTATTTTTGCCTGCAGCATCTTAAACAAAATATAGATTTTTAGTACTTATCATATTAATATATTTTATGTTATCTTATATATTATTAACCCTTGTCTATCGGGGCCCGACTTAAGTCCGTATCGAAAAATTTGGACTATGTGGCGGGGCCCGACTTAAGTCTGTGTGCAATTTTGGCGCAATATTGGCTCTGAGAGAGAGACGAGTGATGGGAGGAGCCTGGGTTACCTCATGACCGCTCGCCACGGCCGCCGTGGACCGACTGAAATTTACTCAACTTACATCCACCCTCACTCCCTCGCTACATACGTAATTATATAAAGAAATTACCGTATTTTAGCGATTTTGCCCTTCGGTTGCACGATCGTTGCAAGACAACCAGTGATCGTAGAAGGATGGTTCGGGTGTCATTGGAAAGCTTAATTTATGCCCTTTCAGGGATGCATACTTGTACTACGCTCTGGGTCTTGTTTATGCATGAAAAAGAGCACGGAAACAACCCCATTTATGTTAAAAAAAAAGCCCGCTGGGCGGCACGGTCAAATATACTCCACCACCCGCTCTTAAGGTGTTAATATACATATTTTCTTGTTGGGTCAAGCCCCGACTACTTCTCCTCCTCCTCCAGCTCCATTCCTCAGAACCTACTACTTCCTGTCCCCTTCCCTGCTTTTAGGCATTAAGTTATCTAAATTATTGCTTAATTTTCTTGATCTCTATCCATGTCATGTCATGTAAAAGTGTATGAAAAAATACATATTGATGATGATTTACCTTTGTTATCCAAGTTGGGTTTATTACCACCATAATACCTTTTAATGGGTTGATTATTATGGACACTGTATTTACCCTTGCTATACCCTACCTTTTCAGAACATTGTAAAATAAGGAGCGAATGTCTTAAAATCTGAAAACTAATGGGGCTAAGTATGGGGGATAAGTGGGTGTAGAAACCCCTTCTCTTAAACCCATATTGTTGTCTGTCGATCAGTCAATCAATCAAACCAGTCAATCACACTCAAAACACCCCTGTGGCATGTACTGTAATCCGTTATTATGTTTGGTTCTGTTTTCCTTGTTACGATAACCTGCCTTATAGATAATACAGTGGAGCTGTAGATAGTGAGTTTATAGTGATTGGGAGTGCTAATAACCATTATGTAGTCAGGTTTCGTAATAGTTATAAAAGTTGTTCATGCATTGGCAAGTGGTTGCATGGGTCTCCCTGTGGTCACTTATTAATATAAACTATTATTATACATAAGACTCGTGTAAATATGGTGGATCTGTGGATTGCAATAAATGGTCATATAACGAGTGCGCTCTGGGAGTTGGTAGCGACGTTTGAAGGCAGGAGGTAATATATATTACGAGTTTAATACATACTTAATAAATCACCCGCATATGTTTTATTCTTGCAATATGAACTTACATATATGTGGAGTGATATTTCATATCCCTATGGATGCTTACATTATGCTGTTGTGATATATACAAAAATATGTGATATCCGGTACACTCTCCATCCCTATCAATGGGGGTCTTGGTGTGTGCTTCTACAAGTCACCCGGGAATCGATCACCATGAAAAGTGGATCTTCCGGCCACTCGTCTTTGTTTCGGAGCCACAAGGGCCCTTCCTACCAAAACGCAGAAGATTTCAGATGTTTCGCCGAAACACCTCTAGACAGCAAATCACTAGGGTTTTCTTTAGAGGACACATACCGGAATTCTACACTCGGAAGAAGGGATTTTATTTTGTCAACTCGGTTCGCGACATACACCGGAAGCTTCTTCATGCTTTGCAACCAATGCAATGTAACCTGACTGTCACATCATAATAACATTTTGTTGACTTTTACAATGTTATGACAGGCTTACTCCACAAATGTGATTAATCTGGCGCCTAGCAAAGTATCAGTTAGCTCTTGTTTTGGTATAGTTATGGACCTTATGGGAGCGACCTTTGATTTAGCGATGACCAAACTGCTATGTTCCGGGCTCACAAAATATATTGGGGTACCGTAGGCGACACCACTTGCATCGCTAAATGCATAAAGCTCCGCCGAATCAGCAAGTACCGTCATCCTAGGATAAGTAAAGTCACAGCAGAGGACCAGATCCTTAACATTTTTAGACCATTCAGTAGCGGATTGTCCCAATATAATTTTAGTCTCCATAATTGTTGTAAAAAGATTCTGGACCTTATTGTTACAGGCAGTAGTACGCCGCCGAGTGAATCGAACAATTGTACCGACACTCTTAAGCACTCTCTCTTTGTAGCCTTACTTGTCTCTGGGAGACTAGCGTTGAATGTCAACAGATCAGAGTCAGGTAACCGCAAGAGTCCCAATGTCTTCACTCTTTCTTGATTTTTGGCAGCAACATCATCCATCTGTTGAAGATCACATAGTTGAGGATTATTTGTAGCTCACTCTCTGAGATATAAATGTGCTTGAGACATAATTATCTGGGCATCCCAGTATCTCTTAATGACAGTCTCTTCATCACTGCCTGTTCTTAAGAGGTTGTCAATAAACAAACCTTCCTTAATAGCCTCCACAACTTCGGGATCCTCATTAATAACGGAAAGATGTTTCAAGACCGTGTCATTAAGAAGAAACTGTGAGCAAGTCGCTCCAAACAGCACTACCTTAAATCGGTAGCAAAGTAAGGGTGAAGATAAGTCCAAGGGATCCTTTGGCCACAGAAATCGGGTATAGTCACGATCTTCCTCATGAAGTCTCAACATGAGAAAGGCCTTCTCGATGTAACTTATCCAGGCGTATTTGTGTACTCTGAATCGCAGAAGTATTTTAGCTAGATCTGGCACTAGTGATGGCCCGGTGTAAAGGCAGTCATTAAGAATTGGCCTGCCTTTGCCAATACTAGCGAAGCAGTCGTACACAATACGAACGGGTGTCGTTATACTGTTCTTGGTAACCCTGTGGTATGCCAAGTAATGACAGTTTTCAGTAACACCGAAAGGAACCTCCTCAATGAAACCACGATGAAGTTGATCATTGATAAGGTTGGCGTAGTGACAATATACAGGATTTTGTTGAAATCGCTTCTGCAGACCCCTTAGGCGGCAGTTTCTCTTTATGTTGACTCCAAGGCAGTCTGACCTCATACTGCTGATTCTGTGTGGAGTACGTTACTGTGTCCTTGTAAATGTCCAACGCAGTCTTGTTTTCCTTTGAATCTTCGCTCGGAGAAATTCCTAGATGATCCACTTCCCACAAACATTTTAATTCATTATGACATGGATTATATGACCCCGAGGATGTGTATTGATCCATCGGGGTAACCGCGACTTTCAATATTGTAACTACTTCTACTTGGGCACTATACATCGTATTGGCAGGAGCCACTTAAAGGATAGCCAAATTTAGTGGGCACGAGAATTATGTCACCTTTTTTTTTGTACCCTGGCCGCACTAAGTCATAATAACGATCGGCCCCAACCAACAAGTCCAGACGAGATGTCTGTCATCAGAGGATCAGCTAATTTGCGGCCTTTGCTTCGCACACCTTCATGTCAGCTAGGCATTCTGATCCTTTATGACCTGGGAGAGTTTCTACCACAAGTGCTTGTAGAGGATAGTTTCTGACCCGGAACTTGTACTTGAAGGACACTTCTGGATCATTTTTACTCTCATACGCTCCGGTAAACCCTTGTAACCCTAGCTCTTTAAGACCCAAGTTTTCATATTGGATAGAGTCTAGAGCGGAATTTAGGACAAAGGTGCGCTGTGAGCAGTGTATGCATCTTGACTGTTTCTCTTGGTTCCTTTACTGTTGGCAGCATAACAGTTGGGAGGATAACACTAGTCTTCTTTGAAGACACGGACATTGTGGTAGTTTGCGTCTTGGTCTTTGATAACCTTTGAGGTTTCTGATCCTTCTTCGAACCGTCCCATTGAGATCTGGACTAACAGGATTATGGTAGTGTCTGTTATGACAGAATTTGCAGTCACGGATGTCAGGGTTCACACAACCATTGCCTCTGTGGTCCGAGGATAAGCACCCAGTGCAAAGGTTGAGTTGCTTTGCGCCTTTTACTTTTAGAGCACCGGTTTTGTATTTTAGACACTTGAACCATATATGTGCCCCCTCGCACAACTTACAACTTTTACTCCGCACCAAGGCCTCCTGCACCGCAAAGGATGCTGAAGCTACTGGTATGTGTGTTGTAGTTCGTTTTGCTACACTTTCAAAGTTAAAGACCTCTGTTTGGTAAACCTGTACAAACTTTTCTAGGTTCAGACCGTCTTCACCTAAAGTTCTTTTTAAAACTCTCCTTTAGTGGGGATGGCAACTTATTCATAAGGATCACCACACTAGCTTCATAAAGGGTAATTTGTAGGGTCTCAATAGACCTTAATGTACTTTCAAAATTAGCATGGAATCCCTTAAAATCCTCAACATTGTAAGAAGGAGGACGCAAAGTAGTGAGGTTGGTTATATGTGCCACCTTAATTCTATCCCTGTATCCATAAGTTTTCTGTAGAAGGGCAATAGCTGGTTGGTAGCTGGCTCCTTCTATCGCGAAACCTTCAATTAATTGTCTTGCTTCACCACTAAGTTGACCTCTTAAGTATGTGAACCTTTGTATTTCACTGAGTTCCTCATTGCTGTGGACACTATAGTGGAACATGTCCCAAAATACCATTCACTGAGTGGGATCACTGTCAAACACAAGAAGGGTGATTTTTGGTAATCTTATACCAGCATTACTAGTAACTGCGGTACGATTTGGCTCCTTATGTTTGAGTTTACCCTTTAGATGGATGATAATCTGATCAAGACCCTCCAAATACTCCATGTCTACCTCTATGTCCGCGAAATAATCCTCGTAGGCCTTATATAGAGTTTCCATTTCACGGCGACATGTGTTAAATTAATCGAGTTGCCTCAATATAGATGCCAATTTAGACTCTATTGCTTCATTGTCTGCGTTAACTAAAAATGTATTTATATCATTGGTGATCTTTGTCAAATCACTCTTGATACCCCCCTTTCGTCGTTTATACTGGGATAAAGTCAACATGATGGTAATACACAGGAATTAGAATTTAAATGTTATAGACAATATTTTACCTATATGGACGCTAAGCGCACTAACAAATATTAGACAACGTTAATATAGGTAAATTGTAGGGAGCACGACGCAAAACGCAATAGTTAAAGTGAACAATTGACGTCTGTAAATGCAATAATGAGGGAAATAAGACACAGAACGCAAAAATCAAAGTAAAAGAACGCCTATAATATCTCCACTCACAAAACTAAAGTACTTTACCCTATATTAAATGCGGCACATTTTGTTAAAGTACACTAAGGAAGGAATACCATAAATGTTATAAGATAAGCCAATTTATTCTATAAACATTGAAACAAACTAAGCTAGCCCAATATCTACTTGGTACCAGCTATGTTTGTGGCAGTTACCCATTTAATTTTAGCTGAGAAGACCGTACAGAATAAATATACCCCCTTTTATTGTAATCTACATTAATTTACATTAAAGTGTGTTGAATTTAAATACCTAATCTACCTAATGTAGCGTAGAAAACAAATTCAAATTATTAACCTATTTTAATACCGCCGCCTCCCGCTCCTCGTCCTCTGCCGATTCGTTGTTTATAGCTTCAAAGGCAGGTAACAAACGAGGCTCTCCCAGGCCGCAGTGGTCAACAATTGTAATTAAGTACCGTACTGTCCGACCAAAAATTAGGTCCCGACGCACTAAAAACTGACACAAGGCACAAATGTGAACTAGGGATGCGGGAGCAGGCGTTAACCCGGCAAGTGCTGAAACACTAATAAGAGTTTTACCGCTGCGCTGCGGAACCCCTTCTATAATCCCGGTTTTTGAACGCGTACCAAAACCGCGATCTTACAGCCAGGCGGCTACAAATTGGTGCGAGTGTAGTACGACTTGGCACCTCTTGATACCACCACCCCACACGCTCGGCCCGCACACAGGCAAGCGGTACACACGCACACACGTACACATAGATATAAACTAATGAAAGGAAGATGTAAAGGAGATGTGAGAAAGTATAGTTTCCCTTACAGAAGTATAAGTAAGTGGAATCAGTTGGAAGAGGAAGTGGTGTGTGCCAAAAACATTCATATTTTTAAGGCAAAGTTAGATAATTGTAACTCAGGAAGCGGGACAATACGAGCCTAAAAAGCTCAACTCCTGTATACTACAAATAGGTAAATACACGCATTGGAGCCTACACCACCCTCACGCTCTTGCCCTGATGACACAACCAGCCCTCCTTCTGGTGGTGTCAGCGGCCGTGGAAGGCAGAGAGTGGCTGCCAAAGACCCTAGTGTGACACATGTCCACGTGTGAGCATGCTGTACAGAACGCCTAGTCATGCCCCACTCTCGCTAGGATCGTCAGGGCAGGAACTTTGGCTGTAGTCTATGTAGAGTTTCCTAACTTAGTTCATGTGAGCCGTTGTACTATAAGTATTATGAATATGTATTTTGTTTTCATCTGAGTCAACGAGTTCTATTTTATATCATTAGTTATAAGTATTGTGTGTAAAACTTATTTGTAATGATGGGAATCGAAACAGCCACAGTTAGGTGTCAGTGGGTACGCCAGGCAGGAGGTAGGCCTAACTCACTCGCATTCCTCCCTCCCTCAGTGCTAGGGGGAGCCTTTGTGTATCCCAGAGGAGAGAGAGAAATTACGTAATGGTTGTCAGTGGGCGGTCCTTAGTAGTTCACGTTGGGCTCACTAGAGGGCCGGGTATAAAAGGGAAGTCTAGCCATTTTTTCATCAGAACTCATTAGGCAGAGCGACTTCTCATTTCCCTTGCTAACTATATATATTCTTCTGACTGATGGGAACTTTCTCTACTACCTTACATTCTTATCTCCTCTTTTCCCTGCCCTGTTTAACTTCCATGGTCCCGTTGGTGCAGAGCTAGTCAGCCAACGTATTATCGCTTGAGTTCTCACGAGATACTTGCCTATTAGATAGCCTATTTTGGAAGGGTTGACTTAGAATAGGATTGATTTATGTTTGTTGCACTTGTATATGCATTTCCCTGTGTGTTATTATTATTATTCCTGTTTTCTGCTAGTCTAGGTAATGCTAGACTGGGGTAAGGCTTTTCTGTGTTACGAGTTGTTGTTTGATGCAGTGGTTAAGCGATAAACCTGCATACTCGTTTCGGTTCAATGAAGCCTAGGTTGTCTTCGCGGCTGACTGTGTTGAGTTAATAATTTACAGTGCGTGAGGGCAAGAGCCTAACCACCCTGTATTTTATTAACAGTTTGTTTTTACTTTGTCAAGGAGCCGGGAGAAAACCAGATACAAGGGATCTGGATTTCTCAAAGTGCACTTGTTAGTTTTAACGTAATACTTTAAACAGTCGTGAGGACTTCGCTAGGCTACGAGCCGTTTTTGCTCAGTCACTGTTACCTTTTTTGCCTACAGTACCCCAGCTAGACTTTACTCGATTAGTAGATACAGAATAGTATTGAAGCTTTCCTTATGTATGATATTGTTTATGCACTATTGATTTCATGTGTTGCAAGCTTGGCTACTTTAGTGATTAGTGGCCCACGAGCACAATCCGAGTAGGCTATTGCCGTTGCATTTAAGAACATAAGAACATAAGAAAATGGGAGTCTGCAGAAAGCCGATTGGCCTAAGCAAGGCAGATCCCTGTCCCACACAACCCCAATTCATTACAAAGCCCAATTATAGGCTTCACACTCTAATACCCTGAGGATCATCTTACCAAAACGGTTAGAGATTAACGCAGGATTATGGAGGTCTGCAGAGCGCTGATTGGCCCAACCCGGCTGATCCCCCTTCACACCCAACCCTTCTCGTCCATATGCTTATCCAATTTTATCTTAAAGCTCCCTACAGTTTTAGATCCCACTATAGCACTTGGTAGTCCATTCCACCCGTCTACAACTCTGTTACCAAACCAATACTTGCCTATATCTTTTCTGAAACGAAATTTATCTAATTTGAAACCATTGGTACGAGTTCTTTCGCTATCACTGAGCTTTAGTACATTTGCCATGTCCCCTTTGTTAATCCCACTAACCCACTTGAACACCTCTATCATATCCCCTCTAACTCTGCGTCTCTCTAACGAATGTAAACCTAATTTCTTCAACCTTTCTTCATACGAAAGATTTCTAATATTATGGATCATTTTTGTCATTCTACGCTGTACTCTCTCCAATGAATCTATGTCCATTCTGTAATAAGGACACCAAAATTGGACAGCATAATCCATATGGGGTCTCACTAATGACAAGTAAAGTTTTAAGATAACATCAGCAGTTCTGTTACTCACACTCCTAGAGATGAACCCGAGAATCCTGTTTGCCTTATTACGAACGCTTATACACTGTTTTCTAGGCTTCAAATCATTGCTAACAAACACACCTAGATCTTTCTCGCAGTCTGAATTTTCTAATTCTAAATTAGCTAGTTTATATTTAACATTTGTTTGCATCTTCCCTATCTTTAATACCTTGCATTTGTCAATGTTAAACTTCATCTGCCAATTTACTGACCATTCATGTAAGGTATCTAGATCCCTTTGGAGGCACTCTATATCGCTATCTGAATCAATTGATCTCCCTATTTTAGTATCGTCTGCGAATTTACTTATCCTACTAGTTATACCTAAATCTAGGTCATTTATGTATATAAGAAACAACAGGGGACCTAATACCGATCCCTGGGGGACACCACTTTTGACTGCTCCCCATTCTGACTTGGTACCATTTATGCTGACTCTCTGCTTCCTACCAATTAGCCATGACCTAATCCATCCTAACAACGCCCCACCTATTCCATGTGCCTCAACCTTTCTCATCAATCTCTCATGAGGGACTCTGTCGAAAGCTTTACTGAAATCTAAATATATAATATCATATGACTTGTCATTATCTACTGCTTCATATACCTCTGAGAAAAAACTAAGCAAATTAGTAAGGCAAGACCGTCCCTGAGTGAATCCATGCTGAGAAGAATTGATTAAGTTAAATGTTAGAAGTATTTGCGGAGTACTTCCTTTTAATGTTTGCCATTTACTATTGCATATTCTTTTAATTATTCTTATGCCAATTTAAGCCTTTAATAGTATTTAATTGCCAGTGTTTTTGCTTATTGAATTACTGTTTAAAATCCGATACGTACTTCTTACGAGCATCCGAGAAGCATCTAACTTTTTTCAGAAGATTCCTTGCTCGATGCTTAAGGACTATTAATTAACGTAACATAATAGTGCCGATCCGAAGTAGAGGGTGGTGGACTTCTTAAGTTCATAGTCAAGGGTGGATTACTTCGGCTTCGGCCAACACTATTCTTTGGTGTTGTTGTTTTGTACTTCATTGTTTGATTGTTGACCAGACTAGATAATTCCTGTCTCTTTATTAGTCTGTTGTTGAACACTAGTACCGAGTTCTTGTATACCCCGTTATAGCAGATTGAACTCTGGAGGGTATTGGTGTTTTTTGTTCGGCTGGCAGTACTCAGGGGTTGGGATCGTGTGTTTCCGTTGTGGCAGCGAGCCGTATTCGAGTCCTGATTGAGAGCCCTTGTGTACCCGAGTGCCAGTTCGTAACGCCAAAGACCCTAGCTTCCATTACTACGGCACGAGTAGGTCCGAGGACGAGGAACCTACACGTAAAGCACGTAAAACACGTGCAAGCAAGGGCAGTGCACAGAGTCATTGTCTTTCTGGGACACTGCCAACACCACCCAGACAACTGCTACCCCCACTACCACCACCTTCACCACTACCACCGACGCAGGAGGCCGCCCTTGGGCTGCAGGACCTGCGGGGGCCACTGGGAAGACAGGAAAGGGCATGGGTAAAAGCACTTTTACCTCTGCCACTACCACCGTGCCACCAGCACCACCACCACCAGCCACACCTGCCGCCTCTGCCGGACCTTCTGCCCCTGACACTGGCCGTGCCCCTGCCCCTGCCAAAGGGAAGAAAGGGACGAAGGGCAAGGCGACAAAGGCGACAGGGACCACCATAATATTGCCATCCAGGACCTCTGCTGGCCCTGCCGGCCCTTCTGCCCCTGCCCCTGCCCCTGGCCCTGCCGAAGGGAAGAAAGGGACGAAGGGCAAGGCGACAACGGCGACAGGGACAACAATAATTGCACATACAGCTGGCTGACCTTGGCTTGCCAGCGACTCACAGACACAACTTCCCTCCCTCCCTCCCTCCCACGGTCCATCCACCCACCCACCAACCACACCTCTCCCATAACCTCTTTATCCCGCCTGTAAACTCTCTCATAATTCGCTTATATGTCGCATATTTGGTCTATATGCGGCATATTCCTTGGTAAATGGGTGGCCTACATACGTACACGTACTTTATATAGCATGAGATTGCTGAAAATACAATATATATACGTGAAATTTCAGCCAGCACACCCTGTACTCTTCATACCTTCCCGCCTAAACTCTCTACCTGTGTTCCCGCCTCTAAACTCATTCAGAATTCGCTTATATGTCGCATATTTGGTCTATATGCATCATATTCCTTGGTATATGGGTGGCCTACATATGTAAAATGTTGAAAAAAAAAATAATAATAGAAGGTCCCACCCCTTTCCTATTCTTAAGTAAGCCATTTTAGATTTACAGAAGAGTGACCATTACTTGCATTATATACTGCATGTCCACAAACATTTCAGTAATGCAAGCATGTTTCCTTCTATTTTTTTCTTTTCTTTATTAAGGTGACAGTGACAATGTGGTGTACAATCTATCTTATTCTAGTTACATTATAGTTTTTCTTATTGTACCAGTACCTCCCTACAATCAACCTAGTTGTTCCCCAATTCGGCCCTCTGCCACGACCATTTCAAAGTCCAAATCTCTCACTCTTGTCCTTTGTAGTGGGGAGGACCTTGTACCCCTGAGACATAGGAGTGCAGACCTGAGAAGAGAGAAAGAGAGCCGGCATCTCATCCAAGTTATGACTTGGCTTCTATGCTGGTGCTTTTTCTCCGATATTTGTTCAGCTAATCTGGCATAGAAGACACTTGCAGATGGTCCCAGTCCTTCCGACGATGAGAAGACCAGAGGAGTAAAGCTTCCTTGATCCCTGTTCAAAATTCTTTCTTCATAAGCGCGTTTTTTTTTCACTTTTGTTTCTCAAGTATGCCGCCTTGTGTCCTCGCTCACGATATGTTTGTGCTCTTGGGTTGAAGATTCTAATATCGAAAAAATCCCGTTGTCCCCTCGTCCAAAAACCTCGAGCACTTACGTCCACTCTTGCTTCATTTGAAGTATTTGAAGTATTTGGCCTACATATGTACACATACGTACACATATGTACACATACTCTACATAGCATAACAGTGCTCAAAATAGGATAAATACGCGGAATTACGCCATAACCCACCCTCCCCTTCCTCTCCTCCTACCCCCTGGGCGCGTGAATATTCACCCGGGAAATCTTTCCGCGCGATGACAATCTGGCTGCGCGATGCCATTCGCTCAACTTTTTTCAACTACGGACCGCCCCCCCAGCCATTTTTTGTGGGGTCAAATATATATGGCTCGATGCGCGCGAACATTCCATACACGTTGATGTACTTTTCATAGATATTTGCAAGGGGCGCCCAAATCGTCATACCTCCGCACAGGGATGCCTGTATACTATAGGGGCTGCGCAGCGGAGAGGTTAAGAGGAAGGAAAAGCCAGGAAAAAGTCAGAAAAAGAAAAGGAATAGCAAGAAAATGAAAAGACGAAACACTAGCATATCGCAGAGGTTCGAATTTCGAAGGGCCAATTTATAAGAACCCGAGAGTAAACACATATCTAAATTGCCAAGAACTTATAAGTATTAACTTACTTTAGATGTTGATAATGATTGATAGCTCAAGGATAGAGTTAGGAATAGATAGAAGCTATAGTGGCTACTAGGAGTTAAGAATTAGGATGACTTAGCGTGAATAAGGTGGTTCTAGTAGGAGCGGGTAGAAGGAGGTGTTGCTGAGGTCATCGTTAGAGCGAGTCTGAGGTTTTTTGGCTGGGGATCCTGGAGTTTCCAAAATGAAGCCTGCGCAGTGAATATCCTATTAATTAATGCGTCATTTAACTAACTACAAGATATACCGGTTAAAATATAATTATAACCCAATTTATCTAGGGATAATAAACCCATAGAAACTTAATACGAAATTGTACATATCTTTTATTAAGATATGCATGCTAGGCTACTGCTGGCGCCTAATTCAAACTTACAGTATATTACTTATCCTAAATTGTCGAGATGCTTACGAGTCTCGGCAGGGTCATAAATATTATATATATTACATAATTATCGAGGTACCACCATTATAGTATAAACTCCACCTTGTCCCTATATTTAATCAGAGCTTCTATTAATTTAACGTAATTTATAGCATCTATTGACTAGTGACTTGACTTGGAAAGGATCCTCCCAAGTCTTGCCATCATGGATTGGGCCTTAGTTTGTTGTGGTGGTCAGCCTATATTATTTTCCTGAGTATCGGAGTGCTCCAGTTAATTGTTCACGGATCACTAGCGGGGAACTTTGGCACATCTCCATTCCCCAGAGAGCCTGGAAGTTGCGTTACTGAAGCTCTATTCTGTTGTGTTGTGTTACAGGGGTCACAAAGGACCCTTGGAAGTTGCGTTACTGAAGCTCTATTCTGTTGTGTTGTGTTACAGGGGTCACAAAGGACCCTTGGAAGTTGCGTTACTGAAGCTCTATTCTGTTGTGTTGTGTTATAGGGGTCACAAAAGACCCTTGGAAGTTGCGTTACTGAAGCTCTATTATGTTGTGTTGTGTTACAGGGGTCACAAAGGACCCTTGGAAGTTGCGTTACTGAAGCTCTATTCTGTTGTGTTGTGTTACAGGGGTCACAAAGGACCCTTGGAAGTTGCGTTACTGAAGCTCTATTATGTTGTGTTGTGTTACACGGGTCACAAGGGACCCTGGGAAGTTGCGCTACTGAAGCTCTATTCTGTTGTGTTGTGTTACAGGGGTCACAAAGGACCCTTGGAAGTTGCGTTACTGAAGCTCTATTCTGTTGTGTTGTGTTATAGCGGTCACAAAGGCCCCTTGGAAGTTGTGTTACTGAAGCTCTATTCTGTTGTGTTGTGTTACAGGGGTCACAAAGGACCCTTGGAAGTTGTGTTACTGAAGCTCTATTCTGTTGTGTTGTGTTACAGGGGTCACAAAGGACCCTTGGAAGTTGCGGTGATTACAACCCAATATTACTTATCTACGGATTGTAAGTCCTTGTCTGTCACATCACTAACAACCTTTAAATCATATATAATATTATGGACACATTAATTACTCTTTTCGGACTTTCTTTAAACCCATATTGTTATCTGTCAATCTGTCAGTCAATAATTTTAGTCACACTCACTTACATGAATCCCATAACCTGCACTGTCATCTGTTAATTCTATTAATTTATTTTCACCTCCAAAGGGATTTTTTTATGAAGGCTTTAACTTATTTAACCCATATTCTAAGCGCTTCCTGCTGTCAATCAATCAACCCAGTTAATCACACTCACAATAATCCTATGACGGGCGCATTTCATTTGGGCGATTAAGCACTTCATTTGAGCGAATAAAACATATCATTTGGGCGCCAGTTATCTCTTCATTTGGGCGAGAAATTAATCTCCATGTTGACGTACTCAACACTTCACTTGGGCGATAATCATACCGGTTCCCTGTTTTTTTGGTCTATTAATTCAGTTATTCATATAATTTTGAGTTTCCTCGCTAGACCTCCATCAAGCTAAAAAAAAAAAAAAAAACAAAAAAAAAAAATATATATATATATATATAGATACATTTGTACATTTTTCGGTAGAAAAATGTCCCAGCCGAAAGTTGGTTCCTTTTAAAATTACAGGCTTGCTATCGCTTGCCAGGAAAAAATCGACACCTAAATGGCACGAAAGGTCTTAAAATTGACAACAAAATGGGGTGCAAAGTGTTAAAATCGTCAAACTAATGGGCCGAACGTCTTAAAATTTCAAAACTAATAGGGATAAACACGAGGGAGAAAGAGGTTCAGAAAACCGGCCCATCTCCCCTTAAATACCTGAAATCATGTTTATCATTACAAACCACTTGACGTAAATCAAACTACATTTCACCACCTTCACAGGAGTATGTAATAGGCGTAGTCAAATCTTTTAAAATGGTATTCTTTCATTAAACGTACGTAATAAGCGTAGTCAAATCATAACAAATGTATTCTATCATTAAAAGATGTGTGTGTAGAGCGCATGATATAGTCTATTCGCTATAAGTAGGCGAGAAATTATGAATTCTGTCCTCTGTAACTTAAAAAGAGCTAGCGCAAATTGGCTATAAATTTCCACAGCTATTCCTTGACTAACTCTTCCCAAATGGTAGAAATATTAGCTCGATTACTTTAGTCGTTTATGAGTTACAGAGGTTAAAGATCATGATTTTTCCCATACTTACAGCGAATAGACTATAGTAGTCTGCCCAAATTCTGACTCCTCACCTCAGTAAAGTAGAACCAGATCCAATGTGGAAAGTAAATGACAAAATTTAAAGTAAAGCAGTAAAGTAAGAACGCTTAAGGGGAGGCAGACCGTTTTTCTGGACCCCCTTCTCCCTAATGTTTAGCCCCACTAGTTTTGAGATTATAAGACGTTCGGTCCATTAGTTTGGCGATTATAAGACCTTTCACCCCATTTCGTTGTCAATTCTAAGACCTTTCAAGCCATTTAGGTGTCGATTTTTTCCTGGCGAGCGAGAGCGAGCCTGCAATGTTAAGAGGAACCGGCCTTCGGCCTAGACCTAGGGGGTTAGGTTTTTTTTCTTCTAAGCTTAATGGAGGTCTAGGGAGGAAACTAAAAAAATATATGAATAAATGAATTAATAGACCAAACAAACGGTCAGTCTCCCCTTAATGCACATAATGAACTCAAAATGTTGTAAACAAAATAATGTAGTACAGCAGTAAAGCAGAACCAGATCGCCTGTGGAAAGTAAAAGAAAAACAGATAATTAACTCATAATCTCGTTAAAAAAATATAATGCAAAAATATAAACTTGCATATAAACTTCCTTTCATAATTTCATTGGGAGGTGTTTAGTGTTGGAGTGAAATTAATATAATTACATACTATACAGTATATACCTGTGGTTCGAATCCTTGTGTTCCTACAGCTCCCACTACTTAGTCAAACTACTCTAAATTATGAACCCTCTGCCTCGTATCTTCCTGTCTCTCCTGTGATCGATCCTGTTGTTCAAACCCGTGTGTTCTATACGGCTCCCACTACTCGGTCAAACTACTCTAAATTATCAGCCATCCTTGACAGGCAGTTATATAGCATTTACGCTGTTGTTGCCTTATTCTGATTTCGCCCAAATGATGGTTACCATTTCACAGAATTACTGATATGCTGTCGCCCAAACGACATAGTGAACCGGCGCCCAAATGATAGAGTAACAAATCAAATATTTCGCCCAAATGAAATGCGCCCCCTATGACCTGGCCTGGCATTTCCTATTCTGTGTATTTGTCTTGACTGAACATCCACATAATCCCCTTTCATACCTTTCATAAACCCCTTGTATTACCTGCCAATCTGTCAATCAATCAAACCAGTCAATCACACTCACAAAACTCCTATAACATGTACTGTCATTTTGTATTCTCTATATTTCTTGTCGATGGACATCCACCAAGTCCCTGGAACAGTGTTTAGGTTGGAGTCCACGACTTTGTTTTAATCTCTTTGCTCTGTTGTTGATATTCGCTGTGGTATTCTCTCTCTAATTAAAGTTCGTCTATAAAGTAGTTTTCTGTCTGTTCTGCAAAATATTCAACAGAAAAATAAAATTTGTTTAGAGAGAGAGAGAGAGAGAGAGTTACGCGGAGTTACAAGGAATAGTTAGTATCTCGGAGACCTTGCGGTCCATTCCGAGGAGATACTCGAAGTGGAAGGAGAGATACTGTTTAGTGCATTACACTCTTTACAGAGTATGCAAAATACTGTCTACTCTCTTTTTGAACTGCTCTACTGAAGAACTGTTGACAATTTCGGAGGGAAGTTTGTTCCAGGTAGAACAGATCTTATATGTGAAAAGGTGTCCACAAATACTAGTACTGAACCTTTTCAATTCTAATTTCCAACCATGGTTGCGCAACGTGTTGTATTCATATTGAGGCTAAACATTTTGCTACAATCCACATTGTCAAACCCATTAAGTATTTTAAATACTTCAATGAGCTGACCTCGTAGTCTGTGTGCCTCCAACGGAAAGAGATCAAGAGCTTTCAACCGGTCCTTATAGCTCATTCTTCTAAGCGATGGAATAAGCTTTGTAGCTCTAGCTTGTACTCTTTCTAGTTGCTCTATATCTTTTCTGAGTGCTGGAGACCAGAATTGAACAGCATACTCCAGGAGAGGCCGCATCAGAGCGTTGTAAAGTTTGAGGACTATTTCTATACTTAAATTGCCTCTTAATATAGCCCAATAATTTCTGAGCTTTCTTCTCTACTTCAATGCACTGCTTGGAAAACTTTAGGTTACTGCTAATCAGAACACCCAAATCCTTTTCCAAGTCAGTAACTTCCAGAGGCATTCCCAATAGTGAATAGCCTGACTTGGGGATTGCTTGGCCGATATGCACCACCTTGCACTTTTTCAAGTTTAGAGGCATCTGCCATGTCTCCGACCATTCAGCCAGTCTGTTGAGGTTCATCCTGAGTTGTTCAACCCCTTTGGGGTCTTTCACATTCATTCCAAGTTTTATGTCATCTGCAAACTTGGAGATCACACTCAACAGACCGATATCTATGTCATTGACATATATGATAAACAGAAATGGGCCAAGGACAGATCCCTGTGGAACTCCAGAAGTGACTGCAGTCCACTCAGAAGATACCATTGATTACCACTCGTTGTTGTCTACCTGTTAGCCAACTTTCTATCCAATTTGTGACCTCTGTATTGATACCTAGTGCTCTCACTTTTGACATTAGCCTGCAATGAGGCACTTTGTCAACAAGCATTTTGAAAATATAAGTATAGGATGTCTATGGCTCTACTTCTGTCATTCTCACTCAGCATTTCATGGACAAATTCCAGCAAATTGGTAAGACATGATTGGTGTCGCTTGAATCCATGTTGGGAATCTGTAATTAAATTGTGGATTTCTAGGTAGTCAACTATCTTGTCTACTAGTATGCCTTCTAAGAGTTTTACTATGATAAAAGTCAAGCTAATTGACCGATAATTCTTGGGACACTCGTGATCCCCTTTCTTAAAGATTGGGGTTACATTGGTCAGTTTCCAATCTTCAGGGACCTCTCCATTTTCTAGTGACTTATTGGAGATGTCTGCCAATCGAGGAGCGATTTCATTTCGCACTTCTCGTACAACTCAAGGAAGAAAGCCATCTGGGCCGGATGCCTTGAACCTATTTATCTTATCTATTCTTTTTGCTACCTCCTCTGGGGTACATCTAATTCTGTTAAGAACTTCACCCTCATGCACTAGTCCTGGACTTGCCATGTCACTGGTATTTTCCATTGTGAATACTGAGGCAAAATAGTTGTTTAGGGATTTAGCTATATCAGTGTCAGAAGTTTGAAGTTGACCTGTTGGATCCTATAGAGGTCCAATGCTACTTTTGAATGGCTTCCTGCTGTTCACATAGCTGAAGAACTGTTTAGGACTCTCTTTGCAGAGGGCTGCAACCCTTAGTTCTTCATTCTACTTTGCTTCCTTTATAAGAAATATCACTCTTCTACACACATTATTGAAGGAATCTAAATTTCTTTGGTCTGCTGCTAAAGGTGCGAAGAGAGAACCTAACTAGATTGTGGTCACTACCTCCAAGTAATTCCCCAACAGATAAGCTGGTCACACTTTCATCTTCAGTAGTGAACACAAGATCTGGTATATTGTTCCCTCAAGTTGGCTCGTTCACCCACTGGGTCAAAGAGTTATCGTTAGTAAAGTCCACAAGACGCCTACCTGCAGCATCGGCAGTTCTTGCTTCCCAGTTTACTAGGCAATTGAAGTCACCTAAGATCACACTTGTTTTACCCTCAATAACAGCACTCAGTCTTGTGTACAGAAGTTCATCCTTTTCAACATTTTGATGTGGAGGCCTGTACATCAGAACAATCCTATAGCTAGAGTTACCTTAATTGAGGTCTACTCCAAGCAGTTCATATTCTGACCTGATCTTGCAGTCGATTGGGTTTAGAAAATCTCTGATGTATAACAGAATTCCACCCCCTTCCTGCATGGTTCGGTCTTTGTGGTACATACTATATCCAGGTATTTCAAATAACCAAACATAATCTCTGGTATCACTGTGAATCCAAGATTCAGTGATAGCCACTACATCGAAGCATTCTGTTGACATAAATGCCCGAAGTACGGAGAATTTATTCCTAATTGACCTGGCATTAAATAATACTACCTTAAGGGGATTCAGGTTTTTCTTAGAATCCCCTAGCTTACCCTGTTTCCCGAATAGAAAGGGGTCTCTGGGGGTAGTGCATTTTCTTGCGCACTATTTCTCTGTACACTATCAGAGGTGTTGCAATTCCCTATGTTTCGTGAATCCTCACCTGAGGTAGAAAAAACACTATCTAGTGGTTGAGAAATTGGCAACTGAGGTGTCGAGTCTATAGGGAGTTGCGAGACATCTCTCAATTTATTGGGGAACTCTGCCATTGTATTCTTGCTCTCAGAGGGACGAACTCCTTTTGTGGGACCTCTTTTTTGAAGTTTGAGATCAACTGCTGGTGAGGGTTTGTTCTTTTCCTGCTGGGGGATGCTTTCTACATTATGCTTGCCCTCAGCAAGCTGTAAAGATGGTGATTTAGGAAATCGCCAAGTTTGATTTTACCGCTACTGCTTAAGTGCACACCGTCACGAAGGTAGAGGTTGCGCTTTCCATAGAACTCATCAAATGGGTCCACAAATCTCACCCCTTTCTGGGTACACAGGTCAGCTAACCTACCATTTAAGCCTATTGCTTTGCTGGTAGCACAATCCCCTTCATACATCCTGTGAAGAATACCTAGTATCATGCCTCTATCTGTCTTGAGTCGGAGCTCATCAGCCAGAGTCATGACCTCTCCTATTATTGACTCTGTGGCACCGACTTAATTTCTTTTGAGAAACAGGTCATTACCACTGACCTGGGCTATTATTGATGTTCCCTTAGTATTGGACCAGACTTTATCCACTTCCTTTGTGATCTGGGAAGTCCTTACAGCTACGAGGCTCTTTACCTTTCTCACATCTCGGCAAAACTTAACAAAGTGAGACTCTTGTCCTTTTACCTGAGAATCCCCAATCAAAATTGTTTTTGTGTCTTTGTCACTAACGAGACCAAACCTGCTTGAGATGTTGGTCCCTTTGTTGGTCCCTTTGAATCATAGTAGGCTTAACATTTCGCTGCCCACTCTGCACTTGACGATCCTTTTTTCCTCTGTTCTGTGAGGACTTAGGGAAGTCATACTGACTTTTGGCTTGGTCTAGAAGACTGAATCTATTTGAGGCGTTAACCTCATATTCCTGTCTATCTATCTATCTATCTATCTATTGCCTGACGCCGTGATCCCCGAAGAGGTGGCCACGAACAAACCGCCCCATGCACCTCTGTCCCCAATGAGTCGACGCCCCTCCTCCCAACCAGCACCGCCTTCATTCATATACTTCCTCACTCCATCCTTCCACCTCTCCTTCGGTCTACCTCTCCCTCTCTGTCCTTCCACCTCGCTCTCGTACACCCTCTTAGTCATTCTCTCGCTTCCCATACGTTCCATATGGCCGAACCATCTCAAGTTGTTCCATTTCACACTTTCCAGCACATCTACCTCCACACCACACCTCCTTCTTACTTCCTCATTCGTCTGTCTATCTCTCCATCTAACTCCTGTGACGCTTCTGCATAGTAGCCACGTGCGGGCATGCGCGCGCGTCGGCTGCCCAGCCGTTTAGAAACCGGCTGGTGGCAGCCGGCCGGCAGGCTTTTCCTTAGTATATATCCTACGACAACGTAACTAATGTCTGGGATATTCTTATGTTGTTTCACAGCTTGTAGCTGCCCTTATTCTTAACCAACGCATCTTAGTATATTTTATTCTCGATAGTTGGTTGTTTCATTATAATATATAAGATGTAAGTCTAGTGAGGGCGGGAGGAGACGAGCGGGAGAGAGAGACCGGCTTAGGACGTTGCTTCGCGCGGAGAGTCCAGCTTGGGACGAGCCTGAAGCGTTGCCACATGCATTTGATTGCAACGTTAGGTTTAGTTTCGACTCACGCACGGGGTAGAGGATTTTGACCAGGCAACAGTGTTGAGTGTTGCCAAGCCTGGGATGTATTTTGTATGCCTAGGGTGGGGTCCAGACAGATTCAAGACTCAGAGCTCACCTCATTGTCGTACCCTTCGGACCCCCTTGATATCTATCCCTCTCAACCCCACTTAGAAACGTTCTCTCTTACTTTGTATACCTTCCTTCCACTACTTCACCAATCTATTTAATTATCCCATCCCCTTGATAGACATTATATCTATTATTGTATTAACGACGAGCTCTCAGATAACTAGATAGGATTTTGGGCCTTATGCGGAGATGTAATTGTTAATGAGACCTAGGAAGCTTTTTTGTTGTCTCATATTTAGTGGTTTCATGCTTGCTAGTGTGTTCTTGTGTCTGGTTAGCAGGGGCTAGACCGGAGGGGAGGCTTTTTGCGATCCTTTAAGTAAAGTCTGCTGGTGCGAGTCCTGTGGACCCGCACGACTTTACTAGGATACCCGTGGGAGTCTGGGGGCATTTTCTTGTCTGTGTCCCTGTGTGTCTAGTGTTGTGTTGTGTGAGGGCCCTTGCCTAGTCCACTCAGCACTGCGCTAGCACGTCTTGCTTTTGTTTTAGGGTCGCCAGGAGAGAGTCAGATACTTGCGATCTGAGTCTCTCAAGAGAGCACCCTTTCAATTAGAGTAATTTGGCGCACAGACTTGGGAACGTCCCTAGGCTAGAGCAGGTGGCTCAGCCCGGGTATCCGAAGCCTATATCCTTCCGGCTAGACCTCTGCCACCTGGCAGATTAACAGCTAGGGGTTTATTATCTCTGTATGCTTGTTATTGTGCCACAGTTTACCGTTTTTGTGAGCATTGTGAGTCAGGGTGTGGCTTAGAGACTCTGTCCGAGCAGGCTTGCCTGACTAAGAGTGAGAAGCACACCTGTATGTGGTTATGTTGCGAGTTGCTGCCTTTATTTAATTATACCTACGCCATTATACACTGTAGGTCCTATCACTAGTATTTATTCCTGCTTATGAGTTAAGAGTTCTCTAAATCCGTAACATACTTTCTTTGCTAAGCATCAGATCCTACAGTAGCCGCATGCAGTTTAGAAACCCGCATCTTGTCTACCTGTACGATGTTATGAGGACTGTTTGCTTTCACCTTCTTTCACGCAGGGGTGATTAGTTGTATTAATTAACGTAACGTTAAATGTACTTTCTTCTAGTTTGTTATTAAATTGTTTCTGCAATTTAATTCCGTTATCTATCTTTTCCTTGAAGCTTTAAGTCAACTTAATTGTGTGATCTTTTATATAGCCTGCTTGACTATCAGCAGTCTATAGTGCGTGCACCCTGTAACCGAGTCATAGGATACCTCGTTGTCCAGGCAGGACTCTTGACGGTTTAGGGTGGTTTGTTGCCTGGGTTTATAGATAAGGGTTGGATCTAGCGTTTTCCGTTGTTGCTTGTTGCCGCATACCTAGTCCAATAGAAAGAGCCCAGTGTTTATATATCCCAGGACGTAACACTCCGCACGCACTTCTCAAGTAACTCATTTCCACCGCTCTCACTCTCGGTCTGAGTCTCTTCCGGAACGTCCATGCTTCGCTTCCGTAAATTAGTGTCGGGATTACCACACTGTCATGCAAGGAATTCTTCACTTCCATACCGACCACTCTATTTCTTGTTACTGCTTTCAACGTTCCTACAACCCTCTTCCCCTGTTGCACCCTCTCCCGCACTTCTTCATCCATAGTCCCGTTTTTACTCAACACACTGCCCAGATACTTAGAAGAGCTGACGATCTCCATAGCCTGACCGTTCAACTTCACCTCACACTCTGTGACTTCACCCCTTTCGAAGACCATAACCTTGCTCTTCCCCGCATTTACCTTCAAATTCCGTTTTTCGCACACTGTTCCAAACTCATTTACCAGACCTTGCAACTCCCATTCATTATCGCTCATCAGAACTGTATCATCCGCAAACAGCAGTATAGGCAGCTTCCACTCATTTCCCTCCCTTTTCAGCGATACACCAACATCCACTGCTCTTCCTAGTATTTCTTTCATGACTCCATCCATATATATAGTAAACAACCACGGGGACATCACACACCCCTGTTTCAACCCAACACTCAGGTCAAAGAACTCGCTCTGCTCATTCTCCACACGTACTGCCGCCTTTGAACCCTCATACATGTTTCGGAGAAGGAACTCCACTCGGTCATTACTAATTTAAAAAACTCTTCATATGGTTATGATGACATACCTGTTCCCATTGTTAAGGAATGTATAAACGAAATTGTTCCTTTTCTTAAACACATAATTAAAAGATCCTTCAAATCAGGTATATTTCCTAATTACCTACAAATAGCTAAAGTAATTCCAATTTTTAAAAAAGGTGACAGATCCAACCCCCAAAACTATAGGCCAATTTCCCTACTCACAATATTTAGCAAAATATTTGAAAAAGTTGTCTGCTCCAGGCTAACTCAATATTTAGAATCCAATGCTCTCCTAACGAAATACCAGTTTGGTTTTCGTCCCAGGTCATCAACTGAGTGTGCCATTTACCAGCTCTCTAAAGAAATGTACAAGGTTTTAGACACAAAATCATACCAATTGACTGTCTTTTGTGATCTATCAAAAGCCTTTGACACCATACCCCATAATATTTTAATTAAAAAACTAGAGAATTACGGAATACGAGGCCCACCCCTTAACTGGTTTAAGAGTTATTTAAGTAACCGTAAACAATTTGTATTTTTCAATAACACTTGTTCAGAATACAGGAATATGAAGTATGGTATCCCACAGGGTTCGGTACTTGGTCCGGTGTTGTTTAATTTGTTTATTAATGATATTATAAATTCAAGCACTAAAATAAAATTTCTACTTTATGCTGATGATACCAATATTTATCTACAGGGTAATAATATTCTCGAATTATCAAACCAAATGAATGAAGAAATTAGCAAAGTTTCTAATTGGATTAAATCAAACAGTTTAACGCTGAATCTTGGTAAAACTAATTATTTAGTGACTCATTTTAGCTCGAATCAAATTCCCAATATTGTCATTAAAATCGATGAACACATTATTGAGCAGGTTAAGGAAGCTACATTTTGTGGTGTTACCATCGACAGCGCAATGACCTGGAAAACACACATATATGACATAAAATTAAAAATATCAAAAATTACTGGAATAGTTTATAAAACAAGAGATTCGTTCAACATCAACTCACTAAAACAAATGTATTTTGCTTTAATTTATCCTCATATTATTTATTGTGCTACTATCTGGGGAGGAGCCAATAAAACTGATTTAGACGCCATATTTCTAGCTCAGAAAAAGATATTACGAATTATTACCTATCAATCGTATAACGCTCACACGGGACCTATATATAAAGATCTTGGTTTATTGAAATTAAATTATATTATTTTTTCACAAGCAGTCCGTTTTGTATATAAAGATCTAAATCAACAATTACTCATGGATGGCAATTTTGACTTAATGACACACAATTTTAACACACGAGGAGTCGAGGAGTCATTACGACTACCTTACTATAGAACAACACATGGACAACGTAGCCTACATTACAGGGGCCCGAAATTGTGGAACACGTTGAACGAATCTGTTAGACACTCCGAATCTTTATTTGCATTTAAAACTAAAATCAAACAAAGCTTCCTTAATCATTACTAGTACTTATTTGCAGTCTCTGAAAGCAAAAGTTTTGTTTATATGTATACTTACCTTATCTTTAATATATTTTAGCATACTGAGTAGGTCACATATCAATTGTATGATTTAGTAAGAACCACTACAAATTATTATAGCTTGAATATTGTTTATACATCTAATGATTGTTAAGCAACTATGTGTTCTTTAGCTTCATATATTTTATTATGCCTATATAGCTAGCTAACATGAACTACTTCTTAGCTAGCTGCACTTGCCACATTAATTACTATATGTATCATCATTCTTATTGTATATGTACCTTTTGGCAATAAAAAATATCAATCAAAATATCAATCAATCTTCACTGCTTTCAGCAACTTGCCATCTACTCCGTATATTCTAAGTACTTTCCACTTGCCTTCTCTATCCACAGTCATAGGCCTTCTCCAAGTCCATAAAGGCAACATACACCTTATGTTGCTTCTCCAGATATTTCTCCACAACACAATTCAGGGTAAAAATCGGATTTACACATCCTCTTCCCTTCCTAAAACCTCCCTGCTCGTCGCCTATCCATTTCTCCGTTCTCACTCTCACTCTCTCTCTCTCAATCACTACCCTACTGTACACCTTCCCTACTACGCTTAGAAGACATATTCATCGGTGGTTACCACACACTCCTCTTTCCCCTTTGCCCTTATATAGGGGGACTATTATGCCAGTCATCCAGTCGTCGGGTGCATTCCTCTTCTCCCATGCTAGTTTGCTTCTTTTCCATACCCATTCAATCACTATCTCACCACCATTCCTCAACATTTCCCCACACACTCCATCTGTTCCTGGTGCTTTCCCCAACTTCACTCTTTTCATAGCTTCCCACACTTCTGACCTCCTGATCCCCACCTTCTCCTCCACTACTTTTCCTCTTCTCCCTCCCATACCATATCTAACTATGTTTGCTGGCTCTTCATTCCTTACATTTAGCAACTCATTGAAGTACTCCCTCCATCTTTCGACTCTCTCTTGCTTCTCGGCTAGCATTCTCCCATTCTTATCTTTCACACCCTTACTGTTTCCCTTGCTACCTTCCCTAACTCTCTTGACATCTTTCCAGAACAGTTTCTTACACTCCCTCCATTTTACTCAGATTCTTTCCAAATTCCTCATCTACTCTTCTCTTACTTTCCTTCACTACTCTCTTCACCACTCTCTTTCTCTCCACGTACCTCGCTCGTTTCTGCCTCGCCAAATCTTGATTCCCTCTACTACCCAACCACTCTCTATATGCTTTCTTTTTGTCTTCCACAGCTATTTTTACCTCTTCTGTCCACCATGCTGTACCTTTCACTCCCCTCCCTCTTCTCCTCACTCCACACACCTCCTCACATGCTGTTCCTTAAACACCTTGCTTATCTCCTCCACTTCCTCCATATCTTCCAGGTCGAACCCACCTAGTCGTCTTTCTACTGCTCTCCTGTACTCTTCCCTGATATTCCTGTCTGGTATGTTTTTTTCCTTTTGTGTGTGGCCTCTCTCCATGCATAGCGAGGGTCACTAGCACTAGCTGTAGCAGGAATTGCAGCCTCTTCTGTAGTTGCTGCTTCAACTGTTGCCTCCTTGACTGGCACTACATTCTTATTTTGAGTATTTGCACCTGCATAGCTTGTGCTGGTGTTTGAAGGAATGGCTGCCACACTCTTAATAGCTTTAGTTCTAAGGCTATCTAATACATTTTTCAACTATTCTATTTCTTTTCTTCCTTCAGAAACTTCGTTCTTTAGATTTATATTTTGTGTGTCTCTTTGCTTTAATTGTTCCTTAATTACAGCTACCTCCTTCATGAGTTTGCCTTCTATCTCACAAAAAAGAGAGACTATCATGATGGATGCTGGCATATGTATGTTTTTTTAAACCATAAATTTATGTAAATACACCACTTTAGCTTCTTGTGCTTAGCGCAAGTTGCTTTGAGTTTTGTATTACTAGTAACGACATGGTTTTAATTTGTTTCTAACAATTCAAATACTTTGTAAAGGCTTCTAACTTCAAAGAAAACTAATGACCAATACAATGCTATAAAAAGGGGGTTGGTGGTGAATTATTCCCGCGTAATCTGCATCCGCCTATTCGTCAATGGTGTTCGTTCTGTTCTAGATTCTGACTTTGTTATGTCTGCCACACTAAACCAAAGGTCTCCCCGAGGTCAGACAGTCCCAACGTGCAGCAGCTCCCAACTGAGTAGCACTCGTGTCCTTAAGACACTGATTTTCCGAAAGGAGTGACAGCGATAGCCTGAATCCTTACTAAGTACTACTAACCACCTACAAACGGCCAGACTCTAGAATCAAGTGATCAAGGGATATTACACTTATTCCAGTAGACAAACCCGAGTATTTTAGTTGGCCTGGCAACCAAAATGGCAGTAAAGCTCTCTCACCTAAGAGCAGTCCAGCCAGATGCACCATAGAACGGTCACAGGGACTGGTCAAGCATTACACGTTAGGAGTGGGGTTATCGGGGCACTGCAGCCACACTCCATTTATCAGTCCCCACCGCCTGGAATTCCTCCAATTCCAGTCTCTCATAACCTTTAAGCGTTAAATGGTGGAATTTATAGAGGTATCCAAAGCCTCTCTTCCCAGGCATGAGGTAGCAGTAGGGTCCTTAATATTACCGTAAGTTAATTATGTGTGTGTGTAAAGAATAGAAAATAAGTCTTATTACTAAACATATATAGGAAAAGTCGGAGTAGATGTAGCTCGGATTCGCAGGGACGCTACTCCCTAAAAGACGGGCTTACCCCGTCTCTCCTACGAGAGAGAGTGCCAGAGAGAGAGAGGTTTAAATGTTATCGAAATGGACCAAAAAAGCCTGACAACGGATCAAGCCTTGAATTAATATACCACTTGAATCCATTTGCCAATACACACAATATGTTTTAGGAAGTTCCAATTTTTCTTGAGAGGTTTTAAAAGATTACCTGATACGCATTTCAATATGTAAATCCATTAGAAACCAATGCAAATTGCGAGTTAGTAATATAACTAGAAGGGGTCATGGTATTGAAAATATTCATGATAGATACAAACATGAACAAATAATGACAGATAGTGTAAATAATCTTCATTCCATAAATGGAGAATATTTAAAGCAACACCATTGTTCTGGTCTCATGAGATATGCATAAGATACCAATGTTTTTCTTTTTCTATGTGAGTGAGGGAGACAAAAGGCAGAACTGCCTGTAGCGAGTGCCTCCCCCAGAGTTGAAAGAGTGACTTGGCCAAAATAAAGAGACGTTCGAGCCATAGTGCCTGGAAACACGGAGTTTGAAGCAATTTAAGTCATAGGGAGAGGGAAGGACTGATTTTGGGAGAGAGTTTCAGAGCTCAGCAGTTGAACACAAGAAAATGTGAGAATAGCGTTTCACTCTTGGGTTTGAGAGTTGCACAGAGTAGAGGTGGGATTGTGTTGCAAGACGGGTACTACGTACCCTATGTAGAGGAGGTGGTATACACTGGGAAAGCTCTGATGAACACTGATTATTTTAGTAGCGATAGAATAGCGAGAGATATGCAATATTGCGGCAAAGAGAGAGAGATTGCAGAGAGTTGGTTAGAGGACGGTAGTTAATGATACGAAAGGCTTTCCTTTCTACTTTGTCTAGGAGTGCAGTGTGATAGAATTCTCCACACAAATGTGAAGAATACTCAATACAAGGACGCACTGTGCCCCTGTAGAGAGCCAGAAGTTGCGCAGGGGTAAAGAACCCCTTGAGGCAGTTGAGCACACCCAGCTTCTGGAAGGCTGCCTTAGCAAGACTGGTAATATGGTCCTTCCAAGTGAGCGCAGAAGAAAAGGAGACACCGAGAATATTGAGAGAAGATGATTTGATTGATTTTTGTATTGTTAAAGTGTAATGGATAGTCCTCTGGAAGTTCCGAACGGGTAGTAAGATGAGGAAATTGGGTTTTGGAAGCATTGAAGGTAACAAGGTTTCCTCTGCCCCAATTGGAAATAGTAGTTAGATCAGAAGATAAATGTTGCATGGCTTCATTACGTTTGTCTTTGAGGGATTTCTGGCTGGGGCGTTCAGGAAAACTAATTGAGTAGTGTAAGGTAGAGTCGTCTGTTTATGAATGGATGGGACTGGAGGTACAGTTGAGAAGATCATTTATGAAAATTAAAAAGAGAATGGGAGATATGACACAGCCCTGAGGGACACCGGAGTTGATAGGAGAGGAAGCGAGCGATAACCGTCCACAACCGCAGCTATGGAACGGCCGGAAAGGAAATTAGAGACAAAGACACACATGGAGGGATAGAAACCGGAGAAGGGTAGTTTATAAATTAAAGATTTGTGCCAGACTCTATCAAAGGCCTGCAATATGTCTAGTGCAATTACTGACATAGCCTCGGCCTCGTTGCAAGGATACTTAATTTTGAATTTGTGAAGCTACATGTGTAAATGGCAATTTCCTCCTGTCTGGCGTTGGGGGGTAGGGTGTTATTGGGGGACCTGGTAGTTTGATCCCTCCATCCAAGGGAAAGGGTAGGTCAGGCACCACCCCATCCCTGCTGCCTGGCTTAGGGATAGTAAGGGGGGACGGGCTGGCACTACCCCATTCCTACCTTCTGGGGTAGAAGGAGTAAGGGGTAATTCCTTGCCAGAGACTTTCACTTCTGAGTGTATATAAAGATGGTGACTGTACCTGGTATACGTGCCCCCAAAAGACGCCTTAGTAAGTGTAGTGACGGCTCCCTCTAGGCTATGACCCTTAGAGCGCCAGGACACCAGGGCAGGGGGCCGACTGGAGGACGTCTGGCAGGTCAAACTAACCCACTGATCCTCTTCTACTATCTCGGGGTTGATTTTGGCTATCACTTCAGTTGCCGGATCTGAAAAGAAGGGATGACAATATATTTAATTTCAATTTTAAAATAATTTGATAAGAATGCATATTTTCAATGCAAAGGTTTAAGTATAGGACATGATAATTTGGTAACCTGTAATATTCATTTATACATATTTGCGATCCCATACTCTTTTGTTAAAATAAAATACATTAATTTACAAACTGCAGCTGTGCCATTGGGACCTTACGGGGCAGTTTTAGTTTTTGTCTTTCTTATGTGTATGAAGGAGACAAAAAGCACATCTGAATGTAACCAGTGTCACCCCACGGTTGAAAGAGTGATAGAGAGCCTAAATCAATTTATGTTAGAGGTAATTTATGTGTGTTGGAAAGAAGTGTGGTGTTCTTGTCAAGTGTAGTGAAATGAATAGGAGAGGAGGTGTTTGTGAAAGTTAACTGGATATTCTCTGTGTAGGTGAGGCACAAAGATAAACAGTGGAGGAAGCTAGGCAAGTGAAACATGAGTTCCAACAACTCATTATCATCTGCCTGTGTGGCCTCCCCTGAGTAATGCCCTGCTCGATTGGTGCCTACAATCTCTCCACTGCTAAGATACTAACTAGTAGGTACAGAAAAGGATAGTAAAGCTGAAGGTTCCTCCCCACCCACCACTCCCTCCAGCTTACACTGGCGTGGGAGCAGTTGGAACAATATATCAAACAGAATCGAAAAACTGACATAGGATTTTGGAGCATGAGGAGGAAGCTAAGCAGGGCTCTCTTTAGGCAACCAACACGATGATATATTAATATTCATAACTTGTGAGTCTGCGCTGTATATTTTTACGGGCATCATCTCTCTCTCTCTCTCCTACAATTTTCTTCCAATATCCTATATTTGGGATATTGCTATCTCTACCAGAATATCTTGGATTTTTTTAGTTTACGTGTCCAGTGGATTATGTAAATCACACACTCACACGCATACACACACACACACACACACTATACTTACATGATAGTTGTATGGTTAGTGATGCAGATAGTGGTGATCGTGTTGTTGGTGAGGTCACTACACACACACACACCCACTATACTTACATGATAATTGTATGGTTAGTGATGCAGATAGTGGTGATGGTATTATTGGTGAGGTCACTAGACACTTCACCACCGCCCCGTTGTCACCAGCCTCCAACACCACCTCCACCCGAGCCTCCACCACTTCTCCACCACCTCTCTCCACCACTATGGCTCCTAGGTTCACCCCATCTTTCTTTAACCTAGAAATTAATAAGGAATATATCTTTATACAATACAATATATAATTATGCAAAACTTGCAAAATAAACAAACCAAAACAGGAACCGCATATTTTCACTTAATATATAATATAATAACACTCCAGCTTAAGCTCCACCCCAACCTCCACCTCCTCTCCAACGTACCTCTCCTTCAGTGTCTTTTTGACATCCATTTCATCATATTTAAAATTTAAATAGTTTTTGTCTTCAATCTGTCATGAAATGTATGTACTCGTAGCACAGAAGAACACAGCATAGTATAATATATTTTAGTTTAAAGCACTCCAGTATCGCTTCTATACTAGCACCCACCACCTCTCCACCACAACGGCTCCTACTGTAGGTCCATTATATCCACCAACCTGTCCTGGGATATATGCGCACAGCCATAATATTATATTACACACTCCTGCACTACCTCCTACTCCTTGGGTCAACCACCCCTCCACTACTGTTGCTCCAAGATCCATTCCTCTCCTTCTCCAGTATGTCATGGTACACACGCATGCATAGGTTAACTCTACTTAACCCTTAGAAGATCATGACGCTTTTTGACAGTTTATTCAACAGGCCATGTACTGAGCATGGTACTGGTGCGGTGTAGCAGTGCATTGGGGATCTGCGGATGTGCGAAGACTTTGATGTTTCTCCCATTTGAAGGCCATTCAAAATACGTCCGTCTCGTAGCTCAGAGGTAACGGTTAGGGCTCACACCCAAGAGCTCTATGTTCGATTCCAGCACATATTTTTGTGTTTCTATTTTTATTATGGAACATTCAGTTAGGTTAGGTTACGTTAGGCTAGGTTTGTATAATAAAAATGCACACGGCACTGCTGCACCGCACCAACACCGGGCTCCATACATTGCCTCCTGTCCAATAAACTGGCTATCATTAAACAAAAGTATTCGGTTTAGGAAGGACTTGTGGGAGTTAATAGGGTATAGACTGTTTCAACTAACCCTCTGATTTCCAAATCCACTCCTTAATCTCAATAAAATTGACTATTGGTAGCCTGAACAAAACTGTTAAACTTGTCATGATCTTCAAAGGATTAACATGGCCTAATATATTTTGGGAAATACAAAACAAAATAAATGGATAGGAACAGGTATACAATGATGTACTCTATGACCACCATTTAGGGGGTAATTTTATATGGATCCCCTTCTCCCTTATGTTTAGCCCTATTAGGTTTAAGATTTTAAGACGTTCGCCCCATTGTTCGGCGATTTTAAGATCTTTAACCCTATGTCTTCGTCAATGTTAAGACCTCGTGCCATCTAGGTGTCTATGTTTACGTGACGAGCAATAGCGAGCTTGCAATTTAAAAGGAACTGGCCTTTGGCTCGGGCAATTTTCTTCTGAATAATGTACAAAAACCTTAAGTAATGACAAATATGATAACGATTACATTAATGTAAATGAAAAATACGGATATTTAAATGGGAGAGTTAGTAGTAAGACATAGAAACGTAATGGTATATATAGGTGTGTGCGCAATTCGTGGCGAAAGAATACATAAATAAAATACATACATACAGTATATACAAACTAAAATACATACATACAGTATATACAAACTAAAAATTATGAATAACAATAATAGCAACTAAACCATGAGGATATAGATTGAGAACAAGAACCTGACCTGAAGAGGACAATACATAGAAATACCTGTAGGTTACATGAGAGTGAGTTATACATGGACAGTGGTATTTAGGTGTCAATAATATGGGTAATATTACAATATAAAGTATAATACAAACTAATTAATGAAGTGAGATACTGAAATAAAGACAATAAACTGCTTAATGGTACAATCTCCTGCACATGAAACTGGTACAGTTATAATTATATGATAAACTTGAAACAGTAAATATTGAATAAGGGAAAACACTGACTCAGAGTGTTTCAAATATATGTCCTAAGCATATCATAATATATGTCCTAAGCATATCATAATATATGCCCTAAGCATATCATAATATATGCCCTAAGCATATCATAATATATGCCCTAAGCATATCATAATATATGTCCTAAGCATATCATAATATATGTCCTAAGCATATCATAATATATGTCCTAAGCATATCATAATATATGCCCTAAGCATATCATAATATATGTCCTAAGCATATCATAATATATGTCCTAAGCATATCATAATATATGTCCTAAGCATATCATAATATATGTCCTAAGCATATCATAATATATGTCCTAAGCATATCATAATATATGTCCTAAGCATATCATAATATATGTCCTAAGCATATCATAATATATGTCCTAAGCATATCATAATATATGTCCTAAGCATATCATAATTGCTTAACCCTTAAAAGATAGGATGACGCATCTCTTTTTTGTATGGCTATTATTTGACGATCTTATTCAGATTAGGAAGGGTATGTGGAAATCAGAGGGATAATTGACATGGTCTTTACTCTTATGGTTCCTAGTCCTTCCTAAATTATATAAAATCGTCTAATGATAGCCAGAATAAGCTATCAAAATGCGTTATAATCCTCTAAGAGTTAATATAGTTTGTACACTTGCATACCATAGTCTCGTGCTCACATATACAAATTAGCGGACCCCTTTATGTTTTTAATTACGCAGATAAAACTATCTGGATTGATTTTTGGATTGAAATTGATTTTTAATAAATATTAAATATAGTTTTGTAGTTGAAGTGCAGAAAGTTATGTTCATAAATTCGTCTCCAGATATATATACCTTCATAATTAACGATAAATTTAGTACAGAATACTGTATGAGTGGGCTAGAGCCTACGGTATCCGGTATCCGAGTGTACTATCTACTAGTCTAAACAAATACTGTATGAGTGGGCTAGAGACTACGGTATCCGGTATCCGAGTGTACTATCTACTAGTCTAAACAAATACTGTATGAGTGGGCTAGAGCCTACGGTATCCGGTATCCGAGTGTACTATCTACTAGTCTAAACAAATACTGTATGAGTGGGCTAGAGCCTACGGTATCCGGTATCCGAGTGTACTATCTACTAGTCTAAACAAATACTGTATGAGTGGGCTAGAGCCTACGGTATCCGGTATCCGAGTGTACTATCTACTAGTCTAAACAAATACTGTATGAGTGGGCTAGAGCCTACGGTATCCGGTATCCGAGTGTACTATCTACTAGTCTAAACAAATATAAAACGTGTTTGTAGAGTGTACGGTACTATCAATTATCGTATTAATTGTTTTCTTTCTGTAAACCAATGTGCAGAATACCAAATAAAGTGTGTGCAACATGGACTACAAAATAAAGTGTGTCAAACAATGAATACCAAATAAAGAGTGTGTGCAACATGAAAACCAAATATAGTGTTTGCAACATGGAATACCAAATAAAGTGTGTGCAACATGGAATACCAAATATAGTGTGTGAAACATAGAATACCAAATATAGTGTGTGCAACATGGAATACCAAATATAGTGTGTGCAACATGGACTACCAAATATAGAGTGTGCATCATGGAATATCAAATATAGTGTGTGCAACATGGAATACCAAATATAGTGCATGCAACATGGAATACCAAATAAAGTGTGTGCAACATGGAATATCAAATATAGTGTGTGCAACATGGAATACCAAATAAAGTGTGTGCAACATGGAATACCAAATAAAGTGTGCAACATGGAATACCAAATATAGTGTGTGCAACATGAAATACCAAATAAAGTGTGTGCAACATGGAATACCAAATAAAGTGTGCAACATGGAATACCAAATATAGTGTGTGCAACATGAAATACCAAATAGACTGTGTGCAACATGGAATACCAAATAAAGTGTGCAACATGAATACCAAATAGACTGTGTGCAACATGGAATGTCAAATATAATGTGTGCAACATGTAATTAAGGAATACCCTGGTCTTAACATGAATACACCATTACAAACCCCAATGCACCAAAATAAACTGATAAAAGCATAATGATCCTCCCAGGATTCGAGCTCAGGACAGCACACCCAGAACATAGCATCTAATCCATTACATCACCAACACAGTTAAAGGTTAAGTACACGATCACGATGAATATCCATTTTCGAATTCTGGATATTAATCTAATCATGTACTTAGACCCAACTGCATTATGGATAACGTAATGTTTTAGTGAGAGGAAAGAACAATGAATGGGGCCAAGATCAATAGGACTGGCCTCGCTAGCCATTAGTTCCAGAACCTATAGAAATTAAGATATATACCAAATAAAGTGTACGCAACAGGTATGTATGTGTGTATGTATGTATGTATGTATGTATATACTCAGGCACATACCCCATTGCTGGGGGTGGCCGACACGAGACCAGAGCCCGAAGAGAAACAACATTTAAAATTCCTACTCTCAGGGTCCGGGACCACTTTCGCATTCCCTTGCCACTTTCTCCGTCTCGTCGAGTAGGAGAATTATGCAAGTGGAGGAGGATTCCTAGCCCCCTGCCCCAACATGGAATACAAAATAAAGTGGTGGAACATGGAATACAAAATATAGTGTGTTTAACGTGGACTACAAAATGTAGTGTTTACATGGAATATAAAATGAGTGTGCGGAATATGAATAACACAAAATAGAGTATCCAACTTGAAATGCAAAGTAAAGTGTACAAAATAAATAAGGCTACACAAATATCCCTCAGAGGTCATTATCTTGCTATCACACAGGACATGCCCCGTGAACCAAAGTGTACAACAGTGTGTGATAATGTGAAGTATGCTATAAGACTAAGGTGGTATGAATAGACTTAAAACTATTGACTTACTTAGCGTATATATCTTGATAAGTAATGTTCATAATGCAGTAATATAATAGAGTTACTGCTGTGTCACACGAGCTCCTTGTACGTCATTGTTTTTCGAGCAATTGTAGTCTGGTAGCTTCAAAATATAAGGTCCATAAGAATTATGAATTAAACATAATCTACCTTCGATCTAGTCGCATACTCCATTACAAAAGAACCTAAAAATGCTACGAGAAAATACTTGTTCATTGAAAATTGCCGGAAAAAGCGCCCTTGTGACACTGGATATAAAATAGCATAACGATGCTGTATTGTGTTGTGTTGTTTTCCCCCTATGTGAATGAAGGGGACAAATGTCAAAGTTGCCTGTATAACTAAGAGATTGGTTAATAAGAACAAGATGCTAGACATACACATTTGAAGGATTGATTTACTTTCATGTGATATTATAGTATTTCAATTAACAGTGAATATATTCAGTATATAGTCCATTCATTATAAGTAGGTCAAAAATATTAATTAATATTCTCTGTAACCCAAAATGGGCTAGAGCAAATGGGATGTCTCCAAACCTATTCCGTGGCCGACTCTTTCCAAATGTTAGAACAATTATATTAATTACTACAGTCGTTTCTAAGCTATAGTGCTTAGTGGGAAATCTTTGTGGCCTACTTATACGGAATGGACTATAGTTATAAACAAAAATCTAATGCAAATGTGCTAGATATATAAATGTGGAAATATTGACTGTGTAAAAATGAACTCCGAAATTGAACAATGAATAAACAAATATTGTATTGTGTATTGTCTTTCTGGCATGCAATTTATATTCTCTTAATTAAAGTGTGCAACACAAAATAATTATTGCAACAGAAAATGTATTGTTTTGTTTTCATTCAGTAAGGTAAATTGTGCAATATATTATAAAATATAAATATTCAATCTAGGTACTATCTTTGTTCATGCAGTATAAATATATTCTCCAAAAGAGTGTGCAACATCAAAAATAATATAGGTATAGAACAACAATCTAATGAATGAAAACACCATATGAGGAGCGGCACCTTATTGACAACGTTTCGCAGATAGTTTCTTCAGGTAACTGTGACTTCTTCATATAAGTGACATGATTAAGCTATCTGCGAAACGTTGTCAACAAAGTGGTCCCTCTGAAATGTTTTTTTCTATTTATCCTGTCAACTTTTAAAAGTTAATTTTAACAGTAAATCTAATGCAGCCTGTCATTCAGTAAACCAAAGTGTGCAATAGGGTACGAAATAGATAATGAGAGTAAAGCGCCATATGTACCCTCTAAAGTTATGTTCTCACTATCGTACTATATGTATTGTGTTTATCAATGTGTGCAACAGCAAAGTTAAATACATATACAGTAATATAAAGCAGAAGATCTAACTTCTTTCCCTATGGGACAAAAAGGTCAATAGAATTATAAAATAGGGTGTACAATAATAGTGCTGCACCATAAGTACCCACGTGATGGTGGGTTGTGGTCGTCCACCCTCTGTGGTACACAGTAGCCGCAGAGGGTTGCCCGCGACTAACATCTCCGGCAGTAGTGTGTTGGTTGCTTCACCACCACCACCATCTCGGCTCACCACCACGTCCTCACCACCACTCTCCACCACCAGTACCGGCAGCCCTGGACGCTCTGACACCAATAATAGTAATCAATTAGTCAATCAATTGATCAATTGTCATGTTGTATCTTACAACACATGGCAATGACAGTCATCAATGGGGGAAGTACATTTTGACTACGTTTAAACTACGTGTATGTGTATGTCTAGGCCAATACATAATTATATAATGGCCCTAGCTGTTCTATGTGTAAGATGAAGGCAAAAGGCTGAACTGCCTGTAGCAAGTACCCCCACACCCAAAGTTAGAAGATTGATAGAGAGACAAATTCAAGATTCGTTAGTCAAAATGAGGGAAAGACAAATTGAGGCCTTGGTGTGTGTGTGATATTGTGATTTGTAACACATTGGTTAGCTTGCTTGGCTCACAACCAATAGGATCCTTGTTCAATTGAGGCCTTGGTGTGTGTGTGATATTGTGATTTGTAACACATTGGTTAGCTTGCTTGGCTCACAACCAATAGGATCCTTGTTCAATTGAGGCCTTGGTGTGTGTGTGATATTGTGATTTGTAACACATTGGTTAGCTTGCTTGGCTCACAACCAATAGGATCCTTGTTCAATTGAGGCCTTGGTGTGTGTGTGATATTGTGATTTGTAACACATTGGTTAGCTTGCTTGGCTCACAACCAATAGGATCCTTGTTCAATTGAGGCCTTGGTGTGTGTGTGATATTGTGATTTGTAACACATTGGTTAGCTTGCTTGGCTCACAACCAATAGGATCCTTGTTCAATTCTCAGAAAGTACAAGACATTTGTGAAAATTGCCAACACCACATACCTCAGTTCACCTGACAGAACAGAGGAATCTATAAACCATTCTTTATAGGTAGGTAGAAATCGAGACCCTTAATTTTATGTAACTCAAAAATGGCTAGAGGAAATTAGCTGTAATTCTCCACACCTTTCCATTGGCTAGCCCAGCATTAGTTTTGAGGATTTAAGACGTTCGCCCCCTTAGTTTGGTGATCTTAAGACCTTTTGTGCCATTTATGTGTCTTGTTTCCTGGCAAGCCATAGCGAGCCAGTCATTTAGGAGGAATATTTGCTCGATTACTGTATTTTTTTGTAAATAATAGAAGAAGAAACATTACTGACTTACTGACAACGTTGAGAGTCCAGTTGGCCTCGAGTGATGTGAATAAGGCTACATGTGACGCCCTACACTCCACCATGGCCTGGTGGTGACTGTGGTCATGGTAGGGCTGACCCCCCTGTGTCCCCACAAGGAGGTGGGTCAGCTGGGAGGTGGTGACCCAGCCACCAGCCTCATTCTGTTCAATGGACATGGTACCCTCGCCAACCTCTACACCTTATAACATATGTGAAAAGAGAAAAAAATCAAATTTGTATGAATGACTTTCTAATACAGACATGAACGTAAAGTATCTTTCTATGTGACAAATTTAGTAAAAATATATCTAATTGGTATTATTTAATCAGCCTTTCGCAGCAATTTGCACCCTCTGGGTCATGACTGTTACGTTCGCTTATCATCATATATATTGCCAGCAGGTAGCTACTAACAGCTGGCTGTAGGCTAATTTCCGAAGAAAGTATTCAAATTAGATGTGACTTTGAACGTGTGACTATCTCTGTGAAATGTTGCTTGAATTTAACTATCTATCATGTCTTCCTTATTCCCAGTCACAAAATACAATAATAAAAGAAAGTGATGTTGTGTTTCTTACCTTTGATCCACCAAGACAGTGCCGCTGGAGGGTTGGCTGGGGAGGTGGTACAGGTAAGGTGGAGCCGTTCACCTTCCACCACCAGACGCTCTCCACTCACCTCCACCCGGGTCGGACCATCTGAGAGCGCACGGAAATGTTTGTTGCATAATATGTCTACTCATCTGAAGACGTAAAAGTCCCTGCACAAGTTTATTTCCTCCCTGAAGTTTTATTCATAGAAGCAAAAATAACAAAACTGAATTTAGAGCATAGTATTGTATCTAACAGTTGCATAAGAGCGTGAATTAACTACTGCATAGGAAGAAACTCTACTAATTCAATAATAATATGTTTACATTCATAAATATAATCTTGGAGAGAAACAGAATTTGTGCAGAGGGAATTGTACAGTATAATGTTTGTAATGAATCTACAGGACGAACACATCAACTGTTTTTGTTTGCCAAATAAAATGTAAATATTCTCAACTGGATACTGAACATTATATAATTTAGTTTTTTCAGAGTTGTTCATGTATAGTTGCTCTCATTATTACCGAGTACTTACAGTGTACGGTGATTGTGACGTTGGTGGTGAGGGTCGTCTTTAGATGTGGGTTGGTTACTGTACACTTATATACCGCACCATCCTCCTCCTTAGCTCCCCTCACTATCTGTTCTACCCTCACCTCAACCCTCACCCCTCCTCCTTCACCAGACCCTCCCTCCTTTAACGGTAGGGAGGAGGGGGACCGGAGCCTGAAAGACACGAAATAAAACACGTCCCGTTTCAATGTTATATCCTACTTTCATATTTTCAGTCTCGTATTATACTTCTACCCTCAATCCTTCTTTACAGAAGTGAGTTTTCTATCCTTTGAACATAGACTGTATAGGATGTTAATTGCTCAACTTTTACAGCCACCTTCGTTTTCTGTCACAATATTCATACCGTACGTAGGGATTGGGTATTTTTGCCAGATTACTTTGAAACGACCATAGTTAAATCAGAGCTTCCTCAGTTGACTAGTACCAATTTCTGTAGCCCAGAACAGTCAATGAGGCAGTAGATGGACAGTGCATACAATATTTGATTTACAGATACACAGAGGTATTACACAACATATAGCTAGATATTCAGTATGTTAAGTTAACCTTTCCAAAATCCAATTACACATTATCTTTTTGTTTTCTGGCAACTAACAGACGATATTAATCCAATTAGGGAGGGTATAAGGAAGTCAGAGCGGCTCGCTGGTGTAGTGACTAGCGTCTTGGACTTCCACCCAGAAGGCTCGGGATCACGCCCACGCTCGGCGCATTAAAGATTTTTCACAAGCACCGAGTCGTTACCATCCCTCATGAGCTAGGGGATGGGGTAGTAGTACAGGACCCCAATTGAAATACGCCTAATCGGCCTTATTGGGCTATCCTTAGCTGGCTTAGCATGCGCTAGCTTTAAGAACTATTATTATTATTATTATTATAACCAGAAGAACGCGCAAATGGCCTAAGACTTAGCTACCCCTGATCCAAATATTTATGGTCAAAACGGTCACCATCTCAACATTTATTGCAATGTACATCACCGTGTTGGTATCACACCAACACATCTCACGACGAAGGTTATTTGCACAAACATTATCTGGATATCCTCACACCACCCACCCGGGATTCGAACCCAGGACCTTGCGATCAACAGGCGCTCGTGGTTAGCACGAGTACCTGTTGATCACAAGGTCCAGGGTTCGAATCCCTGGTGGGTTGTGTGAGGTTTTTCTCAAGTGGCATTACTTGATTTAAAAGATTATGTGGATATGTTGTGAGCATGGTCGGTAGTTGCACGGTTGGGCATGCAGCCTAGTTTTGGACCGATGCACATGGGAGAAGAGAGGAGAGTAATTATTTTATATCCCACATATTTCCAATATAAAGCAATATTATTGCACTGCAAGGCATATTTGAAGAATTACGACCCAGAGTTAGGTATAGGAAATTAATATAGCACTTACATGTACAAGGTCAGATATACACTATTCAGGAATGACACAGTGGAGAGTGGGAGAAGGATTTTTTCCTCCCCTCCCTCCCTCAGTTTATTGATCGCCACTGCATGCAATGTTACGCTCATTAAGGGGTACCGAGCTGCCTCCGTCACACATGTATCTTATATGTATAGTATATGGTATATATTTGGAGATGAGGGACGGTCTCAGAGACCTGCCACTGCCTATATGATAATAAAGGTGCGAGTGTATGAGTGTTTGTATGAGGCGTAAGTTAAATTTGACGTGTGGTATCGACAGTTGCCATGTTGGCCTATTCTTGATCCAATTTGTAGCCACCTTTGCCTGTTGGCACGATTTTTGTATGCTATTCAAAATTTTGCTTCGAGAAGGCTTATCGCTGTCACCTACGAGAACCTTCCTAAGGCTTATTGCACTCCTTGGGTTAATTGAGGTAGTCTTTAGTCATATAATTCCCACAAATCCTTCCTAAACTGTATGGAAACATCTAATCATAGCCAGAATAGACTGTCAAAATATGATACACTATTCAAAGGGTTAGCACTGAAATATATCAATAAATCAGAACACAACTGACCTAAATGCTGGGTTAAGGGGTCGGCCATGGCGGTACCAGGTAACCCAGGGCCGAGGGTTGCCACCTACCACCAGACATGTCAACACCCGCCTCTCTCCCTCCGTCAGTGCCTCACCCGTAAGGTACCCGATGATAGTTGGAGGCTCGGGGTCGTCTGGAAGAGTATAAATATACATCTTTATTATATTATCAAAGTTATTTATTTAGCTGCCTGTTTACAAAGGAAAGGAAATATAAACCATTAGTTAAGGAGGGGGAGGATTTTGTTTCTCATTTTTATTATATATGTTTGTACATTTCTGTTTAGTTTGGTACATAGACCTCTATCAAGCATTATACACAAATTGTGATAAATTCGGTCATTGTTCGGTATAAAAATACACTCACCAATGGCCGGTTTCTACTTAATTATAATTTCGATATCGATCGCCAGGAAAAGAACTACACCTAAATGGCACAACAGGTCTAAAAATGTACAAAGAAATGGGTGAGAAAGGTGTTAAAATCGCCAAACTAATGGGACGAACATCTTAACATCTGATAACCAATGAGGCTAAAAACATGGAGGAGAAGCTGGTCCAGAAAAATTCAAATAACTTCAATAACACCTTCAGTACAACATGACAGGCTTCATTGATTATATTCTAGTTATAATTAAAAAAAATTATTGTATTTATTTAGTTTATTTTTTGAAGGATTTGTGGGAATAACAGAGGTAAAAGATACTGGTAGTGTTTTGGCATCCTCTACCCAACCTTAGCTAGCCGTATCTGTTTGTATATTTGTTTGTATTATTTTTCCTTCTGGTGCTAGCGAGATCACCCGATTGAAAGGCACTGCAAGATGGGTTGCAGACGGTGGGGGCATTGGCCCAGGGATGCATGCCCGTGGGATAAAGATCCCCTCCCCCGCTGCTCTATCAGAGACAGGTCTCATCTCACCCTGGCCCCTCCCGGGGGCCCGAGCATCTGAATTGCTTAGGTCTACCGGACTAGGGACTGCTCGGCCAGACAGTCTGGGATTTTTTTTTTTTTTTTTTTTTTTTTTAATAGATGACCTTCCAATGCTGAGTAGAATCTTCAAATGATAGCCTTAATAATACGGAAAGGTTAAGCAGCATAAATTATTTGGCTGCTAAATCCTTTGAAGATTATGACGCATTTTGACAGTTTATTCTGGCTTTCATTAGACACAATTATGTATGCAGCTTAAGAAGGTTCTATGGGAAGTTTAAGGGTAAACACTATCTCAATTAACCCTCTGAATGTTATATACCCTTCCTAATCTTAATACAATCGTCTAATATTAGCCAGAACACAGAAAATAATTGCGTAATTGTATCTTAAAATGGTTATTTGTTATTAGTCATGAATTCCAGAATTATGTATTGCTATTCCATGTGTCATAATGGCTATCATGTTCGATTTTACAATCAAGAGGACCAACGTTCGATTACCATATAGGACATGAATATATGATTGGGTCTATACACAGCCAATGCCTTTGTTGAGCTGATATTAAATAAGAACCTGGAGGTAGTGGGCACCTGAGACGTCCTTTACAGGGAGAAGAACTGTGATATCTCGGATAGCCTGCAATTATCGCCAGAATACACGACCAAAAGGTGTCATCGTACTTAAGGGGTTAACTTTATGAAGGAATAGCGAGGGTGATAGAAGAAGAAACAGGAAGTGTTGAGGCGAGCGAGGCTGTAGTGTGGTCCCAGTCTCTCCTCAAACCACTATCAACAACACCCATAACAGTAGCTTACTCTGACTGTTCCTTTTACTAATATATTTTCTAGATCTCAAGTGACGGCGTCTCTTCCGTGGATTGACTTTCCAATCTACCAAGATTGGAAGCCAAAGTGTCACATTTTTCCTTTGCCCCTCAACTTTCTCTTCATAATTGCTGAGGGGCACAGGGCCCTGGGTGGGGCTTTGGTTTCCCGGGAGTTTCCGCACCCTCCTCAGCTCCCCGCCATGGAGTGGCTTCGGTCACCTAGGCTTTATTGTGGTCGGCAGGGAGTGTTCTGTAGGGGTGCAAGGTTATGGCCTTGGCCTTGCTCGGGGCCTTGGGGCTGTTCAGCCAGGCAGGTTGGGGAACAACAACAACAACAACAACAGTAACTCATACGGTACAACAGTATGGAGGGTGAGAAAGACAAGGTGTGAGTAGTGTGGTGTATGTGGTAGTGTATTGTACACAGCATCACTATAACACCACCATAACACCACTATAACAACATCCACAACAGTAATTCATACAACAGTATGGAGGGTCAGAAAGACAAGGTGTGAGTAGTGTGGTGTATGTGGTAGTGTAATGTATACAGCATCACTATAATACCACCATAACACCACCGTAACACCACTATAACACCACCATAGCACCACTACAACACCACAATAACACCACCATAATACCACTATAAAACCACTATACCACCACTATAACACCACCATAGCACCACTATAACACCACTATAGCACCACTATAACACCACCATAACCAATATAACACCACCATAACACCACTATAACACCACCATAGCACCACTATAACACCACAATAACACCACTATAAAGCCACCATAACACCACCATAAACAATATAACACCACACTAACACCACTATAACACCACCTTAATAACACCACTATAACACCACAATAATACCATCATAACACCACTATAACACCACCAAAACACCGCCATAACACCACTATAACACCACCATAACACCACTATAGCACCACTATAACACCACTAAAACAAGAGCCATAACAGTAACTCACACCATGATAGAGGTTGAGAAAGGCAAGGTGCGAGCAGTGTGGTGTATGTGGTAGTGTACTGTATAATACAATCATTAACACCATTAGCACCACTATAACACCATCACAAACATTATTAAAACCATTTTAACACCACTTTAACACCATCATAACACCACTATAACAAGAACCATAATAATAAATCATATACCATAATGGAGGATGTGAGAGAGTCAAGATGTTTGGTGTCGTGTTAGTATACAAGGCATATTCTGCATTCCTCATCCCTTGACAACATACCTATGGCCACCAATATCTCCAGTATAATGATAACAGTCCCAGCTCCTATTCATTTCACTACATTAAACAAGCACACCACACCTCTCTCGTATACACCAAAAACTAAAAACAACTTCTCCGTCACTCTTACTTGTCAGGCAGATTTGTCTTTTGTCTCCTTCATATACAATAATAAAAACAAATTCTGGCCCTTTCTGACTCCTTGAACTGCTCACATTAATCCCCAACATTTATATACTAGGTATAGAATTAAAAGATACATTGTATTAACTCCGAGATAGCCTCGATTATTTGCAGCCCTGGCGTGTTCCTAAGTGTACATTCTAAGACACAAGTCCTGGCCCCAATATGAATATTCGAACATCAAAATGAATTTACGATATGTAAATATTAGGTAAATAGTTAGTGAGGAGATTCAATTCAGCTCGGGATAGCTTTGAAAACGCCAGACCACTATACAGTATATGTCCTAGAATGTACAAATATTTCTTTGGGGTCAGTATCAGATTCAACAGATGCAAACTGCTGAGAAAGATCTCAATTTACTGTACCCTGTGAATCAATATTCAGAGTAGTCTTTACCTGATTATCACGCTATCCTACAATAAGAGTGATGGTACATCGCGTCCCAATATTTGTTAGCGTTATTTAAGAGGAAAGGAAGGTGAAACATCTGATGAAATGATGAGGAAGGAAGTGGTGGGGAGTTAAGAGGCAGATATTGTGGTCCCAGTCTCTCCTCAAAGCACCATCAACAAGAGCTATAACAGTAACACTACCGTATACACCATGATAGAGGATGTGCTCTGTGGAAGGAACGATCAGGCACAATTATATTATATATATATATAAAATAATGGAATTATCAAAGCTACCCACAAACAGAGAAAAGAAAACTACCGAAAGACCAGAGATAGAAGAAGCGGGAAGACAAAAGAAAAGAGGAGATACAGAAGTAAAACGAACAACGGAAGCGGACAAAATGAACAAAGGAAAGACGAACTCCAGACACTACATTCCAGACCCCAGAAACAACAGCAGAACAAACGATATGGATAAGAAGGAAAAGAAAAAGGAAGCAAGGAAGGAGATGAAAACAAGAAATAAACACCAGAGAAATGAAAGCAAGAAAAAAGGACAAGATGGCTACCACCAAAGAGGACGACTTCCTGTCGTGATTAAAGGAGGAACTAACATAGAAAAAGAAACACCAGAACCAACAAACACAACACAACAAAGGATATTCGCCCTACCATGCATTCCAAAATTACCCCGCACCAACAAGAAGATGGAAGAATCAAATAAACATAAAGGCGAGAAGGCAAAGAAGGACAAGAAGACACCTACGAAGATATCTAACGAGAGAGCCAAGGAAAACACGAAGATGCCTATGAAGACAACTAACCGCGGAGGAATATTTGTGCAAAGTTAGCCCCAGTTTTCCAACAAGAATATTCGAGCCAGCATCACTACAAATACTACGAAGACATCTATGAAGACAACTAATCATAAAGACGAGAAAGCGAAGGAAAACAAGATGACACCTACGAAGAAAAGTAAGAAGATACCTACGAAGACATCTAACCACGAAGGACTATCACACGTTCAAATACAGCCCCAGTTTTCCCACGAGAATATCCGAGCCATCAATTATGTAAATACCACCAGCATACCCATTATCTCCACCCGCAGAGAAACCCGGGTAGCCTCCATTACATCGGGATGTCCTACTACACCCGGGAAAACAATTCAAATATCTTCTAGCTCCCAACAACAAGTAAAAAGAAAGATAGTGTTCAGCCAGGATGAGAAGGACTCCTATCCCCACCACTAGAGAAAGCACCTACGCCCCTGTTCCACTCAAAGGTCAAAGTAATTGCCTCCCAGCTTCTAGAGGGTCCCCTTAATCCCCTAGATTAACCCCTGACCACACTTTTGACCTTTTGCCTCCCACATATCAACCCCGGAACATCTCAGCATATATCATCAATATGCTGGAGAAAACTGAACAGGGCAAGCAATTCTAGGGCTTCAAAGCACACTGGCATACTAGTGATTTGTAGTCCTATAATTACCCTCCCATTCAGTGGGAATAAAAGGCATGCCTAATATCACACAGGTCTGAGGAATTACTTTACCTATTGAGGAATCTTTGTTGCTTGCGTGTCATGACACAGTAACATCAAAATCATTAATCGGCATGCACCTTTAATAAAGGAAGTCTAAGCTAGCCGGACATGTCCCCAATTGACTTCTTTTATTAAAAACGCATTTCCACAACTACCACAGATACTTGGCAAGCTAAGGTTCCCCAAGTAGTTTAGGACCCAGATTCACTAACGGTCGTACGATCCGAAAACTCCCTTACCGTTCCCTTACGTCTCAACGCTGGTATTCACGAAGCGTCGTAGCGGCCATCTTTGATCGTAGGAAGGCCCTAAAATCCCCTTTCGCAAAGGGTGGTCCAGACCACCCTTACATGAATTTGACCCGGATATAGGTACACAAATATCGATAACACAACCCGCGACCATAACAAATTCGTCTGCAGTATAGCTCTTTATGACACACTAAGTCATTATTGAGGCAATAATAGCGCAATATGATTGTTAACTTGTGTTTACAACACCATTAATGCATTTAATACAAAGTTTGAATACATTTGTATCCTTAATGTGTTATGACAGGCCGAATTAAGCTATGAATAGCCAGCCTAGACCTAGTCAAGGTTAATTGATGCACAAATGCATGTGCTGCGTCAACACGTAGCCTACCATTAGTAGATTTTAATCCTCATTTATTGCGGAAGTTTTATTCCAACTCCCCACCACCTCTGAGTTAGATTAGGGTAGCCTATTCCTCAACAAATTTGAAAGTATCACAGGAACAAAATGATGAAAAGAATTACCCTAGGCCTAGCCTAAAAAATGAATAAATAATAAACGCTGTGTGAATAATTTTGTTTAGCCTAGCCTAGGCTATAACCTAGGTTTATTTTGAAAAGTTAGGGCTATTTAGGCTTAGACAAGTTAGGCCTATGTATGGTATTTTGGTTAGGCTAGCAATGCCTAGCTGGGTTTGATTAGGGTAGCCTATTTCCTCAACAAATTTGAAATTATCACAGGAAAAACATTATGAAAAGAATTACCCTAGGCATAGTCTAAACAACAAATAATAGACTAGCCTATATGGTGGTGTGAATATTTTTGTTTAGCCTAGCCTAGGATATAACCTACGTTTATTTTGAAAAAGTTAGGGCTATTTAGGCTAGAAGAGTTAGGCCTACGTATGGTATTTTGGTTAGGCTAGCAGTGCCTAGCTTGGTGTAGCCTAAGCGTGGTAAAGTAGAAGCCTAGCAGGTTAAGATGGTGGTTGCAGGCGTACCGTCCTCATTGTTAACTAGCTGTTATTAGTCCATGCTGGGTAATATATTTGATGATGGCAATAAGTCATGGGAGGTGAGGGGGACAAAGCCCCCCTCAACCTATCATTATTTCACATGGCCAACTGTTGGATAATAGATTGAGGAGGCCTATGCTAGGCCTATTTTGAAAAAGGTAGATAGGCCTTGAGGTGTTGTGAATACAAAAAAAAATACCCCAGGCCTATTTTGAAATATTAGGCCTAGGCTAAGTCTGGCATTTTGGCTTGGCTAGAACTGCCTGTGTAGGCATAGACATAGTAAAGTCAGGCATTTTGGTTTGGCTCGCCCTGTCTAGGTGTAGACATGGTAAAGTAGAACAATATACTGTGGTTAAGGTATAAATAATACACTCCCAACTAGCCTAACATATGATTATCAATGATCAATCCGTCGAAAATCCTTTAACTTGGGCCACTAACAGACTTCCCTGTAGCCTAGCTAGGCTAATTTCTTATCATCAATTCACAAGATACTCTATCTTCTTCCTGCTGGCTGTGGTGGATCGAATTAGCCATGCTAAACAATGACAAGCTCATAAATTAAAGTATATTAGGTTCTTCTTGGCGCTTCGGTCATATGGGTGACATATTGTTTATTTACAAAGGCCAAGCGCCTGATTGGTCAAGAGAAGCCTTGGTGAAAATAACCGAAAGGGAGCCGTAAGGGAGCTCAACGATGCGTTCGTGAATACACCTTCCGCACTCCCTTAGGAACGATCGTAGGTTGCTGTACGACATCGCACGCTACGACCGTTAGTGAATCTGGGTCCAGGGCTCTGCGAGATACCTTAACAGGCACTCGGCATAAAGAAACATGTTGGCTAGCAATAGTAAGCAAAAGGTTTAAACACCGCCCCGAGTTCTTTGAACCTCTTATAAAGGTCAAGGAAAATAGTATTGTTCATGATCATACTATCTACTTGCGTTAACCCGATATCTTGTCACTGTATCATGACACAGGCATTATATTAAAGACCCCAAGTCAAGAGTACCTGAACAGAACTTCATGACCGAGTAATAAAACGATCAGGATAGTCGAGTACTTAAAACCAACTCGCGTTAGTCCGATAAGGTGGCCAGTGTCATGACACTAAGAAATCTTATTTAAGATATTATACCCATTACTCCATCTGTAACTAAACAACTGATTCACACAACAGGCCAGCCTGGACGGCCCAACGGAGACCCAGACGACTGTAAGCTACTCCAAGTGTTAATTCTAGAGATATAATAGAAATCTGAATCAAATCGATACCATTGACAAGGTATCTCAGAGTCAGAGTCCCTACATATTGACTCTGCCTAAATTATAACAAGTGCTACAAAGTTAGAGTCCAACCTAGCGACTCTACCAAATTCTAAACAAGTGTTAATAAGTTAGAGTCCTTTAAATATTAACTCTACTAAAGTCTCACCAGTGCGCAAAGTGAATTAATAAGTTAGAGTCCTACATACTGACTGAAGAAATTACGACCAGTGTTATAAAGTTAGAGTCCACCATATTGACTCTGTCGAATTTCTCACAAGTGCTATACAGTTAGAGTCCCCAAAATATTGACTCTGTCAAAGTTTCACCAGTGCGCAAGGTGACCTAGAAAGTTAGAGTCCTACCTATTGACTCTGTCTAATCTACCACTAGTGCCTTAAGGAAATTAGATTCCGTAATATTAACTCAGTGTAAAACCTTGTCTATTATGTGTTAATAGTTATCATCTGTGAATATAAATCTATGCACAGGTATTATCCAACTATTCAGTATTTCAAGAACATATTAATATTGTGTATTTTATAAGAGGACAGCTAAACTTATTTTGATACCTGATCTCCATCTAGATCCTCGATCGTGCTCGAATCCAGTATTCTTATGTTGTATAAAATAACAAGAGCCATAAAACAAACTTATACACCATAATGGAGGATGTTTACTGTGGGAAGAACAATCATACACAAATATAGTGCTGTGGTTCCTTCTCCTTGACAACAATACAACAATACAACAATGTTCATGCTAGACATGAACATGGGACAAATGATGTGGAGAGTTGGCTGTTTATAACCATTATAACAGGCTATACCCATATTTCAAATAAGTAGACCAAAATTCTAGAACGATAACCTCTATAACTCATCGCGCAAATATTTCTATCATTCGGGAAGGGTCATCCAGGGAATAGGTGTGGACGTTTTCAGCCCATTTGATCTAGTTATAGAGGTTAGGGTTCACGATTTCTGGTCTACCTATTGGGAACAGAGTTCCTTGCATTGTATTTACGAGACAAAGTTGATTTACCCACTAACTACAAAAGGGTAAATTCATAAACTCGCCTTCACCCTAAATAGACAGTTGTGAGAACATTAAGATTGTTTTATATACCCCCTTTTCCCTCATGAGTAGCACCATGAGTTTTGACATTTTAAGACGTTTGTATCACTAGTTTGGCTATTTTAAGACCTTTCACTTAATTGTGTTGTCAATTGTAAGGCTTTTCGTGTCATTTAGTTGTCAATTGAGTCCTGGCATGCGATGGCGAGCCTTCAATTTATGAGGAATCAGCCGAAATTTTCTACCAAAAAACATGTACACATTTATCTGGAAGGTGTGTTTTTGGGCTATTTTTTAAAAGCTTGATAGAGGTCTAGGAAGGAAACTGGGAAAAAAGGAAAATATAATCATGTAATTCATTCACAGCACTTGTTCCAGGTTTATGTCTTGACAACTGTACACCCAGATTCAATATATCGTCGACAACCTAGACCAGAAAGTTATATATCCCGTTAATCGCCATCGAGGATTGGAATGTACAAAATGCTTCGCATCATCCAGTTGTGGAGGGATTGTGAAAGGTGTATGATTGAAATATAGAGATAACTAAAGTCGGGACCCATATAGTGTACACGAGATATATAGTACAACATCTTAGGTAATACTTTGAGAACGAGGGAGGCTACGAGGGTGATGGGTGAGTGTTGGAGGGCTGGGTGTAGGGTGGGAGTTGAAAGTTTACATTGAATTATAGATCACTGAAGGCCGAACCGTGTAAAGTAAAAGATAATAAAGACAATGACTAAACGTACGTAATACTTTGAGAACTAGCGATGCTACGAGGGTGGTGGGTGAGTGTTGTAGGGCAGGATGAAGGGCTCGACAGGAGTACTGTTGGTTGTGGTCCTCTGTCCTGGCCACCAACACCAGACGACTCCTTACATCTGTTAATCCAGGTCCTGATACTACTTCCTCTCGATGCAACCCTAGGAAGAAATACAATTGCATGGATATGTTATTTATATATTTTGAGATATGACGTGGCCAGACCTCGAACCCGGGCCATCCAGTTCTAAATGGGGTGTGTAAACCAGAAATCTATCATTGGATTTCCTGGTTCTGGTCCTCAGCTAAGTGTTTTTTTGGCTCCTTAAAACAATGGCTTCACCTGATGACTTTGCTTCCTTCGTAAGTAACCCTGAACACAAATAAGTCATTTGCACCTATTTATTGCTTATACACTTCCAAAAGTGGTAAGGTAACCAGTAATACTGTTGGCTGCAATCCTCAGCAAGAATCAGACGGTCTCATACATCACTCAAACATGCATCTTCGGTCGACGATATAAGCTGCTCTAAGTACAAACCTGAATGAAAATAGGAGTTGGAATGTGATTATAGCCACAACCTTTCTTTCCTTACAGATAAAATTCCCAAAGTGGGTATATTACGTTCTGAGCTGATGACTGGACATCCGAACCCCTGAACCTTTCTCACCCCCCCCCCCCCCTAGTGAACTACTGAACTCTTCTCACCTGCCTAGCAAACCCTTAGGTTTCCCGGAATGAACCACCTGACACTCTTATCTATTCGCCACCTGCTTCATGGAGCGCCATCTGTGTATCTGCTACGACTATTCCTTCATTCACTAGAGTTGCGTATCTTATAAATAATTTATATTCTTGTACTAAAATGATGATGATGATGATGACCAGAGTTGATGTAAAGAATAGTCCTAATTTAGAGAATCAGTTGATCTTGTGATATCGCTCCGGTGGTTTGCTCCTGTGAGGGCTGTGTGAGTTACCTCCAGCCCCTGTGTCGTCCGTGGAGAACTTGACGTATTGGATTATACTATACAGAGTTCAGATAAGTGGGAAAAGTTAGGAATGAGCTTGGGCATTTTTTAATCTTATTAATTTTGTGTTATTGTTATTAGTTATATTTATTGTTTATTCATTTGTTATGTAATTTAATTTTGCTCAGAGTAAGATTATTTATAATTAATTATTTTAGTCCATTAGTATACTTTCTGGTAAAGCGTGTGACTTCATGATTTAACTAGTTTTGGCTTTATTCAATATAATATACATTTAATCAATCTTTATCTAATATATTTTCTAATTCTAAGAGAAATCTAAAATAAATATTTATCTTAATATAATTTTAGGTTAGTACATTTATATTTATCAAATCTCATTAGCTGTCTTTCTTTGGGAGTATTGGTATTATGCTGTATCTATCATGTCTTTAATTTTGTGTTAGTAAATTAATATGATGACTCTATATTTTCTTTACCTCTATTGATAAGTTAAGTTATTATAATTCCCTCTGAAATACAGACTTTCCAACATTGATAGTGAATCAATTGAACTGTATTGCTGATGTTCAATCATTTGTGTTGGGGACTAAGTTCTTAGACAGAGGCCTATATAATCTTGTATCTAAGGAAGTAATATCCTATTAATTCATCTTGGTCTGCAACAGGGTAACATCCCTAATGTTGATTATGACTTTCAAGTATCACAACCATCAGACTTTAATTACATTTTTAGTGAACTCTTCCCAGTAACTGTTGGATAAATGTAGATTTTATAATTTACTCGAATTTACTTTAGTCATGATATATTTCAAAACTTTATCAAATAAATTGCAAATCATAAAAAATAAATCTATCTTGATGGTTAACCCTTTAGAATTGTGACGCGTTTTAACAATTGAGTTTGGCTATTATTGATCGATCGTATTCAGCTTAGGAAGAACTTGTGAGATTTGGAGAGTTAACTGAGCAGTTTATCCCCTTTGACTTCATGAGATCCTTCGTAAATGGCATAAAGTCGTCAAATAATAAGCAGAATAAAGTGTAAAAATGCACCCATACATAATGTAGATAAAGTGTTTACCCCTTTGATTCCTAGAGGTCCTTCCTAAATGACATCAAATCGTCTAATGATAACCAGAATAAAGTGTGAAAATAAATCCTTCGATACCGAAACACTTAATTATAATTATGCGTTAGCAAAATATAACTGGCACAGGGAGATGGGGAGTGCCTGCTTGTCTCATAATTTGACTATAATGTGAGCTTCGGATAAATTATAGACGTTTACTATTGTGCCATAATTTATTGGTTTATAAATAATAGTAAACACAAATAAACTAAAATAATACATATATACTGTATATATATATATATATATATATATATATATATACGTAATGAAGCCATAAAACGCTTATCTTCGGATCTAGCTACTATTTCCAATTGGGGTAGAGAAAACCTTGTAATTAATGCTTCCAAAACTCAATTTATCCATCTTACTACCCGTCAGGAACCTCCAGAGGACTATCCCTTATTCTTCAACAATACAAAAATCAACCCTTCATCTTCTCTCAATGTTCTCGGTGTCTCTTTTTATTCTGCTCTCACTTGGAAAGACCATATTACCAGTCTCGCTAAGGCAGCCTCCCAGAAGCTGGGTGTGCTCAACCTCCTCAAGGGTTCTTTACCCCTGTGCAGCTTCTTGCTCTGTACAGGGGCACAGTGCGTCCATGTATTGAGTATTGTTCACATGTGTGGGGAGGATCCTCTCACACCGCACTCCTAGACAAAGTAGAAAGGAAAGCCTTTCGTATCATTAACTCACGTCCACTCGCCAACTCTCTGCAATCTCTCTCTCTCTCTTCGCCGCAATGTTGCATCTCTCTCGCTATTCTATCGCTACTACAATAATCAGTGTTCCTCGGAGCTTTCCCAGTGTATACCACCTCCTCTACGTAGGGTACGTAGTACCCGCCTTGCAACACAATCCCACCCCTACTCTGTGCAACTGTCCAACCCAAGAGTGAAACGCTATTCTCAGACTTTCTTTTATTCAACTGCTGAGCTCTGGAACTCTCTCCCAGAATCAGTCTTTTCCTCTTCCTGACTTAAATTGCTTCAAACTCCGTGTGTCCAGGCACTTTAGCTCGAACGTTTCTTGTTTTCGGCCCTGTCACTCTTTGAAATCTGGGGGAGGCACTCGCTGCAGGCAGTTCTGCCTTTTGTCTCCCTCATTCACATAGAAAAAAATATATATATACAGTATGTATATATATATATATATATATATATATAAGCGATAACATTAGGATAAACATTGTCTGATGCATGAGGTAATACTATATTTGTATTATTGAATATCATTTCATAATTTGTCCACATTTATTAGTAATGTGTTTGAACTATTTAATGTTACTTCGTAAACAAGATATACAAGCACTCCCCAACATATTATCAAACTGCAGTTATTCACACAACACAATACCAGACATTTGGAAGCATTGTGTCATTATTACATTCCCCAAACCCAACAAAGACTCCACACTAGCCGCCTCACACTGCCCCATCACTCTTTTGCACCCTCTCCAGTTTCAGAACGCCTCGTACTACAACTGACCACACACGCTCTACCCCTAGCTCCAACAAAACATGGCTTTAGGCCACTACACTCCACAAAAATTCTTCTTACAGACCCTACACAAAGAGGTTTTGATGACGTCAAATGGAGTCCTGCAAAGGATCCGCCCTGTCGTCCGCACTCTTCAATCTGTGCATGCATGATATACCCACACCCCACGCACCATAATAAAAATAGCTTCCTACACAGACATAATTACACTCGCATGCACACACCAAGACCTTGACAGAGAAACACTTTTCCGTCATCCCTATCTCAACACATTACATGACTGGTACACTACAAACACTCACGTTGGCCCCAGCCAAATCCACTTCAACCCTCCTCACAAGCTGGACAGCCGAATGCAAAAACACCCCCATAAACAACACCCCCCTACCACACACACACACACACATCCAAAATCCTAGGAGTAACTTATGATACTCTAATGACATTCAAATAACATAATTATCACACACATAAATAATAAACTGACACCCCGACTTAACGCCCTCAGGTCACTTGCCCACACAACATTTGGACACACAAATGAAACTACCACCACAATATACAAACAATACATAAGATCAGTGATGGAATATGCAAGCCCAGCCTAGGCTTCTAACCTACCTGAAACGCATCACATGACCTTGCAGACTATTCAAAACAAAGCCCTAAAAATTATCACAGGCTGCACAACTACTACACCTACAGATCACGTACAGTCTACGACAGAACTGCTGTCATGGCCTGAGCCAATGTATTAGTTCACTTATCTTTTAATAGATGGCCCTTTAATCGCTTCTAATAAAAGGGGGCGGGGTTGATATAGAGGTTGGAAGGAAGAGTCAAACGTGTGAGTGTGTGTTCTAGAACAGCACGCAGAATAAGTTTATTTTCACATAACACACAGGCTATATTATGAGATTAGCTCATGCCGGATCACAAATAAGTAACACACATCAGGTGTTGCGTTATTTATGGAATTTAATATACAGACAATCAAGTTTATATCCTTCGCACTTCCCATTCCCACTCCTCTCCCTCTCCCTTTCACCACAACTCTCCTTCTTCACCCGCTTTCTCTCCCCTCCCTCCCACCTCTCTCTCTCTCTCTCTCTCTCTCTCTCTCTCTCTCTCTGTAAGGTATTAAGGATTGGAAATCGTAATTTAGATGCTAAATACAAACTTGACAATGTAGAATTGGATAACGCAGAGTGTGAGAAGGATCTGGGGGTGCTCGTTAGTAATGATCTGAAACTCAGAAAACAAGGTATAAGTGTTGGGAATAGGGCAAATAGAATTCTAGGAGTCCTATCTAGGAGTGTTATCAACAGGACTGCTGAAGTTTTCTTAAAACTATACTTAGCTCTAGTAAGACTCCATTTAGACTATGCTGTTCAATTTTGGTGCCCTTATTATAGAATGGATATCGACCCTTTAGAGGCAGTCCAAAGAAGAATGACTAAAAAGATACATAATATTATAAATGTATCGTATGAGGAGAGGTTGAAAGTCTTAGGCTTGCATTCACTAGAGAGACGAAGATGTACGGGAGACATGATAGAGGTATTTAAATGGATACAAGGTTTAAATAAAGGCGATATAGATGAGGTATTAAAGCTAAAGAACGGCGACATAACTCGCTTAAATGGTTTCAAGTTAGATAAGTTTAGATTTAGGAAAGATATAGGAAAACACTGGTTTGGTAATAGAGTTGTTAACATGTGGAATGCACTGCCCAGAACAGTAATTAGCTCGGAAACAGTTGAAAGCTTTAATCATAAGTTGGATTCCCATATGGGTGATATGGGCTGGGTGTGAATGGGAGCTGCTTCATATGGGCCGCATGGCCATATGCAGTTTCCCGCGATCTTATGACCTTATGTTGTTATGTTGTTGTTGTTGTTGTTCCCCAAGCTGCCTGGCCGAACAGCCCCAAGGCCCCGAGCAAGGCCAAGGCCATAACCGAGCGCCCCCACAGAACCCTCCCTGCCTACCACAATAAAGCCTGGGTGACCGAAGCCACTCCATGGCGGGGAGCGGAGGAGAGTGCGGAAACGCCCGGGAAACCAAAGCCCCACCCAGGGCCCTGTGCCCCTCAGCAATTATGAAGAGAAAGTTGAGGGGCAAAGGAAAAATGTGACGCTTTGGCTTCCAATCTTGGTAGATTGGGAGGTCAATCCACGGAAAAGACGCCGTCACTTGAGATCTAGGAAAGACATAAGTAAAAGGAACAGTCGGATTAAGCTATGGGTATGGCAGAGATCGCTCAGTTCTCACTCTGATAGACCAGCCCATCACCATATGACTAGAACCCAATCCTATCAGCATCAGCTAGGAAAGGCCCTAGAAAGCCGCCTTTGGCGGGGGGATAGCTCCCCTATTTCAACCCCTTTCGGGGTTGGGCACCCGCCCGTTATTATGTAATTATGTAATGTTGTTATTAGGTTAATGTTATGTAATTGGGGTTGGGTGTGACCGGGATCTGCCTTGTGTGGGCCGATCGTCTTTTTGCAGACTCCCACTTTCTTATGTTCTTATGTTCTCTCTCTCTCTCTCTCTCTCTCTCTCTCTCTCTCTCTCTCAAGGACGTAAATGATACCCTCTAAAATACGCACATTAATACTATGCGATTGCTTTGAATTTACATATACATAATAAATGTTAGGGATGACTAAAAAAACAAACCTATATTGATTAGGAATAGAATAACTAGCGAAGCAGCGAACAACACCTATTGCTCGCTGCCTCGCTAGTTATCCTATTCCTACTTAAGCTACGATTCCCGAAGAACTTGTCTACTGTAAATTTGTTTGTATATATATTAAGTGTAACAAAAACACTTAGGATTCAAGTTATTTGTGTTGGCTTAAGGAATAAGTTGAATAATGCATATAATTATGACCTCCACAATTTGTAATGTTTGGGGAGACGGCGCTTCAACCTCTCTCCTCTGTCCATCACATGCAAGCACCAACCAATCCGCACCCACACTAACACAGGATACAAAACACACACTCACACCCGATAACATAAAACGCACATCACACACATGATCACATACAACGTAATGGGCACAAATCACTCACACATGATCACATAAAACACACACACACACACACACACACTGGTCCAGGCAAACTAGAAAAGGTATTAGTATAATTGAGGAAATGCTGCTGTCTTCAGTGCGTGCCATGGCCATCCTGAGCCTTACGACGTATACAGACTAATAACACGCATAACAAAGCCACTACAACAACGTCGTCTCTCTCCAACACCCCTTCTCCCCTCTCTACACTCTTCAGAAAATAGGAAAAGTAGAAAGTAGCTACGATGTGCCGTTGTAAAGGCATATCCTTGAATACGTTCACCTGACCTGACCCCATCCGGGGTTTAGCTGGTCCACAAGGGTGTGTGACATGAACCCAATAGAGAATTTGTGGGCCATCATGTCATGGAGTGGAATGTGGTTCAGGTTAGGATTGGAAAGGGCGAGAGCAGTGGGATCGGGGGGAAGGGGGGGGGGGGGGGATCCGTCGCCGCCCTAATATAAGTTGGAAAATGTTTAAATCAGCTCCAACGTGAATATAGGAGGTAGTTGGGGCAGCTTGTGGGTGGAGATCATATTGATTGAAAAGATATAAATTGTAAATGTTTACATTTAAGACCCTTTATATATATTATATAATGTGTATGTGTTTCCAATGTTCACCGTAACATAATGATGGTGAAATAATACATATTAAAATTAATTCAAGGTAACATACACAGAGCTATAGTATACTTTTAATTATGTTTGGAGGATAATTTAAAAAATTCGAAGTAAAAGTATAAAAGCCTAAACAATGTATATCAACTTTATAACAACATAACCAGATTGCTTGGATTATCGCTAATTGTTCAATTCGATGACTTGCTTTGTAGTAAATCATTACAATGTTTAGCGCCGAACTGTTTACTGATAATGGGATGCCACAGTAATTAAGCTAGTAATTAAGAATCCACTGAGAAAAGTATAATGCAATAATCATAGCATGTCATATTACATGTTAAGGTAGATTATGAATTGGTCAACCACAGTGATGTGAATAGTGGTATGGAAGATGTTTTTGTTTTACTCTAATATCAAAATTTGTTTTTATTACAAAGAAACACGTTTCGGCTCATCTACAGTGCTTTCTCTATCTGAACCGATATTATCTTGTCTTTATGATATATATATAGTTGGTTATAATTGGGTCCACGCTAGATTACAATGTAATCCAACTTGTGATGCGTGCATTGTAACATCCCGTTTCAATTACTTATATATTTATACGATTGTTCACACTAACCAGGACGCCAAGGTTGGCAACTTTGAGTGTTTTGCAACGGAGCATATCTATTTATTTTCTATAACTCATTGTATAAGGTAAATAGTAGAATACGAGTTAATAATTGAGAATCAGTAAAGGTAAACAGAACAGTATTATTAAAACCCCAAAGTAATTTTTATGGACAGCTTTGACCACGATGATGAGGACAATTATATATTCGGTTAGGAGAGAGAAGGGGGAGAGAAAAAGAGAGAAGGGGAGAGATAGGGGGAGGCAGCAGAGAGAAGGGGAGGAGGGGGGAAGGGAAAGTGCGAAGGATAGAAACTTGAGTGTGTATATTAAATTCCATAAATAACGCAACACCTGATGTGTGTTACTTATGTGTGATCCGGCATGGGCTAATCTAATAATATAACCTGTGTGTTATGTTAAAATAACTTATTCTGCGTGCTGTTCTAGAACACACACACACATACACACGTTTGACTCCTCCTCCTTCCAACCTCTATATTAACCCCGCCCCCTTTTATTAGAAGCGATTAAAGGGCCATCTATTAAAAGATAAGTGAGCTAACACATAGCCTCTGGCCATGACAACAAGTTCTGTCGTAGACTGTACATCAAGAAACCAAAGCCCTCAAAATCAAAGACCACCTGGACATGAGAGGCCCTCAATTCCTGGTTGCAGCCTCCACAAACCAACACCACTTACTACACTACATGGCATCACACCCACAGACACCAAGGAATATCAAAACAACACCCAGCACATGGTATCACACACAAATACTATCATCTCTCTCTCCCTGCCCACCCCAAACCTGCTTCTAGAAGCACATTCATACTCATTTCTCTCGCCGATCCATCCAATCACTCATAGACAACACGCAGCTGCAGGCACGACCTCCCTAAATCCATCCTTCTGAATCCTCCCTTCCTTGCGAGGACAGAATAGACTGGATATCTCCGTCGTCGACACCTGCCCGGGATGCAACATAGCACTCTATACTATTATGCACATCATAGAAGATTGCATTCTACACAATCACTTACACCAACAACATAGTCTTTACACTTCTTGAGAGCCCTGTGGGAAAGCCCAATCATGGCCATGGCCTTCCTTAGGGACACAGGGCTGTTTGGCTAGGCAGCCTAGGGAACGACTACTACAACAACTACTTCGTATAACGTTAAAAAACATCAATATTCCAGATACTAAAATAGTTTGGAAGACGTTAGATAGGCTTTACTTCGAGAATCAAGCCCTAACTTTTATATATATATATATATATATATATATATATATATATGTATATATATATATTATTAAGGTATATATCCTTGTATATACAATTTAATGCACTAAACTCTTGACTCTGAAATTTAAATCAAAGCAAGAGGATGAACAAAGTAAAAACCTGTAATCCAATTCGTGAGCTAATGATATTGTCCAACTGGTTCATAATCAGTCTATTTATGTTGTTTTTAGTTGACTAAAATGATTATACTAAACTTGGGAATTAGCTGTTGGGTTGAAAGGGTTAGTTGAAATATAATGTAACCTTTGTATTCTAGAGATCAGTCCTCAGATGCCTAAAATCGTCTGGTAGTTTGTTAGATTTCAATGTAGTAGTCATCTAAATAAAATTGATGACATTATATGCATACTGTTTTATACTGTACTTAAGCATTGTTTTTAAATAATGGACCTAGCTCGTTTCAGAGTACGGTAGGTATTTACTATATATCTTATGTAAACATTGGTTAGTTTATGACAACTTAAATTTCACACCAAATATTCATCACCAGAAACTGAAATTTGATTACATTACGGTAATTTATGTTAAGCTGGGGCCTGAAGCAAACTTTACCATTTCGATATCTTAGTTGGGCTTGGGTGTAATAGGCTAAATATGTGTTTGACTCTGCTACCGCTATTACAATAATCAGTGTTCTTCAGGGCTCACTCCGTGCATATCCCCTATCTTACGACAAGTCGGTTGCACTCACCTTTCAACACATTCCCACCCCTATTCTGTACAGCAATCTAACCCAAGAATACATATATTCTCCCAGGCTTTCTACTACTCAACAAGTACACTCTGGAACTCACTCTCACGATCTATCTTTCTTTCAGCCTGTAGTTTGAACTGCTTCCAATGTTGTGAGGCCAGGCACTTAAACTTCAAAGTACCTTGAATTTGACTTTTTGTCACTCCTTCGGCTTTAGAGGAAACTCATATTACTGGCAGCCCTGCCTTCTGTCTCCTTCATACACATTAACACAAAGACTACACCGTGAAACTCGTGCTTACGATATAGAAGACACAGACATGTTTGATAAGTGTTTAGTAATTGTTTGGCTTAACCCCTTATGTACCGGCAACTTCTGTTTAATTGTATTCTAGCTATACTTACACGATTGTATGTGATTTAAGAAGGATCTGTGATAGTAAAAAGAGTCAACCGAGATAGTTCGAAGCTTGTTAAATGCTGGAGGCTCTTTTAAAATTGAAAACAATTGTGTAATTGTAGCCAGAACGGCACTGGTACTGAAAAGGGATTATAATTGTAGCCAGAACGGCACTGGTACTGAAAAGGGTTTATAATTCGCATATTTTTTCTGGGTTTTTAAATACATTCCTGATTGTTATGTGTTATGAAATTAATGCCAAATTACTTTATTTAAAAAAAAAAAAAATCAATTGGGTGGCCCACACAGAGCGAAAAAAACAAAAACAAATATTAGTTTGTAGACTAATGCGTTTGATTGGTGGCTAGATAATGACCTTGGTGGACACTACAATAATCCTGCTAGTACCCATCAGTGTCAATTAGAATCCTTACTGTTAATTACTGTTGAGCTTGGATGACGTAATTGAGCAAATCTAAGCATTTCCATAAGGTCAACATACCTGTGCCACATTATAAACCACATATCACATGACTCGAACACAAGATCCGCCAGTGCTGAATCCCCCATTTAAGGGTGGAATAGTGTGTGTGTGTGGAGGGTGGAGGGGGGGTTAGTGCCTACGCCGCTGCATGACACATTTAAATGCCTGCCGATATGCAATTATATATTCATCATAATTATATATATATATATATATATATATATATATATATATATAGGTTTGTATATGTAGACATAATTATGGAACTTGAACAGTTAGTGGGAGGTAACCTTTGTTAATAAACAGCTAGAACAATATTGGGCAAAACTATCTGTAAATAACTGATCGAATGACTGCATAGTAACTCCTCGGAAGTAAAACCGCGTTTCTGCAATTTCTGTTTTTTTTTTTTTTTTTTCTATGTGATTGAGGGAGGCAAAAGGCAGAACTGCCTATAGAAGTGCCTCCCCCATAGTTTAAAGAGTGACAGGGCCAAAATCAAGGGACGTTCGAGCCAAAATGCCTGGACACACAGAGTTTGAAGCAATTTAAGTCATAGGAAGAGGGAAAGACTGATTCTGGGAGAGAGTTCCAGAGGTCAGCTGTTGAGTAGAAGAAAGACAGAGTAACATTTTACTCTCGGGTTGGAGAGTTGCACAGAGTAGGGGTGGGATTGAGTTGCAAGACGGGTACCACGTGCCCTACGTAAAGGAGGTGGTATACACTGGGAAAGCTCTGAGGAACACTGATTATTATAGTAGCGATAGAATAGCGAGAGAGTTGCAACATTGCGGCGGAGAGAGAGAGATTGCAGAGAGTTGGTGAGTAAGATGGGAGTTAATGATACGAAAGGCCTTCCTTTCAACTTTGTCTAGGAGAGTGGTGTGAGAGGAACCTCCCCACACATGTGAACAATACTCAATACAAGGACACACTATGCCCCTGTAAAGAGCAAGAAGCTGTGAAGGGGAAAAGAACCCCCTAAGGCGGTTGAGCACACCGAGCTTCTGGGAGGCTGCCTTAGCAAGACTGGTAATATGATCCTTCCAACTGAGAGCAGAAGAAAAAGAGACACCAAGAATATTGAGAGAAGATGAAGGATTGATTTTTGTATTGTTGAAGAATAAGGGATAGTCCGCTGGGAGTTCCTTACAGGTAGATAGATGGAGAAATTGGGTTTTGGAAGCATTAAAAGTAACAAGGTTTTCTCTGCCCCAATTGGAGATAGTATTTAGATCAGAATTTAAGAGTTCTATGGCTTCATTACGTTTGTCGTTGAGGGATTGCTGGCTGGGGCGTTCTGAAAAAACTAATGGAGTAGTGTAAGGTTGAGTCGTCTGCGTATGAATGGATGGGAATTGAGGTACAGTTGAGATCATTTATAAAAATTAGAAAAATTGCAAAAAGCGTATTCTCAAAAGAACAAGTTGGCGATATGCAACACAATCTAGATAAATTGTCATGTTGGGCCCAAATTTGGCAAATGAGTTTCAATGCGGATACATTTAAAGTAATACATATCGGATACCTAAATGAGAAAGCAAACTGTTCGATGAATGGCACTCAGCTTAAGAATGTAATCAGAGAAACCGATCTGGGAGTAACAATATCGAGTAACCTAAAACCGAGTCAACAATGTTCAGAAGTTGTTAAGAAGGCAAACAAAATAATTGGCTTTATAGGCAGGTCATTTGAGCATAAATCCAAAGAAGTTATCCTAACCCTTTACAATTCATTAGTCCGCCCTCTTCTGGAATACTGCGTTCAATCCTGGTGCCCTTATTACCAAAAAGATATAAACAAGCTAGAACGAGTTCGACGTAGAGTTACCAAAATGATACCTAGCCTAAAGAACAAACCATACGAAGAGCGTCTTAGAGAATAAAATCTATTTCCTTTAACCCAGCGCAGATTAAGAGGTGACTTAATTCAAGTGTTCAAAATCATCAGAGGCATCGACAATATACTTCACTTCAAGTACTTCACGATCGACCAATCTAATGACACACGGGGAAACTGTTGCAAAATTATTGGTAAATCTTTTAACTCACACGAATCTAAGAATTTCTTCTTCAATTGAGTTGTCAACTTGTGGAATGGGCTTCCCCGAGATGTTATAGACTGCAACACCGTTGATTCATTTAAACTCCGCCTAGACAAATATCTTACATCAAACCCGCAACTGACTGCGTTTGTAAATTAATAACTTTATTTTATCCTCCCCACAGTTACTAACCCATCTGTCCCCTACTAACTTGCTAATCCTGCCACGGACATTAGTTCCCTTTCCAATGTTCCCTGACCCACTCTAAACCACTGTTTGGACACTTGATCCTAAGTGTTTTGGAGGACAAGCAGCCTAGAAGGGTCACTAGATCTGTTGTTGCTTGATTTCCTTTGTACTCCTTTGTAGTCCTTTGTACACTCAATTCCATTTCTTTTCAGCGATACACCAACATCCACTGCTCTTGATAGTATTTCTTTAATTTTCATAATAAATGTATTCTGTAAAAAGCATTTTGGTTGAAAAACATTGATGTGGACCATTTGTGTGATATTTGATGTGTATAATAATGCACATACAATGTTTTAACGTATGTTTATATATAATGCCGTCGTGACATGGTACTAAATATTTGATACCAAAGCATTTAGTACCAATGTGATATTCTATTCTGCACTTGTATTTGTCAACATGTCATCGACTCCATGTGGTGCCAGTGTAAAACATATATCAGAAAAATTTGGAAAAGCTAAACTGTAACTAGCTGCTGGTACGCGTTGTAAGTGCATGTATTAACCTGAACTTCTCAGTGTAATGGCAGACAAAATTTGCAGTTTACATAATTGTGAACTCACTAGAATGTCTGTCCCTAGAAGAGGTTGCTATTATATTATATCAGATTGTAATATATTACCATAATCAATGCTCTTCAGAGTTTTCTCACTGTCTACCTGTTTTGCGGAGAGTGGGTGGCACCCACCTTCCAACACATTCCCACCCTTATTCTGTTAAACTCTCTAACCCAGGAGTAAACCGATTTTCCCAGTTTTTCACTTACTCAACGAGTATGCTCTGGAACTCTCTCCCTCAATCTGTCTTTCCCTCATCCTGCGACTTAGTGCTTTAAGCTCTGTGTGTCCAGACATTTTGACTCTCTATCACTTTTAACTTTGGAGGGGACACTTGTTACAGGTAGCGCTGGCTTTTGTCTCTCATACACAACACACACATATATATATATATAGCACTTGCTATAGGCAGTTCTGCCTTTTGCCTCCCTCACTCACATAGAACAAAAATATATATATATATTATACCGGTATATATGTATATATTTTGTTTTGTTTTCTATGTGAGTGAGGGAGGCAAAAGGCAGAACTGCCTATAGCAAGTGCCTCCCCCATAGTTGAAAGAGTGACAGGGCCAAAATCAAGGGACGTTCGAGCCAAAATGCCTGGACACACAGAGTTTGAAGCAATTTAAGTCATAGGAAGAGGGAAAGACTGATTCTGGGAGAGAGTTCCAGAGCTCAACTGTTGCATAGAAGAAAGACAGAGTAACGTTTCACTCTTGGGTTGGAGAGTTGCACAGAGAAGGGGTGGGATTGTGTTGCAAGATGGGTACCACGTGCCCTACGTAAAGGAGGTGGTATACACTGGGAAAGCTCTGAGGAACACTGATTATTATAGTAGCGATAGAATAGCGAGAGAGATGCAACATTGCGGGGAAGAGAGAGAGATTGAAGAGAGTTGGTGAGTGGATGGGAGATAATGATATGAAAGGCCTTCCTTTCAATTTTGTCTAGGAGAGCAGTGCGAGAGGAACCTCCCCACACATGTGAACAATACTCAATACAAGGACGTACTATGCCCCTGTACAGAGCAAGAAGCTGTGCAGGGGTAAAGCACCCCCTAAGACGGTTGAGCACACCCAGCTTCTGGGAGGCTGCCTTAGCAAGACTGGTAATATGGTCCTTCCAACTGAAAGCAGAAGAAAAAGAGACTCCAAGAATATTGAGAGAAGATGAAAGATTGATTTTTGTAATGTTGAAGAATATGGGATAGTCCGCAGGGAGTTCCTTACGGGTAGATAGATGGAGAAATTGGGTTTTGGAAGCCGCAATTGGAGATAGTAGTTAGATCAGAATTTAAGTGTTCTATGGCTTCATTCCGTTTGTCGTTGAGGAATGGCTGGCTTGGGCATTTTGAAAAACTAATGGAGTAGTGTAAGGTTGAGTCGTCTGCATATGAATGGATGGGAGTTGAGGTACAGTTGAGAAGGCCATTTATAAAAATTAGAAAGAGAATAGGAGATGGGACAGAGCCCTGAGGAACACCGGAGTTTATAGGGTGAGGAAGTGAGCGATGGCCGTCCACAACCACAGCTATGGAACGGCCGGAGAGGAAATTAGAGACAAAGGCACAGATGGAGGGATAGAAACCGAAGGAGAGTAGTTTAGAAATTAAAGATATGTGCCAGACTCTATCGAAGGATTTTGATATGTCTAGTGCAATAGAAAAAGTCTCGCCGAAGTCCCAAAAGGAGGATGACCTAGAGTTAGTAAGATATGAAAGAAGATCACCAGTAGAGTGACCCTTAAGGAAGTCATACTGGCGATCTGAGAGCAGATTATGAGAAGAGAAATGCTTAAGAAATTTGGAAGCAAGAATAGTTTCAAAAACTTTAGAAATACAAGAGATGAGAGCAATTGGACTATATTTGGAGGGTTGAGAGCGGTCACCCTTCTTTGGGACAGGTTGAATGAGAGCAAACTTCCAGCATGAAGGGAAGACGTTAGAGGATAGACATAGACGAAAGAGTTTGCCTAGGCAGGGAGTCAGCACGGAAGCACAGTTTTTGAGTACAACAGGAGGAACACCGTCCGGACCGTACGCCTTATTAGTACTAAGCCCAGAGAGGGTAGAAAGTACATCTTTAGAAGAGATTAGGATATTAGGCATAAGTAAGAGAGAGGAGGGTGGAGAGGGAGGTATAGCACCGGAATCATGCAAGGTGGAGTTCCTAGCAAAAGTTTGAGCGAAGAGTTCAGCTTTGTCAGAGGAAGAAATTATGGTTGTGCCATCAGAGTGGGAAAGGGGAGGGAAAGACGAGGAAGAGAAATTGTTGGAGAGGTTTTTGGCTAGATGCCAGAAAGCTTGGGAAGAGCTAGAGTTGGATAGTTCAGTGCATTTATTATTGATAAAAGAGTGCTTGGCAGTGTCTAAGAACAGATTTGGCTTGATTCCGGGCAGAAACATAGGAAAAATTAGGAGTTTTAAGGTGTCCGTACCGTTTGAATGCTTCCTCCTTATTGCGGACAGCAGTAGAACAGGCGTGAGGAAACCAAGATTTTTTAGCATTAGTCTGAGAGAAAGAGAATGGAATGTATGCTTCCATGCCCGATAGGATTACCTCGGTAATGCGTTCAGCACTCTCCGAGGGTCCCCGGCCACGGAAGCAGAAATCATTCCATGGGAAATCAAAGAAGTACTGCCGGAGAGCCTCCCAGTCGGCAGCGCCAAAGTGCCACAAGCGCCGCCGGCTAGGAGGATCGTGTGGCCGTACTGGAGAGATAGGACAGGTGACAGAGATAAGTTTATGGTCGGAGAAGCCCAAAGGAGAGAAAAGATCGACCGTATAAGAAGAAGGGTTAGAAGTTAGAAACAAGTCAAGAATGTTGGGCCGATCTCCGAGGCGATACGGGTGGGTTGCTAAACTAACTGCTCTAGGTCATTTAGGATAGAAAAGACGTAGGCTTCTTCACCAGGGGGGTCGTTAGAGTGAGAGGAGAGCCATTGGCGGTGGTGAACGTTGAAATCTCCTAAGATGGAGATTTCTGAGAAAGGAGAAATGGATAGAATGTGTTCCACTGTAGAGTTTAGATAGTCAAAGAATTTGGGAAAGTTGGTAGAGTTAGGGGAAAGATAGACAGCACAGAAATATTTAGTAAGAGAATGACAGGAAAGTTTGAGCCATAAAGTTGAGAATTCATAGGAGTCGAAATCGGGAACACGAGAGCAAGTGAGTTTGTTGTGCACATATGCACAACATCCGCCTTTTGCTTTGAAACTAGGATAGAGAAAGTAGGAGGATACAGAGAAGGGGCTGCTGGATGTTGCATCAGACACCTGTTTTTCGGTGAGGAAAAGAAGATCAGGTTTGTAGGAGGAGAGATGGTGTTCAACAGAGTGAAAATTAGAGGAAAGTCCGCGAATGTTTGCAGAAATTAATAGAAAGAGTAACAAGCCGAGGTCTAGGTAATTTTGTGGGGTCGTCAGGGGAAGGTCGGGCTGGTGAGGGGGCATTTATGGTCCCCCCCCCCCCCCCCCTGGGGACTCCGAGGCTGGGCTAAAATTCATCATTTGGTGATTCATTAATTTTGGTGTGGAGGAATGAAGTGTAGTGTGCATGTTTAGTGTAGTGAAGTGGATAGGAGGAGGAGGTGTTTGTGAGAGCTAGCTGGATTGCTCTCAGTGTTAATGAGGCACAAAGGAAATCAGTAAGAGAGGCCAAGAAAATGAAACAGGAGTTCCAGCGACTCTTTATCACATGCCTATAACCTCACCTGGCTCTAGCCCTAATCGATTGGTGCCTACAATCTTCCCACAATATATATATGTACAGTAAATAATCTTACCTGTATGTAATTTGATACCGTTCCTATACCAGGCAACATTGGGTGGTGGTTTGGCTCCCCGTACCACACACTGCAGACCCAACTGTCTGTTAGCCACACCCTCCACCACCACACCACTGATGCCACCACCACCCACACCACTGCTGCCACCACCACCCACACCACTGCCACCCACACCGCCCACGTTGATGCTGGAGGGCGCCACTGTAAGAGACAGTAGGGGGAGTAAGATCAATATTTTAACAGCAATTAGTTTGTGTCTGTGGGTAGAGACAAACTTGTAAATCAGGGAGCCAAGTATACTCAACCATAGACTACAGTAGATCTGGACTGGACACGAAAATGGAACTTTGCAGTAATGGACCCAAAATCGGAGAAAGAACCCCCAAGTTCCAACCTCGAAACCGCGAAAATATTATATTTTTTCGGTCATCTTGTAACTTGTAAACATTGTAAGTTTCCGGTAGTGGTAGTTTTAAGGTCTTGTGCCGGCCATATCCTCCACTGCATAATATATTATTATTCATTTGATCTGTGTTTAATAAATGTATATATACAGTATACAGTATGTGTATTGTTTTTTTTTTTTTTTTTTTGTCTTTGTCCTAAGTTGCCGTAGTCTCTCTCCAGTGCATCCGGGTGTTTTGTGTGGATTCATCTTGCTGGTGTTTCTGCACCCTGGTTGGAGACTTCGGCATCTCATATAATACTAATAATACTAATAATAATAATAAATAATAATAATATTGTTAATTCTAAGATATTTCTCCAGTGAAGCTCGATATGGAAAACTCAAATTTCAAATTAGGCACATAACTATGATTGCCAACTTTCCGACTGTTTTCACTTTACTATTTACAATTTAACTAAAACACCTAACCTTCGTTAGATGCAGAGATCGCCCTCGAAATGGTTTTGTAGAGCTATCTAGGGCTGTTGAAGGGGGTTTGGGTGGCGTTTTTCCTAATCTAGGGGTCAAAGTAAAATACAATGCTCGAAAATGGCAATACCAAAGAAAACCCTGGACACTATATAAACAAACTATCATAATAACACCCAAGACCTGGCACCAGAGGGTCTTGATATGGAGTTATTGGCATTTGGGAAGACACACTTTGTGGGCGCGATGGAATTAAATAAGGAAAACTAATAAAGTGGAAACAAAAGCCGTGCATCTAACTCTATTCATCAACAACTAGAGGGGCACTCTGTAGAGCGCAAACCTCCATCTATGCTGGTTGGTTCTTTACCATTGATATCATAGGCCTCAATATTCTTCTGGATCTGGGTCCAGGATGTGATCCGGATTGTCTCTTAGATGGAATCACTTCTTCTTTGACTCATATCCTATCAGACCACCAAATCTCGTGAAAAACTCCGGATCGTCTCCGATGTTGAATCACTTTTTGCTTGGTGGTTATCCTATCTGCCCACCAAATTCGTGAAAGTCTCCGGATCGCCTCCTAAAATAAATAACTTCTTTCTTGGTGCATATCCTATCTGCCTAGAAAATGTCGTGAACATTGGTTCATAAGTATATTCTATCAGCCCACCACATTTCGTTAAAATATCGAGATTGCCTCGTAAATTGAATCACTTTATCCTTGGAGCATATAATATCTGCTTATCAAATTTCGTGAAAATCGGTTCATAACTTTGTAAGATATCTTGCTTACAGACACACATACAAAGAAGCGGGGGCGAAAGCAACCTCCTTCTAACTTCATTGGCGGATGTAGATATAGTAAGAAAACTTGGAGAGTAATAAATTACATCTTACAAGTCAAATAAAATAGAACCAATATCGATCATATATAAATTAACAATTGCAAAGTATCAAATACCACTCTATTTTGTAATTAATTTTATCAACTCATATTTTACTTCATTAGGGGATACATTAGCAAAAGCATTTCCCAATTGCCCTTTCTCGGCAATGCAATATCCAACTGGTGAATACCCAGAATTCGAATTAAGTCTCGCTATTCTTACTGAAATATGTGCTGTTATCAATGATCTTAAAGATTCCAGTCCGGGGTGTCATGGTATCCACTCAAAAGCTATTCCAATGGTGGATAAGGTGATTGTACCTATTTTATCTGATTTAATCAGTTAATTCATCTTTTCAAAAAGATAGCTTTCCTGACAGACTAAAAATTGCGAAGATTGTAGCCATATATAAAGGAGGTGATTGGGTACAGGTTTCCAATTATCGTCCTATTTCCATGTTGTCGGTCCTCAGTAAGATAATTGAGTGGCTTGTATAATATGATAGACCGTTTCATTTTCTCACAAATCACAATAAATATCTTAGTTGATCAAGAATTTGGCTTCCGCAAACATTTCTCGCCACAATCAGCCATAGTTGAAATGTTGAATAATATAATTCTTGCATCAACTAAAGGTCCTTACACAATAGGAATTTTTCTGGATTTACATAAAGCTTTCGATACCATTGATCATAAAATGTTATTTGGAAAATTTTAATATTATATGGCAAGAAGTTTTACGCAACAATGACTTTCAAGCTATCTAACAGGCAACTATGTACTAAAATCAATGATTTGTGCTCAACCAATGAACAAGTTACAGCAGATGCGCCTCAGGGATCCACACTACGACCCCTCTTATTCTTAATATATATTAACCCTTATTTAGCGGGCTAGGTGGTCTATTTGACCGTAGCGCCCAGCGTTTTTTATACCCTAAATAGGGTTGTTTACGTGATCATTTTCATGCCTAAATAAGACCCAGAGCGTAAAACAATTATCTATCCCTGAAAGGGCATAAACAGAGCTTTCCAATGACACCCGAACCATCCTTGTACAACCACTAGTTCTCTTGCAACGATCGTGCAACACTAGTGCAAAAACCCTATAATTAGGTAATTTCCTTACATAATTCCCTGTGTAGCGAGTGAGGGAGGGGGGAGGAAAGTAGAATACAGTTCAGTATGTGGGACCGGTCATAGCGTTGCTACGCTCGTCCCACTGCTCAGCTCTCTCTATCAGCAACATTACGTGCTGAAAATGGCGGTCGACATAAGTTGTGCACCGCCACATAGTCCATATTTATTTCACTCGACATAAGTTGCGCGTTGCCAATTAAGGGTTAATGATCTGGTACAACTTTCTCACATAATGAACTTCATATTTTTCTCTGATGATACCAATGCTTTTTATTCTGGATCAAATTTACAAACTGTATCCAATATAGTTAATAGAGAGCAAAAATGCATCTATAATTGGTTGTTGGCTAATAGGTTATCGCCCAACATAGACAAGACTCACTTTATTATTTTTTTCTGGGAGACTACTTATAAATATTGATGCAACATTACGAATTGGTGATACCTCAATTGAGAGAGTCTTTATTACTAAGTTGTTGGGTATTTTTATTGATAGCAGAATTACGTAGACATATCACATTAAGTATATTCATAGTAAACTTTAAAAAACAATAGGGATAATATATTTAAACATAATTTGAATAAGGAAGTTCTTGTAGCAACTTAATATAGCCTATTGTATCCTTTTCTGCAATATTACAACATAGTTTGGGGTTCAGCCCAAAAGACCATACTTCAACCTCTAATTATCATTCAAAAGAAAATAGGAAAGCTATTAGATAATTATAATTTCTTTGCACACACAAATCGTATATTTAAGGATCTTCGAAAACTAAAACTTAAGGATAGTTTTATACAATAGAATAATTAAAATTTGTCTACAATGATATCAATTCAAAATTAACCACCAGTATGTCCGTAAATTTGGCAAGTAATTTAAAACCAAAAACATATTTAGATAACAGATGTATTTCATACCAAGGTTGTATTGGTTAGAATAACATCCCGATTTAAATTAGGTCAGCCACTAGTAAGATTGAATTTATTATGAATATTAAACAGTTTATTATTGATAACTATTAAGTGTAATAACATCCATTCAATACTTTAGTCATTTAATCAATCACTACGTTTATGTATTATTATTGGTAATTAAGCTGCTATAATGTAATCAATCACTATGTTTATGTAGTATTATTGGTAATTAAGCTGCTATAATGTAATCAATCACTATGTTTATGTATTATTATTGGTAATTAAGCTGCTATAATGTAAACAATCACTATGTTTATGTATTATTATTGGTAATTAAGCTGCTATAATGTAATCAATCACTACGTTTATGTATTATTATTGGTAATTAAGCTGCTATAATTTTAGTGTATGATATTTTTGGAGCCCGTCCAAAAATTCCTAATTAAATGGGCTCAGCCATGTATTATATGTTTGATTTTACGTTGTATTATTGTATATATGAATTATGGCAAATATAACCATTTTACTTTGACTTTGACTTTACTCATTTAGTTTTTGGGAAATTGTCCTGAAGAATAACATTCCAAGAAAAAAAGGTTAGTGAACTATATTAATTGTGTAAATCAGAGGAAGAGTAAAGATGGTATCATAAGGATTATTTTTCCTGAAACATTTATTGGCAAATCTAGTTTGGAATCTTACGAGTTACACTTCTATAATTATATTATCACCTAAATTAGTCCATTTACAGTGTGGTTTCTGTTACCGAAGAAAGTGATCCTAAATATGTTGCCGGAAAAATGTTGGCGATCGATAATTAACTTATTTTTTCATGTTTAGCCTAATGTGCTTTCAGATATTAGGACGTTCGTCCTACTACTTTGGTGAATGAAGACTTTTCACCCCCTTTCTTTGTCATTATTAAGACCTTGCTTGCCATCTATATGTAGATTTATTTCCCGGCGAGCGATAGCGAGACTGTAATTTAAGTGGAATTGACCTACGGCCGGGACATTTTCTATCGAACTATGTACACATTTATCAAGAAGGGGAATCTTGGGGATGTTCTTTTTTATAGCTTGATTGAGTTCTAGGGAGGAACTAAAACGACAAAATAATTAACCCCCTCCGTCACATATGACGCTACCGCGTCATATGACGGTTCCGCCCAAAACTATCAAATGACGCTACCGCATCATATGAAGGTACCGCGTCATATGAAGCTAGTGAAATAGCTCAATAATAAGTTATATGACGCTTCTGCGTCATTTTAAGCTCGGTAAGTTACAGTAGATAAGTTAGATCATAATCTGTCGATTGATGGCAACCCAAAATTCCTCCGACTCGTAACGGTCCCTCAGTGTGAGAAAGACTGTTGTGGGGGAAATACCGGGCAGTCTGCCAACCCGTACGTAAGTTAATATAATATGTCTGGGGGGGTTAATATATCGACCCATATATAAAAACTTTTCCCTTTAAACAGTCTTCTGTGATGCCCCAAGATTTGTTAATTCCTTGGTGTTAATATATACCCCAGTACCATTAGGGGGAAAGGTTCACCAACAACTCAACCAGTAGACTATTTCAACCAATGGATCTCACAGTGCCAAGTCAACCAGGGCCAATCAAACTAGTGTCAAGATGAAGTTCGAACCTATCTTTACCTAAGCTAACCTAACTTAACAGTATTGGTATAGTTGGTACTGGTTGAGAGCTACTTGTTGAAATGGTCTACTGGTTGCATTTTTCGGTCACCTGGTAAATATGTGAAAAGGGTAGCACGACTGAATCTGATTCCCATAATACTTAGTATTGATGTGTCTTTAAAACAATGCAAGTGATGTGACTTCTCTTTGCAGATATTTATTTTTATGGAATATTTTAGTTGTTCTGTATTATTTTAAAACTATGCGCAGTAATTCAAATAAGAACCGATATGACTTGCTTAAAAAAATGTGCTGCTCGTCAGTGGAAAATTCACAAGCTTGATAAAGAAAACCAAGTATCTTTGAAGCATATTCAGCCATAGAATGTAGGCTATGCATACACAGAGAGAGAGAGAGAGAAAGAGATAAAGTGTGTGTGTGTGTGTGTGTGTGTGAGTGAGAGGGAGAATGAGAGTGGGAATCCGATAGAGTAACAGAGACAGAAATGTACACACAAACTAACCCAATACGGTGATATTAGCATCAGCGGATCCAGCGGGTGGGTCTGAGGGTGCAGGACCCCCCACCCTACACTCATACCGACCATCGTCCCCCAGGGTAACATCCTTGATGGCCAGGTGGTGCTGCCCCCTGGTGCTGTCCCCCAGGTACTGGTACCGGGGGAAACCCGACCGCCCTGCGCTGTCATAGCCTGCGGGAAAAGAACGGGAGCAAGGTTATGTATTAGGTCATGTATAGTATAATAACTCTGATAGGGTAAGGTAAGTTGAAGTATTAGCTGTGGTAAGAACACAGAAGGCATCATCGTTTGATTTTGGAATAGATTTTTGAAGATTAGGTAAGATATGAGTTTATCTTAAATGATAGACTAGCTAGAAGTAACTACAAAATTTGCCCTAAGAATAGCAGCGACACCCTAGGCAATGAGTAGTGCTGTAGAGATGGTTCCGATGAAGAAGCAGAAGTAAGGTGGCTCGTCAATAATCCAGAAACACTTTTATTATTGTCTGTGGTATTGATATCAGGTGAATGAGAGCAAATTTCAAGCAAGAAGGAAAGATGTTAGAGGAAAGACAGAGACAAAAGAGTTTGCGTAGGCAGGGAGTCAGCACGGAAGAAAGGTTTTTGAGTACAACAAGAGGAACATCATCCGGTCCATATCCCATATTAGTATTAAAATACCCCGAAAACGGAAAGAGCCCCAAACAGAGGAGAGTAAAAGCATGGAAGAAGAAGGATAACCAAGGAAGAAAAAGGGACCGAAGGAGTCAACTAAGACGAGGACATCAACCACCACCAGGCGAGTCGCTGTACTGAAGAAGGCCACGCCGGAGAAAGAAGGTCCAACCACGCCGGGCAAGACTATTTGCCCCATCACATCACCGAAGAAGAGAATAGTGTTTGGTCAACCATTTTAGAAACACCACCTATGTTCTTCCCCTGTATTAAGCTAAGATATACCATGATAGAAAATAAGGAACTATTTTAAGTATGATTATGAATGCTATGTACTGTATTAAATATAATAAGAATATAATCAACCAGATGAAATGAATATGTATGATGTTTTGAAAACCTGATTATGCAATAAGAATATCATGATACCATACCTCAATAGACCTTTGGGACATCGTTTCCTACATATATGTATATATATGCCTTCTTATCATCCTTTAACTACTTCTTCTAATTACACAAATCACATGTTTTTTTCTCATACAATATTATATGTAACATTAGTACCAAAGTTGACACCACGTCGAGCGGCGCTGGTGTCTTGCCCACACGTACCGGAAGTGGGCGCCTAATGCGCTAAACCACTCAGGCATACCAACACGCTCTGAGAATGAGGCATAAGTAAATACTATCTCATTAGATGAATTACCATGATATGTTTAGGAATCATTTTCAACATAAATTCTACTAACAATGATACACAAGTAGATTCCCATTTCAACACCCCGGGAAGGAGTATGATAAATAAAATACTTAAAAATGCGCATCATAGACTTCATCACTTTGGTGCACACGACACCAAGCATTCCGCTCCAGTTAAGATTTTAAGAAACTCTTTTCCTTGATCACCATTATTGTTTTCCAAGGCTTTATTGAGCTCACCTAGATATGATATAATTATTTATTTAACCATTGATGAAGTATTTTTGATTTAAGCATCACACATCACTTAGTAAATTGATTTAGAAAGAAGATATCTTGACCACCAGAATAAGAAGGGTCTATAGACCTCTTTAACACCTTACGAGCGGCCTATGCGGTTTATTTATGTGTACCGCACAGCGGGGTGTTTTCAGCCAAAATAGGGCTGTTTACGTGATCATTGTCATGCCTAAATAAGACCCAGAACGTAAAACAAATACCTATCCCTGAAAGGGCATAAACAGAGCTTTCGAATGACACCATAACGATCCTTGTATGATGGATAGTTTTCTTGCAATAACCGTGCAACGCGAGTGCAAAAAGCAGGTAATTCGGTACTTTCAGTACATAATTGAGTATGTAGCGAGTGAGAGAGGGAGGAGGGAGCTGAGATTTGTGTCAGTAGGTTCGCCGCGGTGGTCTGGAGCAGTCATACGCTCGCTAGTCTCCTGCCACCACTTGTCTCTCTCTCTCAGCCACATTACGTGCTGAAATTGCCACTCGAGTTATGTCGAGCGCCGCCACATAGTCCAGCTTTATTTAACTCGACTTATGTTGCTCGCCGCTAATTATGGGTTAAGGATACCTCTTCATGCCCTTACCATCCTATAGGTTAGGAAGGATCCCTCACAGTAATCCTCAATAACAGGTCAGGATATTTTAGAGGAGTTAAGCCATTTTAAGGCTTCTTAAGTACTGGCACCACCACCTTTAGAAGTCTTATAATTAACCCTCCCTTCAGTTGGGTGAACGGCCTCCCGAAAGTTAAATATAATGTCTGTGAGAAAAAAAATCCTATTCGTAGGGATCTTTGTTAGACGAGGCACAACCCGGCTAACATAGAGACTCTTGATAGGCGGTGTCTACTATAAGTATAGTAGTGAAGTGTACGGCCTCCCGGAACTTCACTATTATTCTTCAGTTACCGAAACTGGGGCCTGTTACAGGAAACTTTGCTATCACTCGGCACAACCAGTGAAAAGCATAGCTACTGTGACTGGTATAAAGCTTTCCTTAACTTAGGAAGAAGGATGGATGGAGTCATGAAAGAAATACTAGGAAGAGCAGTGGATGTTGGTGTATCGCTGAAAAGGGAGGGAAATGAGTGGAAGCTGCCTATACTGCTGTTTGCGGATGACACAGTTCTGATGAGCGATAAAGAATGGGAGTTGAAGGGTCTGGTATATGAGTTTGGAACAGTGTGCGAAAAACGGAATTTGAAGGTAAATGTGGGGAAAGCAAGGTTATGGTCTTCGAAAGGGGTGAAGTCACAGAGTGTGAGGTGAAATTGAACGGTCAGGCTATGGAGATCGTCAACTCTTTTAAGTATCTGGGCAGTGTGTTGAGTAAAGATGGGACTGTGGATGAAGAAGTGCGGGAGAGGGTGCAACAGGGGAAGAGGGTTGTAGGAACATTGAAAGCAGTAACAAGAAATAGGGTGGTCAGTATGGAAGTGAAGAAGTCCTTGCATGACAGTGTGGTTATCCCGACACTAACTTACGGAAGCGAAGCATGGACGTTCGTGGAGAGACTCAGACCAAGAGTGAGAGCGGTGGAAATGAGTTACTTGAGAAGTGCGTGCAGAGTTACATGGAGGGATAGACAGACGAATGAGGAAGTAAGAAGGAGGTGTGGTGTGGAGGTAGATGTGCTGGAAAGTGTGAAAAGGAACAACTTGAGATGGTTCGGCCATATGGAACGTATGGGAAGCGAGAAAATGACTAAGAGGGTGTACGAGAGCGAGGTGGAAGGACAAAGAGGGAGAGGTAGACCGAAGGAGAGGTGGAAGGATGGAGTGAGGAAGTATATGAATGAAGGCAGTGCTGGTTGGGAGGAGGGGCGTCGACTGACTGGGGACAGAGGTGCATGGGGGCGGTTCGTTCGTGGCCACCCCTTCGGGGATCATGGCGTCAGGCAATAGATAGATAGATAGATAGAGGAAGAAGGACCTACGGCACTACCGCTCCTTCCTCTTAAATTAAAGGGTAGTCCACAAGCACCCTCTCTAAAAGAAGTTTAGGAGTACGGCACCACCGTCCTCAATATTCTCTAGTGAACAGTGCTAAAGTCCTACTCTAGGAACTTTGTTAATACTAGGACACTGTACGAATGTTTCCTGGTAAGAGGAACTTTGTTAATACTCGGCACCACCAGTATTTAACATTGCCTTCTTTACTAGGTTTGCATTTTCTCTAGTATAGTGTTGAGAGACTCCGGCACCACCGACCTCTTTACTCATTACTATTGGAAGTGGACACTACCACTTTTCACAGGTAGTCTCGAAACCTATGAGACCGCTGTGTGAGAGAGAAAAGAGCTTGGCGAGATACCCTCAAGGGCACTCTGCAAATATAAGTCCTAGGTGCACTGAGTCTGTGGCATCCCATTAGACTGTGTAACTAAAAGGTTTAAACACCGCCCTGGGTCCCCCGAACCTCTTAAAAAGATCAGGACAGTCAGTAAGAATACCTTTACCAAACTTACTGCGTTAGTCCGATATCGTGCCATATACGTTTTTACTGAGGCACGATATTTAAGATCCTATTACAAGAGTACCTTAACAGGACTTCATCAACGGTTGATATACAGGTCAGGATAGTTGAGTATTTCTCCAAACCTCTGAAATACTCGCGTTAATTCGGTACGGTGCCCAACTGTAATTGCCAGACAATTACTATATGTTACGGAGCCATACTTAAGATCTCAAACCCATCAACCCATCTGTAACTATCTTCACACAGCCGGCCAACCTGGACGGCCCACGGAGGAGCAGAAAAAGACAGCCAGCCACCACTAGAATCATCATCAGTAAGAAGATAAGAAAAGACACCTGAGTCGAGGACCCCAGAAGAGAGTAAAAAGTGACTAAAACGTAATCTACCAAGTGAGCGGAAATAAACAGAGTTCCTCAAGCGACTCTGTCTGAAAATCCAAGTTCATGAGGAAATAAACAGTCCCACAAAGTGTTCTAAAAAGATTATAAATCCTTCACAGTGTTAATATTTGGAGTTAAAAGGAAAGGATTACTTTTACCAACACTATCTAACTTACCGAAGTGTTTCCACCTATCAAAAGTGAATTCAGAATTTATTACTTTTTAGCCGATTTTGAGGCTAAGCTACTCTGTCATTTTTCCAACCCGGTGAATATATTTTAGAGTCCACCATCGACTTTACCAATATTTCTATAGAAAGAATATAGTACAACGTCCAGTGCCAATTGACCTTGAACTCGCTCTCGTACCAGTGCGCATGGTAGATAACTCCAAAGATACGTATAGTGATAAAATAACTCTTTTCCAATATAAGCTCGTAAGTCAAATCTTTTACAAGTACAGTGAATCATTATAGCTGAAGTTATTACTTGTGATCGTCCTCGATATTCAGAAGTGTATAATATTCCCGAGAAAAGGAATACTGTGAAGCTGTGCTAAATACCTGCACTATATGCAGATCCGCGACTGTGCTCGGAGATAGTAAATAGTTTTAAGTGCTATTCATTGGTTATGTTTTCCGAGTTACCTTCATACTATTTTGTGTATTAGTGATTAGAGAAATAAAGCTGTATGTCTTAAACTATATTTTGCGATATATACAGTATATCCTCTGTTGTCTTTTATTATATGTAATTGTATGACCTCGGAAGTCCCAGTATAGTAGAACAGTTACTCACCTGTATCAATCGTTAATCCTGAATAAAATCAGGGCATAACAATTATTATGTTCATAGAGGCCAGAAAGTACATCCTTAGAAGAGATTATGATATTGGGCATAAGTAAGTGGGGAGGGGGTGGGGGGGGGGGGGAGAGAGGGAGGAGTAACGCCAGAATCATCCAAGGTAGAAATTTTAGCGAAAGTTTGAGTGAAGAGTTCAGCTTTCTCAGAGGAAGAGATGACTGTAATACCGCCAGAATGGAAAAGAGGAGGGAAATACGAGGAAGTGGAATAGTTAGAGAGGTTTTTGGCTTGAAGCCAGAGAGCTTGGGAAGAGCTAGTGTTGGCTAGTTCAGAGCATTTGTTATTGATGAAAGAGTGTTTGGCGAGTCGGAGGACAGATTTGGTTTGAATCTGGGCAGAGACATTTAAACTACTGGATTCTTGAGTTTGAAGACAATGGTACTGCTTGAATGCTTCCTCCTATTGCAGATTGCAGTAGAACAAGCGCACATAAATAATTTAGCTTAATAGGAGGTCATTAAATCATGATAGATTGATCTAAGATTAACCCGCCTTTCAACACAGTCCCACTCCTATTCTGTCCAGCTCTCCAAGCCAAGTATTAGCAAAGTTTCTCAAATTTGTCTTCTCCTCAATAAGTGAACTGTGGTACTCTCTCTCTCTCTCTCTCTCTCTCTCTCTCAAGGAAAGGTATAATAACTGTAGTAGTATTTACTTAAGTTTCTTTTCCAAGTCTCCTTTCTCTCTCATGTTAAGCCCCATTACTTTTGAGATTTTTAGATGTTTGTCAATTTGTTTTGACAATTTTAAGACCTTTCACTCCATGTCTTAGTCAATATTACGATCTCCTGTGCCATTTCGGTGTCGAGCGATCCCTTTGCCCGGGACGTTTTTCTACCAAAAATGTACAGATTTATCTAGAAGGGGAGTCAATAAACTTAATGAAGGTCTAGCAATGAAACTAAAGTATACAATACATTGACAAATATAAATAAATAGGAAAAAAAAAAAAAAAAAAAAAAAAAAAATTCTCAACCTTACCCTACCATACCCAAACTTATTCTGAACAGTCAACAGTTTGACTTTGGCAACAATTGGAGTACGATGTGGCTAGCGAACCAGTTGACTATATACTTTTCCTTTTATTTTATTTTTTTTTTTTTTTTGGGGGGAAGGGGGCGACTTAAGACAGAGCCAGAATAGGGACAACACAACAGAATATAATGAACACACACAAATAAAATACACATTCACACATATCTAGGTCATCCAGGAAAAGACCCAGAGACCAGGGTCACCAAAGTCCCTCCAGCACTTCCCCGGCCCCCGACCACCCGGAGAAGTTTCGATCTCAGCAGGCAGACATGCAGCAGAGCGAAACCACAAGCCCACCCACAACACTTCCAGGAGCACCCTTCATATAAACCGTTTCCCCTGGCTAGGCGCCTGATGGACTATTATCTAGTCCAACTTGCGCTTGACCCCTTCCCCCAAATGACCACATGTTCACTCATCTATTCACAAGCATTCTCCATTCATTCCTGTTAATCACCACTTCCCATGCCTGATCTATAGTCATTCCTCTATCATCCAAAGCTTGTCTTACACAGTCTCTCCATCTCAATGGGGGTCTTGCTGCCCTTCTATCTCCCCTTGTATCTGAGTCACATACTCTCTATATAAGCCTTTCATCTTCCATTCGTTCAACATGACCATACCAGCTTAGCACCCTTCTGTCCAATTTGGCCGACAAATGTTCCTGCTGCCCCACTCTCCTATTTATCTCTTCATTCCTCAATCTGTCTCTACGAGTAACTTAACCCGGCAAGTGCTGAAACCCTAATAAGAGTTTTACCGCTTCGCTGCGGAACCCCTTATATAATCCCGGTTTTTGAACGTGTACCAAAACCGCGGGTTTACAGCCAGGTGGCTACAAATTGGTGCGGGTATAGTACGACTTGCACCTCTCGATATCACCACCCCACACGCTCGGCCCGCACACAGGCAAGCGGTACATACGCACGCACGTATACATGCATTGGAGCCTACACCACCCTCACACTCTCGCCCTGATGACACAACCAGCCCTCCTTCTGGTGGTGTCAGCAGCCATGGAAGGCAGAGAGTGGCTGCCAAAGACCCTAGCTACCATTACTACAGCACGAGTAGGTCTGAGGACGAGGAACCTGCACGTAAAGCACGTAACACACGTGCAAGCAAGGGCAGTGCACAGAGTCATTGTCTTTCTGGGACACTGCCAACACCACCCAGGCAACTGCTACCACCACCACTGCCACCACTACCACTGACGCAAGAGGCCGCCCTTGGTCTGCAGGACCTGTGGGGCCACTGGAAAGACAGGGAAGGGCATTGGTAAAACAACTTTTACCTCTGCCACTACCACCGTGCCACCACCACCACCACCAGCCGCCCCTGCTGCCTCTGCCGGCCCTTCTGCCCCTGCCACTGCCCCCGCCCCTGGCCGTGAGCCTGCCAAAGGGAAGAAAGGGACGAAGGGCAAGGCGACAGGGACCACCATAATATTGCTATCCAGGACCTCTGCTGGCCCTGCCGGTCCTTCTACCCCTGCCACTGCCCCTGCCCCTGGTCCTGCCAAAGGCAAGAAAGGGACGATGGGCAAGGCGACAGCGGCGACAGGGACAACAATAATTGCACATACAGCTGGCTGACCGTGGCTTGCCAGTGACTCACAGACACAACTTCCCTCCCTCCCTCCCTCCCTCCCACGGTCCACCCACCCACCCACCAACCACACCTCTCCCATAACCTCCGTTCCCGCCTGTAAACTCTCTCATAATTCGCTTATATGTCGCATATTTAGTCTATATGCGGCATATTCCTTGGTATATGGGTGGCCTACATACGTACACATACGTACACATACTCTACATAGCATAACACTGCTCAAAATAGGATAAATACGCGGAATTACGCCCTAACCCACCTTCCCCTCCCTCTCCTCCTACCCCCTGGGCGCATGAATATTCACCCGGGAAATCTTGCCGCGCGATGACAATCTGGCCGCGCAATGCCATTCGCTCCACTTTTTTCAACTACGGACAGCCCCCCCCCCCTGGACATTTTTGGTTGGGTCAAATATATATGGCTCGATGCGCGCGAACATTCCCTATACGTTGTTGTACTTTTCATCGATATTTGCAAGGGTCGCCCAAATCGTCATACCTCCGCATAGGGATGCCTGTATTCTATAGGGGCTGTGCAGCGGAGAGGTTAACACATTTTCTTCAAGCAGCTCATCTCCATCAAATCCAGCTTTCTTCTCTCCTTTTCCTTCAGACCCCATGTCTCAGCCCCATACATCACTGTTGGCACAACAATTCCTCGATGCATTGCACTTTTGACTTTTATTCCGAGATTTCTGATCTTCCACATACTTCCCATTGCTCCGAAAACCTTCCTTTCTTTACACACTCTCTGTTTTACCTCAATTTCCATACCTCCACTCCTGCTTATCGTTCCTCCTAGATATTTAAAACACTTTACTTGTTCCAATATTTCCCCATCCAGCCTCACATCTAGATTCACCCTACGATCACCCCTATTACACACCATTACTTCACATTTATTGACGTTCACCTTCAGTCTCCTCTTCCCACAAACCACACCAAACTCTTTGACTACCCTCTGCAGTTTCTCCTCAGAATCCGCCACCAACGCTGTGTCATCAGCGAACAATAACTGATTCAACTCCCAATCTCTACCATTCTTTCCTACTAAACCCAATCCTCTTCCCATAGTTCTCATTTTCACCTCCCTCACCACACCATCCATAAACATATTAACCCACTGAGCCCCAGGCAATATAATATAAATGTACACCCCAGGACCAGCAGGTTGTCAAAACACATTTTTTCAGGCTGGGAAATTAGGTATAGACCGTCAGCCCGGACTAGCCTGGATATGTAGCCGGGCTAGTGATGTTCAATGTTAGTCTGCCCGGCAGTTGCCCGGGGGACAAGTGAATTGTTTGTAATACTTTTTTTTAACACTTCAATAAAATGAATAATAGTAATCATATAGCATCAAATACCGGTATATAATTAATGTAGGAAAACATCGCTGCGGTAACCCTTCAGTAAACAGAGTCTGAGACCAACGCTACTCAGTGTACGGTGACCCTAAGTAAACAGTAAACATTAAACAGCTAATCGGTTGTCGAATTCTATACTGTCAATATTGATGTATATCGGATACAATAACATAAACAAGTTTAATAAACAGATAAATATAACAAAAACTGGAAATCTGAAACAAGTTAGGCTAAAATATGTAGCCGTGTAAATCCTATGAAAACATGGCCTAAGATTTGTTGTTATTGCTTTGCCGTGAATTTCGTAATGTTACGAACTTTAATTGAATTGGGGATACTTTTTAAGCTTGTAGATGGTGTTGGTGGCATGGTTGTTGGTCTGTGGTCAATGTGTTATACGATAATTCATGTAAATCGATAGATGCTATAGGTGGCGCCAACGAACTTGACAATCATTTTGATCCCTAACCTCTCTATAACTCAAAATAGCCTCGAGCAAACTGGCTGTAAACATCCACACCTATTTCCTGGTAGACTCTTCCCAAATGATAGAAACGTCAACCAATTGTTTTCATTCATTTTGAGTTATGATAAGTTAAGGGGTCAAGATTATTGTCAAGTTCGCTGGCGCTACCTATATTTGCAGGGGTAGCAGATTGGCATCGCCTACACCTAAACATGTCTCCAGTTTGTTGATTCTGGCTAGTGGGATTTTGGATTATCCGTGTTCGAATTATCAGAATTTTGCTGTAACAGGTAATTTAACAGACAAACATATTTTTCTTAAGTCAGTGTTGTGGTTTCATATTCAGTATAGCCGTAAACACTGTCTCTCCCAGGTATACATCAATAATGAACTATGAATTTGTAATGTGATTCAATAAAAATATGGCATAGACTAAGGCTGCCTGTTCCTAGAAATGTTGTTCGCTGTATCCCTGCTACCTGTTCCTAGAAATGTAGAGGAGGCCACATAGCCATATGATAATGAGTTACTGGAACGTGGTGAAAAAGTTGACCGGACAGCTCAACCAGTAGACCATTTCAACCAGTAGCTCTCAACCAGTAGCAAATCAACCAACACGGTTATGTTAGGTTAGTACTATATTTTGGCACTGGTTTGGTTGGTCTTGGTTGATTTGGCACTGGTTGAGAGCTACTGGCTGAAATGGTCTACTGGTTGAGATGTCCTGGAACCGGTGAAAAAACAAGCCTTACCAAAGGAACTGTAGAGGGATTATTCATAAGGTAATTTAAATACAATATAACAATTTATATTGGAGTGAGGGGATAAAGTGGTAGTACCGAGAAGAGGAGGGAGAGTGGAGAACAAACGTTTATATTGAAGAGACCTGCGCATCCAGGAATGGGAGAGGTTTAATTAGGTTATTATATGAAAACCTTTAATGTCCTCCTCATATATTCAATGTTTTACCATCAACGTGCCATGTAAAATACTATTGTTATTTCCAAAAAATTAGTAATATATGAGTTTTCCAAAACTCAATGAGTACTGTGGACATAAAATAGGCAATTTATAGAAGCTGGTGGCATGTTTGTGAATGTATGTTTTATTTAACGAGTTAAAAATATGTAAATGTATAAGGGCAAGTACAAAATATGTCAGGACAAGTGAAAAAACTGTCAGGGCAAGTAAGTTTCACTAGCCCGGGGCAAGTAGATCCGTAACACTAATTTTTCAGCCTGTTTTTTTTTTCTTCAGAAAACACATGGAATAGGTAAGAATTGAAGGAAAAAAAAAAAAACGATCCCCTAAGTCATTAAGGGGTCCTACGGGGAGCCCCCGAAAGTTGGAATTAACATGGGGAAATGGGTAGGAAAAAATACATGTTTTTGTGTGCTCACGCGCATGCGGCTATACTTTGATGGTTTTCAACCATCGGCATTGTTGCGTGGGATACTTACACAGTTCCCATACAAATCTGAGCCCTCTAGAGTGCCATAGAGTAATTCACTGAAACGCACCCTATGCGGCGCTGGGGTTTAGCGTTACATATATTGCTGACGCATCCTGTACGTCGCTGGGGTCCAGTGGGTTAAACAACCATAGCGACATTACACAACCCTGTCGCAAACCTACATTTACCTCAAACTATTCACTCAACTCACCATTTCATACTCTAACACACGTGTAACAAGGACGTTCATGCCATGTTAGGAAGGGGTTAACTCCAAGTTAGGAAGATTGAAGGTGTCGTTCCTTATGGAGTTATAAATCTGGTTTAATGTAGTTTAGGTTGATTGAAGTATACTGTAGATTTTCTGCTGTGCGTCCTGCTCTGCTCTCTCGTAGATAGGTAGATATAAGATAGATATGAATGTTCTATTCTTATTAAGTAATAGTAATGCTACCACCGTAACCCTTTACTATATTGTTTAGGTAAAGGAAATATCAGGTATCCAACCACGTTGATTTATTCAAACAAATGTAGATTTAAATATTACAAAGATAATTTCCTTATGTTGAGAGGAAATCTCGGGGGTTGTGATCGTCCCCATAGCTTGTGTCTAACTTTACTCCAACCTTCTCACTCAACCTACCTCTCCTGCCCTGCCACACACCTTATAGATGGTGGAAAATCCCATCACTCCTTCCGGTCACATGAAGAGAGCATGGAGGGAATAACAAGTGAGAAGTGAGCTTAAAAGTGCGTGGGAAAGAGTTTGACATGGTAAAACTGACGAGACAAAAAGAACCAAGAACACTCTTAACTGCTTTTAACAAATTTCCTCCAATTTTTTTTAAATCCTTAACACCTTCCTCGTTGCTTTACGATCCACACGATCATAAGCTTTTTCCAAATTCATAAAAGACCAAAATATCTCCTTATGCTTCTCTGAATACTTCTCGCATAACTGTCTTACTGCAAAATATTATGTATTTACATATACTGTATATATATATACCGGTATATATATATATATATATATATATATATATTGTATGTATATATATATATATATATATATATATATATATATGTATATATATATATGTATATATATATATGTATATATATATATATATATATATATATATATATATATATGTATATATATATATATGTATATATATATATGTATATATATACAGTATATATATATGCATACAGTATATATATATATATATATATATATATATATATAAATATTAATTTAAATATTACCAGTAATAAGGGCTAAGAGTTGCGACAGTCCGTATTATCCCGTGTATACTGTATACAATTTAATACCCTTGAGTCCTCTACTTTGTGATGTGGTTGTTCTGGGGGGGGGGGGGGGTTCTCTGTGTGGTATAATAGGCTTATCACACAGAGACCTTCCTAGAATGTGTGTGTTTGAGAGAGAGAGAGTGAGAGTGAGAGAAAGAGAGCGCATTCCTAAGCTGAATTAAATCGTCTAATGATTTCTATAATTAATGGCTAAAATTCATCATAATCTTCAAGGGGTTAACAATACCTTCCTTGCGACAAACATGCGGAAATATATGTTAGCAAAAAACTACTGTATGTTTAGCCACTTCTGTGCGGGTGACACCATTTGTCTTTAGTATTCTGGCTATTATTAGACGATTTTTTGCTGCTTAGGAATGGCTTCTAGTAATCAGAGAGGTGTATCATATCGCCATTAATTCTTTGACTATAATAAATCCTTCCTAAACAGATTATAATCATCAAATAATAACGGATTAAAAATAAATATATTTGCATGTATTGAAAAAAGTTAAATTATTAGAATAAACCTAAACTTGGCTATCTGTTAAATAGGGAATTGCCTAAAGATAGCCAGACTAGAAGGACGAAACTGTTATTGAAGTGAAACGCCTGTATCCCAATTACCTGGTCCCGGTGAGGCAGTAAAGTTGTTGTGTTTTACATAAAGCTGGTGTCACAACAGCGATTGTTCCGGCAATATTCTAGGAGCAAACTTGTTTTCGCAATATTTCGTGGACTATCTGGTGGCCAGTATAACCTGCTGTATGGAGACTAGAGGGATGTATAGGGTTGTTTTCTCCTTAGACGCTTCTACAAGCTAAACACAAATATGCCCTCAGACCTTCCTTCATCTAAATAATGCCTACCCAGACCCCCCCTTCAAATTATAAATGCCTCTCAGACCTCCCTTCAAGCTAAATATGTAATTTTTTGTAGCGGTAAATAAATGTCCCAGCCGAACGCCAATTTTTCATAACATTGTAGTCTCGCTATCGCTCACATCTAAATTGCACAACAGTTCTTAAGATTGCATACAAAAAGGGGGCAAAGTTCTTATAATCAGCAAAGTGATGGGGTAAAGCGTCTAATAATGGCCAAACTAATGGGAGAAATAAGAAAGACCACTCGTGTCTTAGATACAGTTAAAGACTCTTTCACACATTCGAGATATGGAGCACGATGTGGCCCGAATTGAGCATCGGTACACAACGTGGTGCAATCGCCCACATGCTCGGGGTGTATCGGGGAGCGGCGCATTACCCACGGTGCGGGACGTGGTACATCATGATGGGGGGTGAATTGTTTGGTGCTGCTCAAAAATTGACCACAAGGGAAATTTGGCGTGGAACCATCGGGTACATCGGTTCGGTGTCGTGTGTTTGACGTGTGGAAGGCGTGTGGGCATCGTGTAGCATCGGCATCGGGAAGCGTCAGGAAAGGTAACGGCCTTTTTCAAATCCCCGCCGCCGCCACGACAAACCCCGACGTTGCCACGTGTACACCCGATGCCAATACGCTGCACACACGATAGTCGGGTAATGACGTGTGGTCCATGTGATTGCCTCTGCCATACAAAATATGGAAGGACGACACCGACACGTCAGCACCACGGCAACAACACGTCAGCAACACGGCAACAACATAAGGTGCACGATGGTGGGACGATGTGGCAACTACGTACCACGCGCTCCCCACACCGCCTCCCGCGCACGCCTCGCCGCACCCCCGAGGCCCACCCGACGCCATAAAGGGAGTCCCGAGCAGGGACACGGCCTCACTCGCTCTTACCGCACCACACTAACAACATCTCCCACTTCTATACTCCACATTGTCCCACCATGCCTCGTCCAGCAAAGAGTGTTACCCCTGTGAAGAAGGTTGGGAAGGCATTGCGGCCACGACCACCGGTCACCGAGGAGAAAAATGTAGACATACCAGCCCCACCAAATAATTAGGGCGACGCCTTAAGTGATGTGGAAGTTACCAACCTCACCCTAACACATGCCGACTCATCCGACCACACGCCTGTACCAGACGATCATGAACCCACGGTTTCAACGCAGGAACAAGCAGGGTATGATTCCAGCCATGACGAGGGCGAAACACCACCGCAACAACCATCAACCAAGAGAGGCAATGATATAGTATTGGCACTGGGCGGTCGTCATTGGGAAGGGACTCTGCTGGTGGGAATCCAACGCTAGTACTCTCCAGTGCCTCCCTGAGTGGTGTTGCAGCAAATATGCCCCCATCAGACGAGCATCCACGTGAACCAACATCCACATACATAAAATTGTAGTCAGCATCAACGAGGGCCATGAGGACAATAGAGTGGAAGCCCTTATAATTGTAGTAGTGGGAACCTCCATTGGGGGGACACCTGATGACCACATGCTTCCCATCCAGCGCCCCGCCCCTACAGCATGTGGAAGTTCCACCTCTTGGAGAACAGGTCAGCAACCGCCCTCCATTCCGCTGGCATCTTGGGGCACGACAGGACCTCCTCTTTGTAGTCTAGGCGGCGTATATGGCCTCACAGGTGACCGGGACATTGAGGGAGATGGTTTTGTGCGCCACCCTGAAGCCATACGAGAGAGACTTGTATGACTCCCTTGTTGCCAAGTAATGTAGGGTGATAGCAAGCCAGGCGCATACCAGGTGGAACGGCTTTCCTCCAGAACGTGTCATGCTTCCCCACCAGTGGCCCAATAGGTTGCAGCAGCTCAGAAAACATGTGTTTGTCCACCCGCAGGAAGTTCTTGTACAATGTGGTGTCTTCAAAGGCCAACTCCTTCAGCAGGTTGCCGTAATGCCCATACCGGTCTCGCCTCAACAGCCACTTCCGGGTCCATATCTGCCTTCTTCGTTTCGTGGGTAGCACCTTGGCATCTTGCAAAGCCTTGTAGAGGTCAACGTTTAGTCTGGCCTGGTGTGCTGCCAGATCTACCTGCAGCTGCAGGACCTCGAGTTCATCCATGTTGTAGGGCGAGTGGTGGTGATGGGTGGCCATGGCTGGGAAGGTGTGTAGAGTGACGTGCAGGTACCAGTCCCGCCCCCTTTCATATCCGAATGTGTCACCCCGTCTGTCGTTGTTGCGTCCTCCTCACTATATCAGTCATGTGACACCATCTTAGCTCCATCGCCCGTCATCCGGTTTTAACCGTAGTTTGGACCGTTAGGGTTATGACGTGCCGTACTCATGTGGCACTCGTGGTTCCATCTGTCTCGTCGTGCTGTTGACGTGTCACCATCGTGTCTCCATCGTCACATGCTTGCTTCGTGTCATTGTCTCTGCCGATGTACCAATTTTCGGAGCACGTGGCACATCAGAACCCAAATCGTGAAAGTGTGAAAGGGGCATGAGACCAATATACCTTGTCCCGGTGCGGCAGTAAGTTGTCGTGGACTGTCTGATGGGTTGAGGGGTACCTTTTTAGTTGATTGTAGTGACTTCCTTACCTCACCTCAACTGTTATATGCAGACTCACAACTCCTCTATATTTCATCAGTGGAGACTCACATGCAATAGGAAGGATTCACAATACTTTCTTAATCACAACTCGACATGTTTTGTTTCATTCATTACCCTGGACAACTCACGGTTCACCATCCCCAGCATAACTCATGGCTGAGGCAAGTTAAACGATTTGCGGCCTGAAACCTAGCCAGATAAGACTCCAGCGACTGGAGTTGGAGGGTGAGTGCTAACCAATGCATAAGCACCCCATTGATTGGTTAATTGATTGATTGATTGATAGGTTGATTGAATTACTGATCGATTGGTAGATTGAATGATTGATTGAATGAGTGAAACATTTATTGATTGAATAATTTATGTATTGCTTGATTGATTGAATAATTGAGTGATTGATTAATGGATTGCTTGAATAATTGATTGAATGATTGATTGATTTATTGAATGATGATTGTTTGAATGATTGATTTATAGGATATTTGATTAATTGATTGATTAGTTGATAGATTGATTGGTTGTTTGATTGAATAATTGATTGAATGACTGATTGCATTATTGATTTACTTACCTAGAGCGAATCCGTTCTTGGTCCATGTAACACTGTTGAGGTGAGAGTCCACCACAATACATCTCAACATAACATCCTCACCAGCCGTCACTGTAACACTCTCAGGACGGACCAGGAAAACCGACTCATTGCCTGAAATAAAAAAAATATATGATTTGAGTATAATGGGCAATTTAAGTGGAGGGATTTTGTTTTTTCTGGACCCCCTTCTTCCTCATGTTTAGCCCTACTATTTTTGATATTTTAAGAAGTTTGCCCAGTTAACTTGGTGATTTTAACACCTTACGAGCGGCCTATGCGGTTTATTTATATGTACCGCACAGCGGGGTGTTTTTAGCCAAAATAGGGCTGTTTACGTGATCATTTTCATGCCTAAATAAGACCCACAACGTAAAACAAGTACCTATCCCTGAAAGGGCATAAACAGAGCTTTCGAATGACACCATAACGATCCTTTTATGATGGCTAGTTTTCTTGCAATAACCGTGCAACGCGAGTGCAAAAAGCATTATAATTCGGTACTTTCCCCATATAATTCAGTATGTAGCGAGTGAGAGAGGGAGGAGGGAGCTGAGATTCGTGTCAGTAGGTTCGCCGCGGTGGTCTGGAGCAGTCATACGCTCGCTAGTCTCCTGCCACCACTTGTCTCTCTCTCTCAGCAACATTACGTGCTGAAATTGCCACTCGACCTATGTCGAGCGCCGCCACATAGTCCAGCTTTATTTAACTCGACTTATGTGGTGAGCCGCTAATTAAGGGTTAACACCTTAAGAGCGGCCTAGGCGGTAATTTCTATGTACCGCCCAGCGGGTGTTTTTCCATAAATAGGGTTGTTTCCGTGCTCTTTATCATGCATAAGCAAGATCCAGAGCATAATACAAGTATGTATCCCTGAAAGGGCGTAAATTGAGCTTTCCAATGACACCCGAACCATCCTTGTACGATCACTGGTTGTCTTGCAACGATCGTGCAACCGAAGAGCAAAATCGCTAAAATACGGTAATTTTCTTACATTATTACGTGTGAAACGAGTGAGAGAGGGTGTAGTACAAAGGAGTACATCTCAGTAGCTCCACAGCCACCGTGGCGAGCGGTCAGGAGGTAATCTACGCTCCTCCCACCGCTCCGCTCTCTCTCAGAGCACATTACGTGCTCAAAATTGCATTCGACAATAGCCGGGCCCCGCCCATAGGCCCCATTTATTTAATTCGACAATAGCCGGGCGCCGCCAGTTAAGGGTTAAGACCTTTCACCCCATTTCTGTGTCAATACTCCATTTAGTTGTCGATTTGTTTTCCTGGCGAGCGCTAGGGAGCCTGTATTTAGGAGGAATCGGCCTGCAGCTGGGAAATATTTCTACCAAACAAAGTACAAATTAGTCTCGGAGGCTCTTTGGTGTGTGTGTGTGTGTTTTTGTTTTGTTGTGTGTTTTTTTTTTAAAGTTTGATAGAGGTCTAGGGATCAAACTAAAGGAATATATACAGGCTAATACAAATGATAATAATAATAATGTAAATAAAACAATCCCCCTAATGCAATATAGTTGCATGTAGTTGCATAATCAACAACACATCCTTCCGACTCGCTACCTGCAGTACATAAACAAGTTATATGTGTATTTGAGTACCTTATTAAGGGGGGTAGGGTATATTTATTAAGGTATTTATTTATTTATTTATCATTGTTTTACTTTCCTCCCTAGCTCTCCATCTAACATAAAATAAACATCCTCACGATCCCCTTTCCATCTAAAATTATATCCAAAATATCATACAAAATTATAGACTCACTATCGCTTGTCAGGAAAAATCGACAACTAAATGGCACGAAATGTTTTAGTATTGATAAAGAAATAGGCCGAAAGGCCTTCAAATCGACAAACCAATGGGTCAAACGTCTTAAAATCTCAAATTTTATAGGGCTAAACATGAGGGGGAAGGGGGTCCTCAACCCTCCCACCTACACTTGAAAGTATAGTATACAGGTAAAAAAAAATATATATATATTATATATATATATATATATATATATATATTTATTTGTTATTAAGGGGTTAAAACAGGTTGCCAATTTTTTGTTTTGGTAAGTAACGACTATGGCGGGTGAGTCACGTTCGCGCCATATATTGGGTGAATCGCGCGCCGTGTTACAAAACAAGGAGGAGGTAAAGTTGACAGAATGCTTTGTTTACAACCGGGACTATTATTATTTTCGGTGTTATTTTTCGGTGAAATCAGGTGTTCAAGTTATCTATAACGAAATTCTACCATGTGGACTATAATGAGAAAATATGGCGAGTCTATTGGTCCCTATTTTCCCTAATGCATTGTTTCTAATAGCGCTGCAGTAATGTTGTTTAAGATCATAATTTATTTTTTATTATATATATTTTTTTCTCGCTGCGATTTTATTTTTGCGGCGCGTACTTTACAGGTACCATCACATACTTATTAGAGTTATTAGGTGTCCACACGTCCAACACCAAGCTACACCCTTTTCTGGTATGCAAAGCACCCAAAAAGAAAATGGGAAACTCTAATATTAGTAATATTAGATGAAGTATAAAGATAAATCGGTGGAAGAGTTGTGTTCGCGGGAGTAACATTTTTCGCTCTGTTTACATCATACTCAAGGTCAGTAGGCTACTTCGCACATTTAAAGTATTTCTCAGCTTGGCGGTTGAATTAAAATCTAGGCCATGGGATACAGTATGTGTTGAGGGTGGGGGCCCTCACTCACCCTAGACTTATTGTCATCATCATAGCTATTGCCACCACAGGGCAAAAAACAACAGCAAACGTAACTAACTTCAAGCGTCATGTCGTCAACCAACCGACGATCGGAAGAAGCGGTAAACTTTTGATTTTCTCCCCAAATGCGCTGTTTTACTCTCATCGAAAGCCACATTAAAAAGCATTATTAAATCGGTTCTCTTAGTAGTATCATACCAGAAAAAAGTGTAGGTTGTTGATAGATGCGTGGAAACCTAATAAACGTCTCTAATAAGTCTGTGATGGTACCTGTGAAGTGGGCGCCGCTAAAGTAAAATCGCACCTTTTCCTCTTACCTTACTCAGGGGATTTTATGGATGCGCGGATGAATGCTACTTCTCTAATTTAGTCAATTTGATTTTCCAACCCCATATAATTTGTTCAGAGTTTCAGCCCAGGACACTTTGTTTAAAGTCAGGCTCCTTCTACAACACTAAGCTTTATTTCATCACTAGAAAGTGAGAAAAGCCGTTTTTAAGGCCTTTCTCATTCCGAATTCCAATTTCGATATCCTAACAATCTAGGGGGTAGTTTGGAAATACGGGGTTTTAGGTGGGGGACAATTAGGGGTAATATGAGAATAACTCTACACCGAATCGTGTTATTTTTAGATCTGGCCCATCGACTTATTGTGACATGTTCATTTTTCACATTTTCGTAATTAAATTTAGCATGAAAATAATTCGATTGTGAAGATGAAGCTCCCGCGAAGGGATGTAATTGTATTGTATGGTTTTATGTTATATATAATACTTTCTACAACGAGCCACTTGATACTACTTCTTTCACTATATTTATCTCTGTCGGGAATCGACGGGAGGCTTGAGTGCGAGTGTTGTTATTGTAGTTATTTTTGCTGTTGTTCTGTATCACCTAAGGAGATGACTCGTTTGGAAAGAGGATTTTTTTTTTTGTGGATGAGGGAGACAAAAGGCAAAACTGTCCTGTGACGAGTGCCTCCCCCAGAGTTATAAAAGTGACAGGAACAAAATAAAGGAACGTTCAAGCCAAAATGTCTGGACACACAGAGTTAGAAACAATCGAAGTCATAGGATGAGGGAAAGATGGATTCAGGGAGTGAGTTCCAGAGGTCAGCTGTTGAATAGAAGAGTTATTGGGAGTAACGTTTCACTCTTGAGTTGGAAAGTTGTACAGAGTAGGGGTGGGATTGTGTTGCAAGACGGGTATTACGTACCCTACGTAGAGGAGGTGGTATGCACTGAAAGAGCTCTGAGGAACACTGATTATTGTAATAGCGACAGAACAGCGAGAGAGATGCAACATTGCGGCGAAGAGAGAGAGATTGCAGAGAGTTGGTGAGTGGACGGGAGTTAATGATGCGAAAGGATTTCCTTTCTACTTTGTCTAGAAGTGCTGTGTGAGAGGATCCTCCCCACACATGTGAACAATACTCAATACAAGGTCGCACTGTGCCCCTGTACAGAGCAAGAAGCTGAGCAGGGGTAAAGAACCCCTTGAGGCGGTTGAGCACACCCAGTTTCTGGGAGGCCGCCTTAGCAAGACTGGTAATATGGTCCTTCCAAGAGAGAGCAGAAGAAAAAGAGACACCAAAAATACTGAGAGAAGATGAAGGGTTGATTTTTGTATTGTTGAAGAATAAGGGAAAGTCCGCTGGGAGTTCACGGCGGGTAGATAGATGGAGAAATTGAGTTTTGGAATCATTAAAGGCAACAAGGTTTTCTCTGCCCCAATTGGAGATGGTAGTTAAATCAGAAGAAAAGGGTTCTATCATCTATGGCTTCATTATGCCTGCTTTTGAGAGATTGCTGGCTTGGGCGTTCTGGGAAACTAATTGAATTGTGTAAGGTAGAGTCGTCTGCATATGAATGGATAGGATTGGAGGTACAGTTGAGAAGATCATTTATGAAAATTAAAAAGAGAATAGGAGATAGGACAGATCCCTGAGGAACACCGGAGTTGATAGGATGAGGAAGTGAACAATGGCCGTCTACAACCGCAGCTATGGAACGATAGGAAAGGAAATTAGAGATAAAGGCACAGATGGAGGGATAGAAACCGAAGGAGGGCAGTTTAGAAATTAGAGATTTGTGCCAGACTCCATCGAAGGCCTTCGATATGTCTAACACAATAGAAAGGGTCTCACCAATGTCTCGAAAGGAAGATGACCAAGAGTTAGTAAGATATGAAAGAAGATCACCAGTAGAACGACCCTTAAGGAAGCCATACTAGCGATCTGATAGTAGATTATGAGAAATTTGGAAGTAAGAAAAGTTTCAAAAACTTGAGAGATACGAGAGTTGAGGGTTTGGGGGCGAGGCTATAGTTCATCACCCCATATTCCACATCACTACAAATATAATAGTTGCCACTGCATTCAAGTCACATTTCGCCCACATGCACATGAATACATTTTGCACTCCCTACCAATTTCGCACACAACGACTTTCGAACACACAACTAACTGGTGGAGTGGTCTTGCCACTTGACTGGTAATCCAATGGATCCGGGTTCGAATCCCGATATGTCAATGGGAACATATTATTGGGATGGAATTTGCGCTGTACCTAGGATCAGTGCATTTCTACAAACCCCACCGAAACGCCAAATAAATATCCTCATTGTTCCCTGATTAACCCGAGAGCGGCACGCCATTGGTAGTTCAAACCCTCCCGCCAAGCGAGAATATTTTAATTCATTCCCGCCTAAAATCATCATTATACCACAATTATCGTTATTACTTATTCATATGCACCTAATTTACGTTTAATATGAAGATATTAACATGTAACAGCAATAAAACAAGTGGGAATAGTATTTGGGGGTGAAAAAGACGAATTATTGCCGACCTTCCATTCATGAGGTGAGAGACGAACGAGACGTATATCTTCCCTCTTCTAGGCCTGAAGGCAGACTGATGTCTCTCTCTGTTTCTTTCTCTTCCCATGTTCTCTATACTGTAGGCATACTAGACGACCTTGGAACCGGGTTGGAGATATTGGCGCGATAAATAAACTGATAAACAAGGGAATCGGGGGGAAAATAGGTGATAATTGAAGGCCGGGGTCAGGGAGCGGGGAATAAGGGGGTTTTGACACATGTGGAGGAGTGATGGGACGTATGGAGGGGTATTATCTCACTTAATCACATTTCTTTGTTTTGAGTGCTACTGGGGTCTTTTAAAAGTTTTTTTTTAGGCCTTGGATCTTAATTTAACCCTTGTCTAGCGGGGTGTTATTGGCTCATTTGGGCATATTCAGGCCCTCCTGCATGATAAATCAAGCATCTGCATGAAAACAAAATTATTTAGCAAAATACTAGGCACTAAAAGCTTCAAAATGAGACCAGAAAGAGCTACATAGCACTCGTGGTTCTCTTGCAGTGATGCCACGAACATGGGAGTTTAGCATATATCGGTATATTTTTCCCAGCTATGCTCACTACTGGCTACACTGCCGGCCTCTCGAGAACACAGGGAACATGAGTTAATGGGCGGCGGTAAGCCCTGGGAGTCTGCTGTCTGGCCCGCTGTGCTCCCGGCCATTTGCACTAGATTTTAACCCTTTAAAAGCCTTAATAATACTCCTAACTTGCTGCAAATTGGTGCACGACTTAAGTCGAGCGCCGCCAATAAGAGGGAGTCCCGTCGCCTTCCACCACCAAAACCTCTTACGAGTCTCCTCGCCATTCCTGGGTTAAATAGCACTGTATGAATATTGCCATATTCAAAATATGCTACAAGGGGGCAATGCCTAGTGAGTTCATTGCTCAATAGGTGGCATTCTGAGAGTGAGGGTCCGAGTCTAGGAGGAGAGACAGTGAAGTACAGGAGCGAAGCAGCTTCAGAGATGCGGCTCCTTTGGGCCATTAGTGGGCAACTAAGTCTCATGCATCCTGCGAAGGCAAGATAGCAGGGGCTGGATGCAGCTAAAAGTGCTTCACATATCTCACCCCCTAGACTGGAACGAGACCTCACAGGCTTCACCGTTCAATGTAGAACGGTTGCATGTACAGGCTCTCAGCCTACGCCCGAGAGTGAGTAGTTGGATTATAGAACAAAGAAAGAAAGAAAGACAAGTAATTTCGAACACAACTAATTTAGCACACACAACCAATGTCGCACACAACTAATTTCGAACAAACTCCTAAATTGAACACAACCAGTTACGAATACACAACCAATTTCACACACAAATAATTTCGCACAAGCAACTAGTTTTGCACATACCATCAATTACGCACACACCAACAATTTCGCACATACCACCAATTACGTACACACTATATCAATTTCGCACACAAATTATCAATGTAGCACACATTACCAATGCGTACTTGTCTAGAACTATGGGTACAGATTAATCACCTCCATATTTTCGGCATGAATGCAGTTTCCTGTACACTTACCCGTGAAACTAAGGTGACGTTCGAGTGTGGATCGACCCGTATTTATCGTATTTTACGTGTTTATTACATCTCGTAAGTACATAACTTAGCTCGAGTTTCCGTGTTTATGTACTATTAAAAGTGTTGACAATGTTTGTTTTACCCATAATCACTCGTCAAACGTCTTAACCCCTCATTTTCCCTCAGCTTCAAAGACCTCCCCATTTATTTAGATAATTATTCTCGTGGTAAAGGGGCCGTATATTACTGTTGTATAGGGTTTTACCATAATATTCTTCCAAGATATATATATATATGTGTGTGTATATTATGAGTATATATATATACAGAAACACAAGTTATTTAGGTAAAACATATATAAAAACATCTCTAAAACTGGCTAACGTAATTTAGACATTTATCAACCAGTGTACTGTATGTCTCTATTTGTGTGTATGTAGTCCTGTGTGCATTTGTATGTATATCTGTGTTAATCATAGCCTCTATATTCGATGTTCCTCTTCTTCCCGACCCTAGCTGCCATTGATCTACTCAGGGGGAATTATTATAGGGTATATACCTCTCTCTCTCTCTCTCTCTCTCTCTCTCTCTCTCTCTCTCTCATAGTGACTACCTTTTCCCCATTACTGATCGATCAGTGTTTTTCATAAGCAAGATTTGTATTAGTAACACCTAGACCAGAAAGCTATCACTGAAGTAAATTATATTTTATTGATAAATGTTTTTCATGGTGTGAATTTTAACACGGTATACTGTATATCATTAATACGAAGCGTGAAATGTGAAGATCTGTGTCAATCAATACATCTATACATCTCTTGTCTATCTATCTATCTATCTATCTATCTATCTATAATTATATCTGTCTGTCTATTAGCAGACGCCGTGAACCACGAAGACTTTAGCACTAGCATATGTACGGTAGGTACAGTAGCCCAACTAAATTTTGCGACAAAATATTAGGTACGTGGCACCTGTCTAGTTTGCACTCCCGTCCCAAGCCCGTGTCTTCCCGGTTATGTAATGTTTGAGAACAACCGAATAAATAAAAATGGAGGTGGCGTTTTATTTTATATCAAAGACAGTCTTAACCCGACCCTCGTGTCAAAACCTCAAATTGTGAACGTCGACACATCTTTTGTGCTAATAAAGAATAATAAAGGTACAAAAATAATACTTGCATTAATATACAGACCTCCAGCTCAATCAGTGTAAACTGACCGAGAAATTTACGAACAAATTGCAGATGTAAGTAACTCACAAGATACCGTATTTTTTGGCGACTTTAATTTACCTGTGACCAAGTTGGGCGATACTCTTACTTCACACTCCGGACATGAATTGTATGCGAACTTGCAAGAGAGTTCACTCTATCAATTTGGTCGATCACCGACCCGTGGTAATAACGTCCTTGACCTTGTACTTGCAACAAAAGATGAATTAATAGAGAATTTGAATGTTGGTGATGAATTCAGTTACAGCGACCACCGTACAATAACTTTCACTTTAAAGTTTACTAGTAACGAACCAAATAGCAGCATCGAAAAAGTCCCTAATTTCAAGAAAGCAAACTTTCATAAACTTGAGCTATGTTTAAAGAAACTGACTGGAGCTTTTTAATTAACAATAACGACATAAATACATCTTGGGAATTATTCGAAACCACTTACCTAAAAGCAGTGCAGGAATGCATACCATCGAAAATACGGCGCACAGGCCATATTATTAATATAAGCCCAAATGGTGGAATAAAGATATTTCAAAATTCCTGCTTTCTAAAAAGTTTGCTAATGATAGATTAAAATCCTTACAAAATGACGAAGAACGGGTGAAATTTGTAGAGCTACGACGCAAAGCCAAAACGTTAATTAAGCAAAGTAAAACGACCCTGGAGTTAAATGTTGCGAATCAAAGTAAAACAAACCCGAAAGAATTCTATAGTTATATCAGAAAGAAAAAAAGTAGTTACTTCAACTGTTGGACCGTTAGTCGATGAAAATGGAGAATACACCAAAGACTAAGTACAAATGAGTAATGCCCTCAATACCTTCTTTGCATCAGTTTTTACAACGGAAGACCTCCGTGATATCCCTACACCATCGCCGATTCAGACTGATAATTCAGATGTTCTAAGCAATATCACCGTTACAGAGGGAGAAGTATTGAATTGTTTAGATAAACTCAAGGTAAATAAAACGCCTGGACCTGATACAATCTCACCTAGAGTTTTAAAGAAAGCTAAGGATGAGCTCTCTAAACAACTGACTTTGCTATTCAATAAATCCTTGCAGTCTGGAACTATGCCTGATCAGTGGAAGCTAGCCAACGTAAAAGGCAGCAAAAAAAAAGGCAGCAAATCCCTACCCAGTAACTATCGTCCAATTAGCTTAACCTCAGTTGTATGTAAAATGCTAGAAACACTCATAAGAGACAGACTCGTAAATCACTTAGAGGAAAATAACATACTTAAAGATACTCAACAGGCTTTCGTAAAAAACGTTCCTGTTTAACATACCTCTTAGATTTCTTCCACGATATCCTTAACCTCTACGATGAGAGTAAAGCTGTAGATATTATATACCTTGATTTTCAAAAGGCCTTTGACAAAGTTCCCCACAAACGTTTACTGCTAAAACTAAAAGCGCATGGAATACAAGACGGTGTGTTGAAATGGATAGAAAATTGGCTCAGCGACAGAAAGCAAAGAGTAGTCATAAACGGTAAGGCATCTAAATGGACCAATGTAAGTAGCGGGGTACCCCAGGGATCGGTACTAGAACCAATTCTATTTCTAATTTACATCAACGACATAGATGAGGGTCTCACCTGTACAATCTCAAAATTTGCTGACGATACAAAAATTGCGAATAGCGTACTCTCAAAAGAACAAGTTGACGATATGCAACACAATCTAGATAAGTTGTCATGTTGGGCCCAAATTTGGCAAATGAGTTTCAATGCGGATAAATGTAAAGTACTACATATCGGATACCAAAATGAGAAAGCAAACTATTTGATGAATGGCACTCAGCTTAAGAATGTAAACAGAGAAACCGATCTGGGAGTAACAATATCGAGTAACCTAAAACCGAGTCAACAATGTTCAGAAGTTGTTAAGAAGGCAAACAAAATAATTGGCTTTATAGGTAGGTCATTTGAGCATAAATCCAAAGACGTTATCCTAACCCTTTACAATTCCTTAGTCCGCCCTCTTCTGGAATACTGTGTTCAATCCTGGTGCCCTTATTACCAAAAAGATATAGACAAGCTAGAACGAGTTCAACGTAGAGTTACCAAAATTATACCTAGCCTGAAGAACAAACTATACGAGGAGCGTCTTAGAGAATTAAATCTATTTCCTTTAACCCAGCGCAGATTAAGAGGCGACTTAATTCAAGTGTTCAAAATCATCAAAGGCATCAACAATATAAACTGTAGTAAGTACTTCACTATTGACCAATCTAATTACACGCGGGGAAACGGGTGCAAAATTATTGGTAAATCTTTTAACTCACACGAAGCTAAAAATTTCTTCTTCAATCGAGTTGTCAACTTATGGAATGGGCTTCCCCGAGATGTTATAGACTGCAGCACCATTGATTAATTTAAACTTCGCTAGACAAATATCTTGCCTCAAACCCGCAACTGACTGCGTTTGTAAATGAATAACTTTATTTATCCTCCCCTCAGTTACTAACCCCTCTGTCCCCTACTAACTTCCCAATCCTGCCACGGATATTAGTTCCAGGGCAGTAGTTCCCTTTCCAATGTTCCCTTACCCACTCTAAACCACTGTTTGGACACTTGATCCTCAGTGTTTTGGAGGACAAGCAGCCTAGAAGGGTCACTAGACCTGTTGTTGCTTGATTTCCTTTGTACTCCTTTGTACTCTAGCAGAGACCCGTGGTGTCTAGGCAGGTGCTACCACAGCCAGGGCACACAGACACAGTCCTCGGCTCTCGCAAATGCTGGGCGCTACATATGACAATATTGCATTCATTATTTGTTTGTATCATAATAGAAGGCTGGCTCTCTCTCTCGCTCTCCGTTAAATACAAATATATTTACGCGCGACAAACTAGTTTATAGATCCATTTCTATACATAACTTAAAATGAATACAATGAGTTGCATGTATTGTATTATATAATCTATTATACACTTGTTAGTGATTGTTCTAGTCAGAACCCCTATTAAACACTATACTTGGTGTTGGTGTAGAAAGTATTCGAGAAACGGGTAGTCAATTTCTACATCTATTTCCTGATCTACTCATATACTGTATATGTATTTATATTTTGTGTTTGTGTTTTTGTTTTGTTTTTGTTAGTTATAAGATGTTATGCGGTTGGTCAGGATTAGCGCCAAGTGCTGGCACCGGGTATATATTGTATGAGTTATCCTAAACGTTTATATGTATTCGATGTTACTAAAAACAATTGTAATTTTATACAGCTAAATGACTACGAGACTTAATTTGTCTGGACGTCAATAGCATCTGAGGTGAAGCCAGTGATCTTAGGGCTAATAAGTGATTGAGGTTTCCGAATGTTTGTGTGCGAACTGCTGTATGGATTCTTCCCCTGCCACCTCTTTGTTTTCCTCCTTTCATGTGTTTCTTGTTGATAGTCCCTACCCCTTGTGGGAATAAGGGCTGGCTACTGACTAAATTACAAACGTCAAATTAAGAGTAGTATGCTGCTGTCACATTTGTTAAATGCTTAATCATCAATCTTGTAATGGAATTTAACCGTGTTGGCTGCGAGTGTCTCGCTATCTATTAACCTTTCTTTTCCCAAGCATACGAACCGATAAACTAAGACACAAAAATATCTTCAAAGATATTAACATGTCAGTAAAGTTTTCGATAAATATCCACATGAAAGATTGCTGATTAAAGAAGCAGCTTCTGGAATAGGGCGAACTATATTACGTGAATTAGACCATGTCTAATTAGTAGGAAACAAAAAAATTACATTAACAGTAGCCTATACAATCATATTGGGGTGTAGTGAAGGTTGGGATCTTACACGATGGTCAGTTTTAGTTCCTCAATTGTTCATCTTTTACATTAACGACCAAGCTTGATTTAGGCCTAACTAAATGAATTTACACTTTCTCCTCCACAATGCAGAACTTCTGCTTATCAGAATTCATTTATCCCCAGAGCTACTACTCTTTGGAATTCACTTCCCTCGAATTGCTTTCCACAAACTTACAATCAACAAATGTTTAAATCCAGTTGTTACAAACATTTTATGAATGGAGGATGCCTTTAGGCACATGGACCTTTTTGTTTTATCTGTGTTTTTCCTTCCTCCGTTCATTGTCTCTTAAAAAAAAAAAAAAAAAAAAAAAAACTAAAAAGATTGGTAATTTTTCAAATGACACTAAAAATAGGTTGAATTATTGATCATGATAACGATTCATGCTCTCCACAAATAATTTGATACACTACCCGAATGGGCAATACATGCAGTTTAGTGAAAATTGGGAAATCGACAGAAATCTCAGGATATAAATTTAACAATATTTACTTCGTCAATAATTACGCGCCATATATCTCCCGTATGAGGAGATTCAATAGCTCAATGCATGTTTGTGATGTCCGATTCCATTACCCATCTCCCTTACTCAAGGCCAGGGTGGTGACAGGGGCAAGACGCAATATCAGTGGTATCTAGATGGCTAAATAACATGGAATTAAGTAACTCAATTATTACAAAAGATTTGAAAGTCATCGTCAGTCGTGATATGAAACCAAAAAAACAATGTAGCATTGTTTAAAATCAGAGTTTTTAGATAGATATCTAGAAGCGTGAATAACAACAAAAGTAATTTTAAAATTTCACCCGTCCTTAGTAAGGCTTCACATGGATTATGTTTTAAATGTTGCTGTCCAGTGTCCATAGATTGATTGGAAGTGACGATACAAAGAAGAATGGCAAAACAATCCAGAATAATAGAACATTAGAACATCAATAATATTCTAACGCCTGACGACTAAGGCCAAATGACACGGAATTATAGCCCGAATGAGTTAGAACATTTAACAGAAGTAAAAGATTTTTGAGGTACCGGTAGTGAATATCATGAAATACATGATATGGTCAGTACAAAAGAAAGGGGACTTGGGAAAACATTAGGCTTGCATTATATTAGAAGTGTAGAATAAGAGAGGATATGATACAGATGGTTTAGTTGTAAGTGGAATCCACAAAGACGATGTGGAAAACGGACTGCTGCTCCGTGATAAGCATGCAACAGTTTGGTAGATATGGGAAATAGGCTACCGATTACTACAGTAGGATCAATAACAACAGAAAGCTTAGAAACATAATTAGCTAGGCACATGGCTGTGATTTGCTGATTGTCAATGGGATCCGCCGTGAATGGGCCAGTCCATGGTATAAAGACTAATATTAGTCTTTATACCATGGTCCAGTCAGCCCATGGAGTCAGTCCTCAGAAAAAATCCCTTTTTTATGATTTTTGTTTATGTTAATGTTTATGAAGGCCTAGTGGAATCAGGACGCGTATTTGGCAGTTTATTCAGACTAGCATTATACTATTATATTCAGAGTAGAAAAGGATACTATTTATTCAGAGTAGAAAGGGAATATGAAAGTAATTTTTTTTTTTTTTTTTTTTTTTTCCCAACTTACTTCCTCTCGGGCATAGGCTGAGAGCCTTAACATTCACCGCTTTACAATGAACAGTGAAGCCCGTGAGGTCTTGTTCCAGTCTAGGGAGTGAGACATGTGAAGCACCTAGAGTACAACGAGCACCTGCCATCTTGCCTTCACATGAGGCACGGTGCTCACTCATGGCCCGAAATGACCCCATATATGAAGCCACCTCGTTCCCGTGCTTCACTGTCTAACCCCCTACACTCGGACTCTCACACTTACACACACACAACGCCACCTGTTGAGCAGATAACTCTATAACTCTATGACATAGTATGTGTCCCTATAATTCCTACAGAACCTCCTTAAGTTGTATAAACCCTCTAATGAAAAGCCCGATTAAACTGCCAAAATTAGTCAATCCTAATGGGATTAATGAGTATATATTTATTGATTCTCATGATAAACTGGTCTTTATTCACCAATGATAGTTTAGGTAAAGTATTATTTATTATATTCGCAAACAAGTTATATGCATTCACTAAGGGGGAGGGAAGTAATAGGGGCAGATCTATCCTATATTGCACAGATAGTGGCGGGCGAGGTGGCTAGGATGAGTTACTAAACCGAACGTGGTTGGTTTTTAGGTAAACAACCGATGGTATAGACAGGAGTGGCTAATGTGCATATTATATCAAGTCATGCTACCTTAATAGTATTTGAACAATTTAAGTAAGGAGTTAACTAGTAAGTTAGGGGTATTAGTGGATGAGTAATGAAATTAAGAAGTTATATAATGCTCGGTTAACATGAAATTAGCCAAGAGTGATATGATGGAAAGCATTACTCTGTATGATGACTATTCTATATATTTTATAAACAATATCAACTAGGACTAACTCACATGCCGTGTGTTCCTAGGCCTCCATCAGCGCAGTCTTCGACCCATGCCTGGTTGAGCTGAAAGTTTTCTTGTCTGAGAAAACAACTCTGGGTTGGGATAGAGGTATCCTGACCAGGATTCGAACCCACTCACTCCAGGTATGTTTGGGAGAGTTGGGCACCGTAACCACTCGGTCATGAACGGATAAAGGAAGCCACTTTTATTCTTATTTGAAGAACCTCCGCCACCTCGACTAAGTGATGCAATTTTAATCAACCTGGTACTATTATGGAACCTCTCTGACATTATCAAAACAACTCTTGCCCAATAGTCAATGCCCTGGTCAACACATAGTCGAGCGAAATCAAGCCTAGTTTGTTTGTGCCTCTTGGTTAGCTTTGGCTTGACAGCTGGTGATCTATGTTTATATCCCATCTCCTTCAATCTCTTGCGTATAGTTTCTGTAGAGGTTGAAATTGCAAATGTTGCTTAGCTTCGTCGGCATTGGAGAATGGATGGTTATACATATACTGTTTAATTTCTTGGTCCTGTTATGACGTGGTTTTCCGCTTAGCTCCACTTCTATGTCGGTTTGTCAGTTGCCCATCTTCCCACCTTTTTTTGCCACCGGTAAACGTTCCGACACCCCACTCTCGCTCATCCCAACCTTACTACAGCGTTCAGAAACCTTAGCAGCCTGATGAGCCATGTTCAGCAACCTTAGCAGCCTGATGAGCCATGACTTGCTGAATGGATGGTGTGATGTGGGCAAGAGAGTATTGAGGATTTTCTGTTCACCTCAGTTTCCAATAATTACAGCTTCACGTCTTTTTATTTATTTATTTATTTACTTTTAACCGAAAAAAGTTCGACCTTGGAATATATTGCGTAAAGTGTTAATGCATGGTTGGAGTGGCTGTAGATATGCATGTAATCTGTAATCAGCCAATTGCCGATATATGGATTTTGAGTGTTTGGTTGACCTGTACGGTACCCGTCCAGCTAGTAATAGACCACCAACACTAAAAAAGACGTCGTAAGTGGCCTCTTATTCCAGAGGCCTCTTTTTACTGCTAGGTCTAAAGAGGCGCATTGTGTAAGAAGAATTGCCCAAATGTTTCTTTCCTGCCCGGGAATGGAACCCGTGTCCTTTTGGCTGTGAACCAAGTGCGCTAACCAATATGCTACGGACCACTGTGTGTGTGTGTATGTGTGTGTGTGTGTGTGTGTGTGTGTGTACAATTCTGTAAAATAGAACTTAAATTATATACCCGGTAAACTAAATAATGTTTAGTTATACTCCCATATATTTCCATAGTAGTTATAATTTCATCGAAGTTAAATTCTAAAATCATGATACGGTAACGATAATTTTCTATATTCTAATAGTATCTCATAGAAACAGTAAGAACTTTAGCTGTATATTAACCCTTTGAATACCAGCGACGTCTTTTCAATTTTATTCTAGCTATATTAAGAAGATATTATGCAGCTTAGGAAGGATCTGTGGTAGTTAAAAGGGTTGGTTGAGATAGTTTGAAGCCTTATTATGGATAGAGGTCTTTCCAAAGCTGAATAAAATCGCGTAATAGTTGCTAGAATAGGAAGAAAAGGACGTCGCCGGTACAGTATTGGTTAATATACGTTATTATCATTAATAATATTACCTGATGCAGATGTTGCAAATAGAACTACTCGTATAACCCAGCACTGCAAGATGATGCAGATTATAACATACCAGTATTATCTAAAGAGTGTTAACCCCTTGAAGCTCTGATGCATTTTGCACTTTATTTTGGCTATCATTAGACGATTTTATGCAGCTTAGGAAGGATCTGTGGTTATTAAAAGGGCAAAGACTAGCCCGATCAACCCTCTGACTTCCATATACCCTTCCTAATCTGAATAAAATCGTCTAATAATTACCATAAAACAGAACAGAAATGCGTATCGGATCTTGAAAGTGTTAATTACATAAAAGAACACAATAATTTACACCTCATTATTTTATCAAGGAAATCAGTGAAGAATGTGGGTTTATAACACTGAACTTTGCCTTCCGTTCCTGTGTGTGCGTGTGTGTGTGTGCTAATTAATCTACAAATAGTGTAGCGTGAAAATTGATTGATATTAACCTCAGTGAGAGAGGGAGAGAGTTAGAGTTAGAGAGTTAGACAGAGTTCTAATATGATACAAACAAATAATGATAGCAATATTGTCCTACTGTATTTATTAGTGGCCCCTCCATCATTGACGAACATGCCTATTACATAAGGCACCCTCTTCAAACACTCATCCGCCGTAGTTTGAATCTACCGCGCAGAGCATTTAAAAAACTGAGGAGCCTTCATCATGAGCGCACGCGACCTCACTCATGGCTTCAGTCATAATGAATTTGGTTCTCACTACGAAAAAACTTCGTAAAAAAGAAAAAGAAAAAGAAAATAAGAATAACTATTCAATAAGCTTTCCATCATATCGTGGATGTACTTGTGTGGATCTTTTGACCAGACGCTACTGCAGGCGTCATTCTTCCTTCTCTGCTCTGCGCTCAGCCTGCCCGGACGTGTCTCCCCACGCTCCGCGGGTTCCGCATTTGTTGCGTCCCTAGTGAGTTTTTTCTCATTTGTTTACTCCGGGATGTATCGAGTAAGGTTAGGATATGCGTAGCAGGAGTGTCCTGGGCTAGTTGCCCGCAGTGCAGTGTATTTTGGGTCGTGTGTTTGGGGCATCTATTTCGGATGTACCCTCGTGGTCCTGTTGTGGACAGGTGAACTTTTTCACAGTTAGCTAGCTTTGTGATGCAGGCGGCTTTCATTACACGTTATTGCTTCCTTTTATCTTTCTGATGAGGTAGCGTATTTTTGCTGTCGTTCCCAGCGTATTTTTCTTCACTTAGTGAAGTTTTTTCTGGGTCCCGAGTCAGTTCTTCCCTTTGCCGGAAGTGTTTGCTACAGTGGTGTGTTGGCGGTGGTTCCTGTTGTGATATAATTCAGTGCTTTTTGTTTATATTCCGACATGTTACTGTTATCCGTCTGCCTAGGCCTAGCCAGCCTCTCGTAGCTTTACCACATATACAAGTGTTATTGATTTATTTTCTAAATATGTACTACTGTGTCATGTATGTCCTGGTTTAGTTGTGTATTGGCTAATTCCACGGACTATTTATGTGTCTTGGGTTAGTTGTGTATTGGCTAATTCCACGGACTATGTTGGGCCCGGCGTTAGTTCTGTTTTAGCTACGCCTCGGTCCGGTGTTGCGTTCAGATGGTATCTGGACGGGGTGGGTTATTTCCGGCGGGTTTTTCTCGGTTTCACCTTGATAACCCCGGCTAGTTGCCAAGTTTTGGCCACGCGTGGTTTAAAACAGGCTTGTTTCCCCGGCGAGTGGGTGTCTGTGGCTCCCCAGGACTGCGTCTCTGGGGTGCCTGTTTCAGGCTCCTTCTGATTCCCGGCGGGTTGGCTGTACCCATCTAACAGTGTTCATACGGACACGTGTTGTTTGTAGTTTTTTCGGTTTTGCAAAGCCAATATAAAACTATGCTGTAGTTGTATTTCCTCCCCGGCGATCTGTTACAAAGAAGTGGGGATAGGAACAATTGGGGTTAACTTCTAAACTTTAAATCACCCGGTGGGTGAAACCTGGAAGGGTGGGATGACCGAATTTGCAAAATTCAGTTTAGTTGACCAGACAATTGAGGGATGCATTGTGTATCGCCTCCTTCAACATACGGCGCTTTAGGGCACAATTGGGGTTAACGTTTTTTAAACTATTATTCACACCCAGCGGGTGCTCCTTGGACGGATGGGAATAACGAATTTACAATTCAGTTAGTTAACCAGACAATTGAGGGATACGTTTTGTATCGCCGCCTTCAACATACGGCGATCTAAAAAGATACTTCGGCAGAAGTTAGATCTCGTATATTTGTCAGGCTTCCCAGTTTTTGATCTACGAGATAATTCGGGGGCCGGCGTCTTTTTTAGTTTTTTTTTTCCAAAATTTAATCTTGAAACAAACACCACCGGAAAGACTTAATCACTTATAAACGCCATGCTGGTCTTTATATATTATGTCAGAGGGTATTCATAAATCTTTTGGACAAATTAAGATATTCTGAAATCTTTTACTTAGGAAACCCCACCGCGTAGCGAGCTGTGGTCGTTGAGTATTACGTCTCGTTACCCGGCGGGCTATTTAACACTTGTGTGCGAACATGATTGGGTTAACCTTATGAGCATTAATTCCTGGAAATTTTATTTTTTCCAGAGCTGGGTCCCGGCGGGTCTATGCAGAACCTGGAGTAAGTTTCCCACCAGTCTCTGTCATGGCTACCTTTGCCCCGGTTTTTGCTTTATGCATTACGCCCTCCTGTTCAGGTATCCCTATTTTTGCGCACACCCTTTGTATAAAATGTGTTAAAATGTCTCGTTTGGTGGGGGTTACCTTTCCGGCGTTTTTCTCGTTGCTCCGAGAACACCGTTTTTGTTTACCGAGTTTTAGTCAGGATGGCTAAAATAGGTAAGTTACCCCGACGAGTTTGGTCGCTTGAGGGCTCATCAGAAACTGCGTTTTCTGTGGTCGAGCCTGGGATCAGGCTTCCTGTGTTATTAATTGCTTTATGCATTACGCCCTCCTGTAATGTCTCGTTTGGTGTGGGTTACCTTTCCGGCGTTTTTCTCGTTGCTCCGAGAACACCGTTTTTGTTTACCGAGTTTTAGTCAGGATGGCTAAAATAGGTAAGTTACCCCGACGAGTTTGGTCGCTTGAGGGCTCATCAGAAACTGCGTTTTCTGTGGTCAAGCCTGGGATCAGGCTTCCTGTGTTATTCCCGGCGAGGGGGGCTCCACACAGTTATTTTGTTTGGTCTTCCCCTCCCGGCGACCTTTTTACAAAGAGGTCTGGGGCAGGTATAATTGGTTTGACATTGCATATAAAACCCGGCGGTTGTACCTTCGGGTGGTTATATTAACGGATTTGCGATTCGCGATAATTTGCCAAACAATTGATTGATACAATAGGGTATCACGGCCTTCAAGATGGCGATCTATGAGGGTTTCTGGGAGAAGCCGGATTAGAGATTAAGATAGGCTTAGACTTTTTAGGGGATAAAAAGATGCCTGAATCTTACTAGTGTTTCAAGTGTAAAGGGATACTTGAAAGACTTCATCTTTAATAAAGATATGCTTCATCTTTATGAGGATTCAGAAGTTATGCTTAATTCTTTTGAACAGGTAAAAGATATGCTGAAATCTTTAATAAACAATTGAAACAATGCTGTTTGTTTGTTTAGTCTTTCCCTCTCGGCGACCTTTTTACAAAAAAGGTCTGGGGCAGGTACAATTGGTTTGACATTGCATATAAAACCCGGCGGTTGTACCTTCGGGTGGTTATATTAACTGATTTGCAATTCGCGATAATTTGCCAAACAATTGATTGATACAATAGGGTATCACGGCCTTCAAGACGGCGATCTATGAGGGCTTCTGGGAGAAGCCGGATTAGAGATTAGGATAGGCTTAGACTTTTTATGGGATAAAAAGATGCCGGAATCTTACTAGTGTTTCAAGTGTAAAGGGATACTTGAAAGACTTCATCTTTAATAAAGATATGCTTCATCTTTATGAGGATTCAGAAGATATGCTTAAATCTTCTGGACAGGTAAATATATCCTGAAATCTTTAATATGAAACTAAAGGAAAACGAAAAGTAGTGGTGGAGTGCTACGGTTCGTTGACCGGCGGTTTTGTGGCACATATTTTGTACCATTTTTTGGGTGTAACCCTATGAGCATTAATCCCCGGAAATTGCTCTTTCCAGGGCGGAGTACCGGTGTTGCACTAGGTGACCAGGTAGTTCCCGGGGGCGGGGTAGTTTTCCCCCAGTCTCTGTCATGTCGGCACTTGAACCTCTCATTGCTGTATGTTCAACGCCGTTAAGATCAGGTATCCCTATATTATTTTTATTTGTTAATGAAATAATTTAATCACTGAATAATAATAACCATATATATTTTCTATGATTATATTATGATAATATTGTGTTTATTTATAGTAATTTATTTTAATACAATTAAATATAAATTAAATTAATTAGTATACTTTATGATTTTGCTCACCATCTCTGCTTTCAATGTGTTAATGAGCTATGGGAGCTTTTAATTATCATAAACCTTTACAGGGCTCTCTTTCAGAGAGTATACCGAGCTCGCAAGCGAGGGACAGCCACAGCCAAGGTGTATGGCGATACTCACAGTCCTGGCAGGACAGAACACATCCCTTTGTGACTCAACTAGTGCTGACGTCCACCGGGATGCCGATGTACCATCTTCTATCCCAGTTTTAACATGGCAACATGTGGAGGTCCCGGCTTCGGCGGGATCTTCCCATGATAAGCCAGACTTAACGGTTGAAGAACACCGATCTCTGGTCTCAGAGATGGAGGTTGAAGAGTCCAGTCACCTTCTAGGCGACTCTCAGGGTATTGTCGAATCTCCACGGAGTTCGTCATCGGCTAAGTATGTACCGGCGGAAGAGATTGATGGACTACTATTGAATGCACTTAATAGGTTCTTTGGCCCTACGCCGGAAACTCCTTCTGATACGGGAGATCCCGCGATGTCGACGAATGTGCGACCTCTGGCTACATCCTTTGCTTTAGCTAAAATACCTAACCATCCGCTTGTGTCAGACCCAATTTCCAATGTGCCAGGCACAGCAGCTCTCACTACTTCCACTGTGTGAGTCATATCAGACATATCTCCCCCTCCTTTAGACAAGGCGCCAGTCAAAAAACAGGAGCTATGCCTCTTTTATACGGGCCTGATGAGTCAGGGGAAGCAATGTTACGGAAATGTTTTGGATGTTCATATTAAGGACATTCCAAGTTATTATAACCATGACTTATTCTTCCCACCAAATCCCTCCAGAACGCCATTCTTGGTTCTCTCTTCCGGTTTTTGGTGCCGGCGGAGTCCCCTCTGCTTGGCTGCCACCCCCCAAATAATCAATTTGGGCGAATTATAAGCTCCCTTTAGCACGCCTTCCCCAGCTTACCTAGACCGCGAGTTTAGGTTAAGAGGAAAAGCGTTTAAACTGTTTTCGCAATATATGGTTCCCAGCAAGTAACAAAGTCTCTGTTACGCTCTTCTCAGGCAATAGAAGCCGCGGAAGTCAGGAAAGCCATTGAACTTTCCCGGCGCTTGCTTCTCCAGACTTCCATCCAAGTCTTTAGGAGATATTCGGACGGCCTTATTAGAGGCAGTTCGAGCAAGGCAGGATCTGAGGATGTTCTTAGTGAAGAAACTTCTTGACCGTATTGCAAGCCAAGTAGTTCTGTCTCCAGTTCTAATTCCTTCTTTGATTTCACCAGCAGTTTGGAAGACTGTTTTCAATTTGGCACAAGCATTCAAGCAAGGTCCCCGCAAGCCCTGATGCCCTTGTTAGAACAAGGGATCAGGGTCTGGTGGTATCTGGGCGACTAACTGGTGGTGGCAGAAACAGAAAAGTTACGCATCAGTCATGTCTACGTTACGTTAAACCATCTCATATCTCTAGGATTCAAGGTCAACTTAGTAAAAGTCAAACCATTGTTCCCCCACGAGTATTTCAGGGGATAGGGCTGGTCGAGGACACAGCTTCTCTCACTCTGAGTCAGAGTGTGGACACTCGAAACAGATTTCGCAAAAACTGTTTATGTTTCTCCACAGTCTGACTACGACACAAAGACTTTGGGAATCTCTAGTCGGTTCTCTCAACGGGGTTCAGCTAACTGTGAAGTTGGGCCGGTTGTAAGTCTAACGTTTAATCTTGGAGGGCAACAAATTTTTCCCACTATTACCGGCGGGGATAGTATGGCCTATCCCAACGTTATTACACAACTTACTAGCGGTTTGGGCGACGAGAGAAATGTTGCACGCAGTCATGTCATGAACCTCTCCTCCGCCGTCGGTATTGGTGGACATGGATGCGTCAGGCACGATAGGTTGGGGCTTTTAGTCAAACCTCGGGCATCAGGGTCAAAGGTTTTGGTCCCATTTAGAAATCTTCCACATCAATGTCAAAGACTTACTAGTCCCCTTATCTGTCCTTCAGGCTCACGGCTCTGCTTTACGGGGCAAGTCGGTGGCCTTCAGAATGGACAATCTGAATGTGGTTCACTGTATTCAGAAACAAGGGTCAATAAGATCTCGGAAGTGGCTAAACGTGTCAGAAAAGATTTGTATACTAGCCAACAGGCTGAACATTCATCTTCACGCATCTTATCTCCCAGGCGTAGCAAACATCTGGGCAGACGCTCTGTCTCAGAGACAAAGCACATCAGTAGAATGGGCGCTCTTGCGTGTGCGGAGCATTACCATCCACAAGTGGATTTGTTTGCGTCTGAGAAGACTTGCAAACTCCCACTGTACCTCACCCGCCGGACGATAACGCCGGCGGGCGGACCTGACGCTCTGATGACGGACGAGAACAGGTTGAGTTCCATTTATCTATTTTCCGCCGCCAGACGCGTCTCTAATGTGCCACGTAGTCAACAAACTACAGGATTAGCGAGGCGTAGTCTCGCTAATCGCGCCCCTGTGTCCGGTGCAGTGTGGTACCAGCATTTGTACACGTGGTGCCCGCACCCAGTGTCATTCCCGGTCGGGTTGTTCCACTTAGAACACAATTGGCAACCTAGAAACCTCGCGGACTTGTTCATTATGGACATTCAGAAGGCCAAGTGGCTAGCACCATATGGTAGCGACGTGACCAAGATATTCACGAATCAATATACCCAGTCTACAAAGCGACAGTTTCAATCGCATTGGCAAGCTTTTATGTCTTGGATTCTTAGAACAAAACAAACTGTGCCCTCGGTGGCGTTGGTTGTTAATTATTTAATGCATCTGTTCATGCAGAAACATTTATCTGAAATTGATTTATGAAGGCAGGTTTTAAACTCCGCCCACCTCCCCGTCAGCTCAGGCCTACATGGTCTCTGGACAAAGCTTCGTCGTTATTCTCGTTCCCGTATGTACCAAAGACTGCAGATTTTACAAAAGGGCAGTATTCCTTATGGCTTTGGCTACCGGGAACAGAGTATCTGAGCTGGCGGCGATGAGCAACACACCTAATTGCCTCAGGTTTGATAGGCTTCATGAGTGTATTCACATTGCACCTTCCCCAGGATTCATAGCCAAGAATGAGCACAGTGAACACGTGTTTTCAGAGTTCACGGTGCCGGCGTTAAAAAGGGGAAAGGTGCACCATCTTTTTTTGCCCAGTGCAAGCTCTAACCAAATATTTAAGAGTGGCACCTCTAAATCACCAGGGTGCTTTATGGGTCGCAAGTCCGGGTGAACGCTTGATGGAGCGTACACTGGCTTCTCTCTTGGTCGAGGACTTTAAAGAGAAGAATCCCGGCGTTGTGGGTAAGACCCACGATTTACGCAAGGGGACAGCCTCTTTACGTTTCCTTAATAATCTTTCGGTGGAAGTTATTAAGTCCACACAGTTGTGGGCCTCTAATCAGGAGTTTTTGACTCGATACCTTTCAGTAGCTCTGGACAAACCTTCCTTGCCATGTATAGCTTTACGGAAGAGGGTCTAGGTGGCCCTTTTAGTCACGTTTTGTTTAATTTCAAGAAAAAGGGGGGGGGGGGGGGAGGGTGCAGTCAGTGTGACATAGGACACCCTAGACCCCTCCGGAGTATGTGTTCGGAACATACGAGCTGTGATACTGTTTGTAGGCATTTTATTATAAAATTTCTCTGTAGTATTCATTTCAGGAAATTGTGCTAAAGGCCAATAGTAGTGTTACAACAATTCTTGTTGTAAGTAGGTTTGGCTGTGAAGCAATAGATTTTTGAGAAATCTCGGTAGTTGCAACTACGACTTTTACTTTTGAAGTAATTACTTCTCCATAAGTACACGAGTTCAGTACTTCTACGAATGTACAAGAATTAATTTATGTTTGGTTATATTTTTAGGAATATATCCACTAGTTAATGGGGTTTATATGTGCACATGTAAACTTATAAGTTTTTAGTTTTCACCACTTACTTTAAGGGGGGTGCCTTCTTAACTAGCAGATCTGTGTACAGAGTCTCAGAGTTAACCCTTTTTCAAGCAGGCTTCTTTGAAGCACGCTCCTGCTTGTACCCCTTTTTGAAGATTTAGGCTGTATAATGTTTATGCACCCGAATATCTCTTTTTTACAAAAGTAAGAATACTATGTGGTTGTTTGATTATCTGCTTTTCTAGAGTTATGATATGATTACGAATGTCCCCCTCCAGTCTTAGAAATCAGGCATGTTCGTCAATGATGGAGGGGCCACTAATAAATTACAGGTTTGACTCCTGTAAGGAGATAAAGAAAACCTAATATTTAGTAGTGGCCCCGTAATCATTGACGACTGGGGCCCTCCCGACCATCCCCTTCCCATTCGTTGATGTATTCAGGATTTTGGTTTACTTGATATGTCAGTAAAGGAAGAATAACGCCTGCAGTAGCGTCTGGTCAAAAGATCCACACAAGTACATCCACAATATGATGGAAAGTTTATTGAATAGTTATTCTTATTTTCTTTTTGTTTTTATTTTTTACGAAGTTTTTTCGTAGTGAGAACCCAATTCATTATGACTGAAGCCATGAGTGAGGTCGCGTGCGCTCATGATGAAGGCTCCTCAGTTTTTTAAATGCTCTGCGCGGTAGATTCAAACTACGGCGGATGAGTGTTTGAAGAGGGTGCCTTTTGTAATAGGCATGTTCGTCAATGATTACGGGGCCACTACTAAATATTAGGTTTTCTTTATCTCCTTACAGGAGTCAAACCTATAATGTAGCGCCCAGCATTTGATTGATATTAACCTCAGTGAGAGAGAGAGAGAGTTAGAGTTAGAGAGTTTGAGAGAGTTCTAATATGATACAATCAAATAATGATAGCAATATTGTCCTACTGTATGTAGCGCCCAGCATTTGATTGATATTAACCTCAGTGAGAGAGAGAGAGAGTTAGAGTTAGAGAGTTAGACAGAGTTCTAATATGATACAATCAAATAATGATAGCAATATTGTCCTACTGTATGTAGCGCCCAGCATTTGATTGATATTAACCTCAGTGAGAGAGAGAGAGAGTTAGAGTTAGAGAGTTAGAGAGAGTTCTAATATGATACAATCAAATAATGATAGCAATATTGTCCTACTGTATGTAGCGCCCAGCATTTGATTGATATTAACCTCAGTGAGAGAGAGAGAGAGTTAGAGTTAGAGAGTTAGAGAGAGTTCTAATATGATACAATCAAATAATGATAGCAATATTGTCCTACTGTATGTAGCGCCCAGCATTTGATTGATATTAACCTCAGTGAGAGAGAGAGAGAGTTAGAGTTAGAGAGTTAGAGAGAGTTCTAATATGATACAAACAAATAATGATAGCAATATTGTCCTACTGTATGTAGCGCCCAGCATTTGCGAGTACTGTGTCTGTGTGCCCTAGCTGGCTGTGGTAGCGCAGGTGGCGGTGGCGCCTGCCTAGACACCACGGGTCTCTGCTAGACACGGGCTTGGGACGGGAGTGCAAACTAGACAGGTGCCACGTACCTAATATTGTCGCAAAACTTAGTTGGGCTACTGTACATGTTCACATAATAAGTTTGGCGCTATCTGGAACAAACTCACAATGTATATTGTAAATAGTTCTTCAGTAAAGTACATTAAAAAAAGCAGATAATGTGTTCACATTTTGCAATTAGTAGCGAGGAGAGTCAAGCTCTCCGTATTATATTAACAGTATGTCTCTGAAATGGATTGCAAGGTCTTTGAAACACCGGTACTATATACAGTATACCGGTAATTATACACTGTTACTTTTAGTCAGACGAATAATTATCATTTATAGTTCTGATCAGGAATATGAAGATATTTGTTCAATGATAACAACAAGTCCGTGTTTACAATCACACGATCTACAGTATGTGGCTTAAACAAATATTCAATGTATTGCGTTATTTTATCATAATTATTCCTCCAAATAGTGCACTGATATTTTGTCCAGGACTAGACCATAGAGTAAAGATAGATAGATGTCAAAGCTTGATGTCACAAATCTGAAAATAGTTATCCGCGCGTTCGAGAGATGGCAGCACGATCGCAAAAGAAAATGGGAGGGTCCCTATTAATTCGTAATAATCCCTATCTTGTACTAATAACGCTATTAATAATCAATTCGACGTTATCTAGAGACTCTGTAAACATGACAGACTGCAATAGACATAAGTAAAGGCTACTGTAAAGGCCAGGGGCCGGATCCTCAAAGAGCTTCAAATGTTACGACGATATCGATGCCATAGCGGTCGTCTGGCGCCTTTCACTATGGCATGGATATGGCATTATAGTTAAGGTGAATTCTCGCATACTCAAAAATTTTGTAAAACACCATAAGTGGTCCTTAACCCTTGTCTATCGGGGCCCGACTTAAGTCGGTCTAGAGAAGAAAGGACTAGGTGGTGGGGACCGACTTGAGGCGGTGTACAACTCTGAGCAATATTTGGCTCTGAGAGAGAGACGAGCGGTGGGAGGAGTGTAGGTCGGCTCTAACCGTTCGGCACGGCTCCCGCGCCAGCACTGGGCCCTACTCCACAGACACCCACACTCACTGCCTCGCTACACAGGGAATTATGTAAGGAAATTACCGTATTTTAGCGATTTTGCCCTTCGGTTGCACGATCGTTGCAAGAGAACGCGTGGTCATAGAAGGATGGTTCTGGTGTCATTGGAAAGCTCAATTATAGCCCTTTCAGGGATACATAATTGTATTACACTCTGGCTCTTGTATATGCATGAAAAAGAGCACGGAAACAAGGTCGTTTAGGGTAAAACCACCCGCTTGGCGGGTAGTAGAAGTTACTGACGTGCCTGCTCGTAAGGCGTTAACTCACTATGGTGAGATAGCACCAGATCCCGCTCAGCCAATCATGAGCGTTCCTTTTATCCCGGTGTTCATAAAGGAATGAAACGAAAGGGAGGAATTCAGCCTATCACGAGAGGAGAATACCACCCCCACAACAACAGCTGATTTCCCATTACTGTTTCGCCTGACATTAATATAGGTTACACGCCAGGGTGAAAAGAGGTTTTCGGATCCTCCTGCCTTTCGACCCATAAAAAAATAAAACAAATAAAATAACGTTTTTTTAACACACACACGTGAATATTATCTATCCCTAGTGCCGTTTTATTTACTTGTACACGCTCATTACTTACTTGTTATTGAAATGTAATTACAGTAGTATTTCTGTACCATACTTAATTAGGTTAGTTAGGTTTTGGTTATTTAGAAAATTACACAGCACGTCCATGCAAACATACTGGTAACAGCGATGAGGAGACACCCGTGACCCGAAAACCTTAAGAATTTCTAGATTTGTATAATGTTTTTATGATTGTTTGTATGTAATCATTTAAAACTAGAATTGGCCTATTCTAACCTAAACAAACCAGTGTACTTAGGTTAGGCTACATCAGGTTCTTTGGTTAGGTTATTTAACTATAGTTCCATGATAAAAAGACAAACTGGAAATATATAATAAGGGTTACACGTCACTTTCATATTTAATTAGGGAATATAAGTTGTCAACACAGAGCCCGTCGTCTGCTGCTCTTGTCAGGCCCAGTCAAGTGGTGGTATGGGTACTATCATGTTATCGGCCCCTCCGTTTACAGTTTATTTAGTCTAGAACTCTAGATTTCATCTTAGTGGCCTTATGGAACCCCCTGGAGGTTCAATAAGCTAAGGCGGCATCCAGCCATCTTTTCCAAGATGGCCGCCCACATGAAAAGCTTTGAGTATGGGCTCAGAAGGGCACATAAGTGTGCTAAAGTGAAATCTGGGAGATATGGCACCATAGGAGTTCCATGAGATTCTTTGAGTATCCCGCCCCAGACCATCGTGAAATTGCCGTCATTATGAGGAGGTTCACAGTCAAGTCTCTTCTACCCCCCCCCCCCCCCCCCCGCCATTGATGTTGTGAGAAAGAGGAGTAACGGGAGATGCCAACGTCAAACAGGCTGGGACAAAATATCCCTAGATGTCATAGGTATAACCTACGTACGTATTTCGTGTAAATGTCCAGTTTTAGTGCAACTTTACAAATTAACATCTACATAACATGTAACTAATAATATATATTCAAAATTACATTTTCATTCTTGTCGTGTTGCTTGGAATTATACAGCTTGCGTCATATATAAGTATTTTTATAGTGTATTATGTATACTTAATTTTTTCCTCTTGCTTTTATATATCTATTTTATTTGAAATAAATTACAAGTGTTTTTACCAACATTAATTCACTCTTAAAGATATTCACTCTTTAATCTAACGCCCCCTCATTATGCGGAATTTTCCTAACTGTGGTAAGACTGCAGACAAGCCAGGCACACAGATATCAAGGAGTATTTAATAAGGAATATCTTCTGGGGCCTTTTGCTTATAATATTATACCCCACGATAGTGCTGACACCCCTAGTTCGCGCGAGGAAATAAACACTTTCTCCTCTTTCCTTTAACCTCTAAGCTGCGCGACTATGGTATTTGAAAGTGCCTGCCATGCGAAGGTATTCTGATTCAATCCTGACTAAAATCGTCAATTTAACATGTATATAATTAATACTTATCCATATGCGCCTATTTTACTTTTAATACGAACATATGAACATTGGAAAGCAATAAAACAAGCGGTAACAGCAATTGGCTGGTGAAAATCGTATATTTTAGCCCCGCGGTCGTAATCTGACCTTGAGCGGTGAGAGACAAACACCCTCCCTCTCTCTTGACTCGGATGGTACTGAGAGACAAGGGGAGCTCTCAGACTGGCTTGGAGGTTCGGAGATAAACTCCTCCACCACCACTCTCTCTCCCACCCATCCTCGCATGAAAATACTCAATAAATATCAGAATAATAGAGAGAACACCTGATAATTGAGGAGGGGGAGGAGGGGAAATGGGGGTTGGGACACATGTGTAGGAGTGGTAGAAGGTAATGGAGGGGAATTATCTCACCTAAACACAAATTGCTTTGTTTTGAGTGCCACTGGGGTATTTTAAACGTTTTTTTTTAGGCCTTGGATCTTAAGAGTCTGACCGCATTCGCCCAGTAGAACCTCTTAAGAGTCTGGCCGCAGTCCAGAGGTTAGTTCTCTTTGGACTAGACTTATCTGGATGAGGGAGCCGTGATTTTATATAAGTGATGGAATAAATACAGTCAAGTATAAAAACAATCAGTTTATATATTTAGCAGAGATGTAGTAATTCCATATGTTTTTATTAAGTGTTAGGATATCGCCTGGTAGAGAACAACATTTGTCGCCTCCCAATTATGAAGAGTCGCCTCCCAATTATGAAGAGTCGTGTGAATCCCATTTTTTTTTCTCTCTCTCTCTCTCTCTCTCAGCATAGAGCGACAACGACAACGTTGATACCGTCACTATGAAATATATTATCATAGCATGAAAGATTAAAACAAATATATTTGTTTTCACTTACGAAAGGAAGATTGTGAGGTCTATTAATCCAGTGCTTCGAGATATTTAAGAGCTTTAACAAAATTGATGTAGATTCCCTTTTCAAAATCGATAATAGTTCATTAACTCGGGGAAAATTAAATTAAATTAAAAACCAGCGGGGCGAATCTCGATGTCACAAAGCACTTCTTTACCTACAGTGTGGTCAACGAGTGGAATAAACTGCCAGTTAAAGTGGTAAAATGTAAAACAATTGACACATTCAAAGGAGTCTAGACATTAATTTTGAGAAGGTTGGAAAAGTATAGGTAAAAAAAAAAAAAAAAAAAATATTAAGCATGCCTAGTATATAATATTTCTCAACTTTGGTCTTTACTATGAATTTCCCAATATAAATGTTTCTCATTCTGATAGGGGACTTGTTTCCCCATTCCTAAATGTTATGCTGATAAAAGGTCGGAAGGAGTGGTGGGAGGGGAGAGAGCCTTCTGCTTTACTATCCTTGCCTTCCACTTTGTAGCAAATTCTGTTAACATTAAGTCCGGACTGCCTGGTAGGGACCACAAGGTCTGTGCAGTCTGTTTATATATGTAACTCTATGTCATTTTATGTCTCTCTTCTTCTTTTCTCTCTCACAAACACCACACTGTTCCACTATTAACGTTGTCTCCTCTCTAGTATTCACCGGTGCATTTATCTCCCTTTGTGTTCCTCTTCCGTACTCTTTGATGATGTCCGGGGTAATTATACAGTTACTTGTTATTATATCTCTCTCTCTCTCTCTCTCTCTCTCTCTCTCTCTCTCCCCCTTCCTTACTATTTAATGGTGCCAGCCCTAATTGTAATGTTAGTTGTTTGTATACTGTCGGTTACAAAGGAGTAGGCTACAAAATATAACAAGTAGTAATTTCCTAAGTCTTAAGCTCCGTGTATCCAAACATATTCACTTTAATGTACAGTACACTCAGCGACTTAAATGGTGGTCATTAATTTTCGAAGCCATCCCGAACTGAATCGAATCTTCTCATCACGTTCTTACTTAGTATACGCCTTTCATGGGTTCGTTTAAGCAATTCAAACATTTGGAAAAGCCGATGACTTATGCCCTAGACTGTTTTTTTCTTTTCTGTTTTTATTCTATTAGTGAGGGAGACAAAAGGCAGAACTGCCTGTAGCGAGTGCCTCCCCCGGAGTTGAAAGAGTGACAGGGCCAAAATCAAGGGACATTCGAGCCAAAATGCCTGGAGACACAGAGTTTGAAGCAATATAACTCATAGGAAGAGGGAAAGACTGATTCTAGGAGAGAGTTCCAGAGCTCAGCAGTTGAATAGAAGAAAGTCTGAGAATAACCTTTCACTCTTGGGTTGGAGAGGCACATAGTAGGGGTGGGATTGTGTTGCAAGACAGGTACTATGTACTCTATGAAAAGGAGGTGGTATACACTGGGAAAGCTCTGAGGAACACTGATTATTGTAGTAGTGATAGAATAGTGAGAGAGATGCAACATTACGGCGAAGACAGAGATATTGCAGAGAGTTGGTGAGTGGATGGGAGTTAATGATATGAAAGGCTTTCCTTTCTACTTTGGCTAGGAGTGCGGTGTGAGAGGATCCTGCCCACACATGTGAACAATACTCAATATAAAGACGCACTGTGTCCCTGTACAGAGCAAGAAGCTGTGCATGGGTAAAGAACCCCTTGAGGCGGTTGATCACACCCAGCTTCTGGGAGGCTTCCTTAGCATGACTGGTAACACGGTCCTTCCAAGAGAGAGCAGAAGAAAAAGAGACACCGAGAATATTGAGAGAAGATGAAAGATTGATTTTTGTATTATTAAAGTATAAGGGGTAGTCCTCTTGGAGTTCTGGACGGGTAGTAAGATGAAGCAATTGGGTTTTGAAAGCATTAAAGGCAACAAAGTTTTCCCTGCCCCAATTGGAAATAGTAGTTAGATCAGAAGATAACAAATTGTATGGCTTCATTACGTTTGTTGTTTAGGGATTGCTGGCTGCCCCAGGGGCGTTTAGGAAAACTAATTGAGTAGTGTAAGGTAGAGTCGTCTGGCGTTTGAATGGATAGGATTGGAGGTACTGTCATACAGTTGAGATAATTTATGAAAATTAGAAAGAAAATAGGAGAAAGGACAGAGTCCTGAGGAACACCGGAGTTGATAGGATAGGGAAGTGAGCGATGGCTGTCAACAACCACAACTATAGAACGGTCAGAAAGGAAATTTGAAACAAAGGCACAGATGGAGGGATAGAAACCGAAGGAGGGTAGTTTAGAAATTAAAGATTTGATCCCAGTAATCTGATCTTTGTGACTCTGGCATTAAATAAAAACAGTTCGCCAGTATATCATAATTGACCAATGGAGAGTTTCAAGCTATAAGGAAGTTGGAACCGTAACCATCGATATGTTCTTACAACAAAAATGCAATAATGGTGTAGACTTCTGATGGATAGAAAGTATGATACATGTGTTTTATGTAGGAAGCGAATGACCAGTCTTAATACAAATCATCTTTATTTTCATTATTTTTCCTTCATAGACGTATCAGTATTTTCTGTGAAAACAAAACATACGTATACAAATATTGAGTATATATTAAATTGCATAAAGTAAAAAAAAATAATAACTTACAAATAATGAAAGCTATTAGCCTACGTATAATATTAAAAAAAACAAAATGTCTAGATCAGACAGAACTGTACAGTAAGATAAAATAATGCGAAATGTTATGACAACATTAAGCTTAGTGGGAAATAAGCGTTCGGGAACAAGGTACAGTCACTCAATTAACGATCCATATAGATTCGATGATCCATAAGAAATATTTAAACTGGGTCATTGTTTAATTATGATCGGAAGTAATATCATTATATATTCTATGAAGCTATTTAATTTGTAGAAGGAGACACAACGTAGACATTTGAGTGAGACAAAATTAAAAATATAGTAGTGAAATCAAATCAAAGTACAATACACAGTCAAAGTTCCTGCCTAGAATATGAGATTTCTACGTTTCTGTGAAACTTAGCAATCTACTTACATATAAGCCTAGGACTAAATATGTATTACAAAGGATCTGGACACAACCAAATTAGATTATATTTAAGGGAAATGAGGAAAGGGTATATTATTAAATTGGGGACGAAGCTTTTTAATATAAAGTGACTCTAAAATTATAACTCTGCCTGTGGGACAGCTATCTAATGTAGTAAAATGCTCACTACTGGGCGTAATATTACACGACTCACAATGTTCCCTAACTGCTACTTAAACTGCAATTCCCTAGGAACACCCCTGTGTCTGAGATATGTTTTATGTATATACAAATGTACTACGACCGTATTTTAGTTGTTAATTCTGCTATAATGATATCTCTGCCTGTACCTCTAACTTCCTTATAGCCTGATATAAAATGTGATTAACATGTATCATGTATATATAAATGTACTACTACCATATTTTAGTTGTAAATTCTGCTATACATCACTGTCTATACCGCTAACCTCCATATAGCCTGACACTCAGTAGTGGTAAATTATAACAATAATGGTACACATAAAGTGTTTTAGTTGTTTACGTGTTCTAAAATTAATAGATAAACCGAAGAACACTGTTGATGTTTACTAATATTGTTATAATAAAGTTTTTAAATGGTTGTTGTTTATCATAATATTACCTCTCCTCCTTTATCATATATTTGTTTATCCCTTCACTTCTGATCTCTCTCTATTCCAAATTTACGTCCTTCCTCCCTACTTACGGTCTGTCAATCATCTGTCTTACTTAACCCTTTCATGATATTGTTCAAGTATTCCAGACCACCACTGTAGCATATATCAAGCAGCTCAGACACGGGGCATTAACAGTCTATTCCAGGAAGCCAAGACATGTTGGTATAATAACACGTAATATTCAACAATACACTTAATACACCCAATAACATGGCGACACATTCACAATATTTGTAGAAAATTAGAGGATTGCATTTAGCTTTAGTCTGTGAGAATTGGAGTTTTAATTGAGGTCAATTAATTCCCTTTGATTGTTAGAGGTCCTTCCTAAAGTTAACAATGTCCATAGTTTATTCATTACGAAAACTCGAGAAATGTTGACCCCTAGCATATTGTAAGTCAGGGAGGGCAGGAACAAACGGGCTGTAAATGTAAACAACGGTATTCAGAATATATTGCGTTAGAAACTTAATGATTTCAAGAGATCCTCCCTAAACTGAATATACCAGTCTAATGATACCAACAACAAGATGAAGATACCACCGTACGATACTGAAGATGTTAACCAAGTATTGCCTATGACTAAATCTTCCCGAATCATAGAAGTATCAGCTCAATTGGCCAAGTCCTTTGTGATAGTGTGGCAGCCAAGTGAGAGAATTTGTGGGAATTGTGCATATCTTGATAAAAGTGTCAACATTGGCACTCACACACTCATAAACGCAGTATAATCAAAATTAGATATTGGGCCATCATAGGCTTAGCCTATGTTAGCTTTGGCAGCCCCTTTTCAATTCATCTTCATTAGAATACTGAAACACAGATAATTACCCAAAACTGTATACTGTTTTAGATATGTCTAACTAGTTTCAAATAACTCATCTGGACAAGGGAAACAATAAATGTTCAGACAATGTTTATAGAAAGTTGTCCATTTGACTTGTACTGATCCCTGTAGTTCAACAAATTAGTGGCAATTGGCAACAATTCTTACCAATTTGTATCATGATGATAAACTACAGGGACCAGTACAAGTCAAACGGTCAACATTAGGCAAACATTATCTGAATATAAGTCGTTTCCATTGACCAGACGAGTCATTTTAGACTAGTTTGACATCTCTACCATGATATAAAATTTGGGACAAATATCAGTGTTTCAGAACTATAATGGAAATTAATTGAAAAGGGGCTGCAAAATCCAACATATACTAAACCTATGATGGCCCAAAATCTAATTTTGATGATACTGAGTATATTATTGTGTGTGCCATTTGTTATATCTTTATCAAGAAATGCACAATATTTCTACCTAACTACTTTACTATGAGTAATAAGAGATTTTCTAGACTTATCTTAATGAAATTACTTTAGTAATGTGTTAGTGGAATTGCTATGTTAACCCCTTTAGGATTATAATGCATGTTAGCAGTTTATTCTGGCTATCATTACATGATTTTATACAATCTAGGAAGGTTAAAGATTGTATCACTTAACCCTCTGATTTCCATATACCCTACCTAGTTTTGGGGAGGCGATAGCACAGTGGATGACGTTGTGGACCGCAGACCAAAAAGACCTCATGCCGAGTCCACGCCAAAGGTCAGAGATTTTTCTAAGGTGATCTGATCATGCTTGGTCTTCTACAAACATCCTGGCTATACCGACACGTCAAGAAAATACCCCCTATATCATCACCAATAAAATTCCCCCTATATCATCACCAATAAAATACCCCCTATATCATCACCAATAAAATACCCCCTATATCATCACCAATAAAATACCCCCAATATCATCACCAATAAAATACCCCCTATATCATCACCAATAAAAAAACCCTATATCATCACCAATAAAATACCCCCTATATCATCACCAATAAAATACCTCCTATATCATCACCAATAAAAAACCCTTATATCATCACCAATAAAATACCCCCTATATCATCACCAATAAAATACCCCCTATATCATCACCAATAAAATACCCCCAATATCATCACCAATAAAATACCCCCTATATCATCACCAATAAAATACCCCCTATATCATCACCAATAAAATACCCCCAATATCATCACCAATAAAATACCCCCTATATCATCACCAATAAAATACCCCCTATATCATCACCAATAAAATACCCCCTATATCATCACCAATAAAATACCCCCAATATCATCACCAATAAAATACCCCCTATATCATCACCAATAAAATACCCCCTATATCATCACCAATAAAATACCCCCTATATCATCACCAATAAAATACCCCCTATATCATCACCAATAAAATACCCCCTATATCATCACCAATAAAATACCCCCTATATCATCACCAATAAAATACCCCCTATATCATCACCAATAAAATACCCCCTATATCATCACCAATAAAATACCCCCTATATCATCACCAATAAAATACCCCCAATATCATCACCAATAAAATACCCCCTATATCATCACCAATAAAATACCCCCTATATCATCACCAATAAAATACCCCCTATATCATCACCAATAAAATACCCCCTATATCATCACCAATAAAATACCCCCTATATCATCACCAATAAAATACCCCCTATATCATCACCAATAAAATACCCCCTATATCATCACCAATAAAATACCCCCTATATCACCAATAAAATACCCCCAATATCATCACCAATAAAATACCCCCTATATCATCACCAATAAAATACCCCCTATATCATCACCAATAAAATACCCCCTATATCATCACCAATAAAATACCCCCTATATCATCACCAATAAAATCCCCCCTATATCATCACCAATAAAATACCCCCTATATCATCACCAATAAAATACCCCCTATATCATCACCAATAAAATACCCCCTATATCATCACCAATAAAATACCCCCTATATCATCACCAATAAAATACCCCCAATATCATCACCAATAAAATACCCCCTATATCATCACCAATAAAATACCCCCTATATCATCACCAATAAAATACCCCCTATATCATCACCAATAAAATACCCCCTATATCATCACCAATTCAAAGTATAGAAGATGCCGGACCGTATTCGAAGATGCTGTGAACGACCGTATAGCTGCTCTCTCTAAATCAAGTGACATGTATAAATAAGGTGTTGACATCTAGATGTGGCAGAAAGGAAGCAACTAATACCTTGAACATCCACTGAGATAATCTAGTGAGACAATTGAAGAACCCAACATCTCGAAGCTTCAATTGATAATCTCGGGGCATCATCAAAGTTACAGGCTATTGAACAGCCTACAGTCCCGAGGTTGAAACATAGAAAAACAACCTGAGTAAAATCGTCTAATAATAGCCAGAAAACAGAAAAACAATAAGCCATCGTATGTTCAATTCGTTAATCTATATGTGCGCATATGAATTCATGTGAATACAATCAAAATACAATATATTGTGTCAGCCAAACTATGACAAAGACGATGATGCTATCCTACTGACGATAATTACCAATGTATTCCTGTAAGCTACGACTGTAAGCTAAGACTGGAACTTAAAACTCTAAGCTAGGAATTTAAGCTATTTTAAGCTTTTCCTGTAAGCTAAAACTGGAAGATTAACACTGTAAGCTAAGACAGGAAGCTAAAACATGCCGTCATAATTTGGCCGCGTAATATTATTTAATCCACGATATACCTTCATACTACTACCATTAGCCTATTTTATTTAGCTTAGCAAAGAGCAACAAATTCAGAGGTTTAATGATTTCAAGAGGTCCTTCCTAAACTGAGTCAAATGGTGTTACTAAGAATTAAATTAAGAAAGGTGTCATTTTGTACTTCTTGACTTAACATTTGCATTTGAAGAGCACATAATGGACTAGAAATAACGTGTTAGATTTTACCAGCAGCCTATTCTTGTAAGCTAAGACTGTATTAGAAGACTGGAAAAAGGCTGTAAACAAAGACTGCAAGCTATTTCAGTAAGCTAGTAGTGTAATCCAAGGCAAGTAGGTAAGACATGGTATAATATGGCCGCGTAATATTAACCAATACATTTAAGACCCCAACCCTGCAGCTCCATAACAGCTGCTGTACACCCAAGACATTACACACACATCAACACACACACAACACACATTTATACACAGACAGACAGACACACATACACACTGTAATGTTAGGTTAGGTCGGTTATGATGTGCAAGTGGCACTGTTTAATCTGGTTCTGGTTGAGATCCTTTGGTTGATGTGGTCTGTTGGTTGAGTTGTCTGGGATAAGTTATCAGAGAAGTGCATTAATATGTAGCACCAGCACTTTTCAGCCAACACACCTCCTTAAAGGTACCTTAACCCCTGCGACCCCAGGGACGCATATTATGCGTCGCCTATGTATGTAACCCACAGTCCCAGCGACGCAGCATATGTGACCGCCTTAATACTCTTGTCTTATGGCACATAGAGGGTTCAGATTTGTATGGAAGCTACTTTGGGATCTCAAGGAACAATACCGATGGTTGGCAACCCCTCAAGTCCAGCTGCGTGTGTGTGGGCACGCACGAGAGTGATAGGCCATCACTCAGTGATGGTGGTGACCCCTCCACACCCCCCAGGACCCCCAAATGACCTAGGTAAGCGGTTTTATGTTGTTTTTCCTTCATTACTAACCCATCCCACCTGTTTTCAGGAAAAAAATAAATGAAAATTTGGCTGGTTCTGGAGTGTCATTTATTATTATATCACTTGAGATCCAGTGGCTTAAAGATGACCAAGTAATAATGTTGATTATATAAAATTCAGTGATATACTTCTTGAGTGTTAAGGATTTATGAAATGGAAGGAACATTTTTAGAAGCAATTAAGAGTTTTTATGAAGGGAGCAGAGCGTGTGTTAGAGTAGGAAATGGTGAGTTGAGTGATTGGTTTGAGGTAAATGTAGGTTTGCGACAGGGTTGTGTAATGTCACCATGGCTGTTTAATATGTTTATGGATGGTGTGGTGAGGGAGGTGAAAATGAAAACTATGGGAAGAGGATTGGGTTTAGTAGGAAAGAATGGTAGAGATTGGGAGTTGAATCAGTTGCTGTTCGCTGATGAAACAGCGTTGGTGGCGGATTCTGAGGAGAAACTGCAGCGGGTAGTCAAAGAGTTTGGTGTGGTTTATGGGAGGAGGAAACTGAAGGTGAACGTCAATAAAAGTAAAGTAATGGTGTGTAATAGGCGTGATCGTAGGGTGAATCTAGATGTGAAGCTGGATGGGGGAAAATTAGAACAAGTAGAGTGCTTTAAACATATAGGAGGAACAATAAACAGGAGTGGAGGTATAGAAATGGAGGTAAAAGAGAGAGAGTGTGAAGGAAGGAAGGTTTTCGGAGCAATGGGAAGTATGTGGAAGACGGAAAAATCTCGGAATGAAAGTAAAAAGTGCAATGTAGCAAGGAATTGTTGTGCCAACAGTGATGTATGGGGCTGAGACATGGGCTATGAAGGAGAAGGAGAGAAGAAAGCTGGATGTGATGGAGATGAGCTGCTTGAGGAGTATGTGTGGAGTTATTCGTAGAGACAGATTGAGGAATGAAGAGATACGTAGGAGAGTGGGGCAGCAGGAACATTTGTCGGCCAGAGTGGACAGAAGGGTGCTGAGCTGCTATGGTCATGTTGAATGAATGGAAGATGAAAGGCTTACAAAGAGAATATGGGAGTCAGATACAAGGGGAGATAGAAGCGCAGGAAGACCCCCATTGAAATGGAGAGACTGTGTAAGACAAGCTTTGGATGATAGAGGAATGACTATAGATCAGGCAAAGGAAGTGGTAATAAACAAGAATGAATAGAGAAGGCTTGTGAATAGATGAATGGAAATGCGGTCGTTTGGGAGAGAGGGTCATGCGCCAGTTGGACTAGATAGTAGTCCATCAGGCGCCTTGCCCGGGGAGCCGGTGGCAATGAAGGGTGCACCTGAAAACATGGTGGGTGGGCTTGTGGTGGTGAAGCTTCGCTGCGGGTCTGCCTGCGGAAATCGGCACCTCTCCGGAGGATCTGGGTCTTGGGAATCTTTTGCTGGGGGGGGGGGGGGGGGGGGAATGTGTTGTAGTGTCCCTGTTCGGGCTCTGCCTCGAGTTGGCCACCTCCATAAAAAAAAAAAAAAAAAAAAAAGGAAAACTGGGGATGGTGCCAGAGTATATAATTTATGTTACAGTCATACTGTGAAACTATCGAGGCATTTCAGTCAATCTGTGAAAGGACTGGTTGCTAACTGGTTATTAACCTTACTTAGGTTAGGTTAGGTAATACTGATCTCCACCTGTTATTTATGAAGTGAAGCAAACTGTTCACACAATGACACACCTCAATCTGCTTTTCACGAGCTTGGCAACTATGGGGTTTGCCATACCTACCTAACCTAATCTGAACTACCTAACCTAACCTAACCTAACCTAACCTACCTAACCTAACCTAACCTGTTAGGTTAGTAACCAGTCATTTCACAGAATGACTGAAATGCTTCGTTATTTCACGAAATGACTACGTTTCACAGTCTGACTGTAACATATACATACATACTTCTTGGGTAAACTTACAGCTATTTGGACATTTTAAGACATTTGGAATAGCATTTAGGCTCATCGGCAGCGATAGCAAGTCTACACTGGAGGAGAGAATGGTCTTTCTCCGAATAATTTGTTACATAAAATTGTAAATAAAAACAAAAAAATTGAAGGGGGATCTGAGGGGTGTTCTTTATGTTTAGTCTTGAAGGGGTCTATGGGCTGCGTTGTAGCTTGAAGACGATTTGGGGGACGGGTTTTTCTTTCTTTATTTTACTTTATTATTTGTTTATTAATTTATATTTACATATTGATTTCATGTAATGATCTATTTAATTTGTTATTAACTTGAAAGGTGCCTGGAGTGGTGTGTTTAGCTTGGATGGCGTGTTGGGGGCACTGGTACTGTTGTCTGGCAGCAAGTATTTGGGAAGACCATTAGTATGTGGCACACCTCCTTAACCCTTTATTAGTGGCGTGCATCATATGTCGAGTGAAAGAAATTTGGATTATGTGGCGGCTCACACCATAAGTCGTGTGGCAATTTCAGCACGTAATATTGCTGAGAGAGAGAGACAAGTGGTGGCAGGAGAGTAGCGAGCGTATGACTGCTCCATACCACCGCGGTGGACCAACTGACATGAATCCCACCCTCCTCCACCCTCTCACACTCGCTACATAGTGAAATGTATGGGGAAAGTACCGAATTACATGGTTTTTGCACTCGTGTTGCGCGGTTGTTGCAAGAAAACTAGCGGTCATACAAGGATCGTTGTGGTGTCATTGGAAAGCTCTGTTTATGCCCTTTCAGGGATAGATCCTTGTTTTACGCTCTGGGTATTATTTAGGCATGAAAATGATCACATAAACAGCCCTATTTTGGGTAAAAACACCCCGTTGGTGGCTACATATAATTTACCGCCTAGGCCGCTCGTTAGGTGTTAAAGGTACATTAACAACGACCAAGTATTACTGCGGAGTATTTATAATTCATGGACAAACTGCTTGCGTATAATATTCTTACATGTGCTACGTGTTTCATTAGTAAATACATACAGTATACTAAAATGTGTTATTGCAACAGTGTATTTCTTATTCAAGACATCATAACTTCCAGCATAACTATCAAAATATTCTACAAAATAATGGAGCGTTTTGAATATTGCCCCTCCTTGGAATATCTACAGCAATTTATAATCTTTATACAACACAAAATGTATAGTGTTTCGAATATTGGCCATCCTCTGAATATGCACAGTAGGTTACATTAGTTATCAATCAATCAATGGAGGCATACGCCGTGACAACGCATCACCGCACTCACCCTCCGATTCCCGAACGAGACTCAAGGCATCTGCCAGGCCCATATCAAATATCCTATCGCATGATTGGCCGACTTGCCAACACAGTTATGAAAGTATTACGGAAAGTTTAGGTATGGACGATGGGTGAGGTGCATAGTCCATTCATTATATGCCAGGTATGTGTTTGTCTATATGTATAAAAGAGACAAAGGGCAAATCTACCTGTAACAAGTGTCCGCCCAATGTTGAAAGAGTGGTACAGAACCAAAAGCAAGGTACATTTGAGGTAATTTAGGTGTGTGGGGAAAAAAGTGTGGTGTGTTTGTAAAGTGTAGTGAAATGGACAGAAGGAGTTGTTTTTGTGAGTTAGCTGGATTACTCTCTGTGTAGGTGAGGCACAACAGAAACAGTGGAGGAAGCCAAGCAAATGAAACAGGAGTTCCAGCAACTCCTTATCATATACCTATGTGGCGTCCCCTGAGTACTATCCTGCTCGATTGATGCCTACAATCTACCCAACCACTATTTTGACTATTAAGCTCTTTTACTCTAATGTATATCGACATAAGTAATAGAGTTAATACTTCTACTATTTGGGAAGAGTTAGTATGGGAATAAGTGTGTAGAAATCTACAGCTTGTTTGTTCTAGCCTCTTTTTAGTTACATAGGTTTGGGTTTACGATTTATGTGCTACAAATGATGAACAAGGTAAAGTACACTGTATACATTGTGTGTTCAAGTGTAAAACAAAAATTATACACATAATATAATACAATAGTTTGTGTTTAACCCTTTGAAGATTATGGCACATTTTCACAGTATAGTCTGGCTCGCATTAAGCGATTGTATAACATTTAGGAAGGATCTGTGGGCTTCATAAGGGTAAACACTATCTCAATTAAACCTCTGACTTCATTATACCCTTCCCAATCTAAATATATCGTCTAATAATAACCAGAAAACAGAAAGGAAATGCGTAATCGGATCTTGCATTAGTTACATTAGAACACGTAAACGATTGACACATCCTTTATGTGTATCATGTTAGCTACATTTTAACATATAATTATTACAGTGTACTTGTAGCTTTGGTCTTGGGGAAGAATTGGGTTAAGAGGATGTTCTTTCTGAACGCGCTTCACCCTAGAGGTTTATCCTCATAAGTTTTGAGATTATAAGATGTTACCCTCATTAGTTTGGCGAATTCAAGACCTTTCACCCGATTTCTTTGTCAATTTCAAGAATGTTCGTGCAATTTAGGTATCAAATATATCCTGGTGAGCGATAGCGAGTCGACACATTTTAAGTAACCAGTCTTTGGCCTGGGCATTTTTCTACCGACAAGTGAACAAATGTATCCCGAAATGTGGTGTTGGGGCTATTTTCTTTAAGCTTGATGGAGGTCTAGGGGGTAACCTACAAAAACATAATAACAAATAATGATAAAGTAGAAGTGCCGCTTTGCCCAAAATCAAAACGGCATTCCCAACTCTGCGATGGGTTCAGTACCAGTTCTGTTATTTTCATTTTATACTAAATAATAATAGACGATTGTATTCAGTTAAGAAGGGCCTCCAGGAAATTAGCAGGCTTTCAACTATCCTAATTACCCTTTTTTCCACCACAGATCTTTCTTAAGCTTCACAAAATCGTCTAATTATAGCTAGAATAAAAAAAAATATATATACATTGCCAGTTCAGAAAGGGTTAAACAGTCAAGGAAAAGTTTAGGGAAATGTATTAACACTTTTCTTTTAATCTTTGACCTGGACCTTTTACCTTAAGTATTAAAATATTAATATGAAATTGATATACAGTATATGTTATTTAAGTAAAATGCAACCAACAGGCAGCTTATCGAAATTTGAGTATTTTTTTATAATGAATGTTGACTTTTGACTTTGACCTGTGACCTTGACCTTTACGTAGGATTATATTTTTTGCTTGCATTGATGTAACCCTTGAAAATCAAATAAGTGTGCCAAACTTCATTAAAGATCATCAATTAGTTCCAGAGGTACGAAAGGAATAGCTGACCTTGACAATTGACCTTCATCTTGACCTTCATGATGCCTGAAAATTTAAAATTTTCATTTACATTTAAAGCACAACTAACTCAACGAATGTTGTGAATGTTGCATGACTAGTAAAGAAATTAGCATATTGACCCTATTTTTTACCTTGACCTCTGACCTTGCCCTATCATATGAAATTAAATTTATTATTGTATGACCTTGGCTTAGGCATTCCGAATATGCATTATATTCCTAGTGAGAATCTTTCATTAAATATGAAATACTAGTAAAAATCTTATTGTTACCTTTAACCTTAACCTTAGACCTTGACCTTCGACTTTATAAATTGTCATCAAGAATTTAGTTAACTTAACAGCAATGTTCATATTAATTAGCATTATGAATATGGTATAATTCGTATAGAGATTTATAGGTTACAAATAGTGACCATATACTGTGATTTTGACCTTATCCCTTTGACTAAAAATAAAATACATATATTTGGATGGTCGACACATTGACCAACTGAATTAATTTTGCCTGCACAATTAGGTGACAATACATTAAACCGTCTAGAAGGAGTTTAGGGAAAATGACGCACACACCTGATGTTTGACCTTATATATTACAATTATATGAAACTTGATTTAAAAATATTTTATTAAAGTAATAAGCAACTAACAGCAGTTTTTTCGAAAAGTGATTGTTTTTTTTAATTAAGAATATATGTTGACGTATGACCTTGACCTTTATGTAAGAATAATGTTGTGCTTGCATTGACGTTGCCCAAAGAAAGTCAAATAAGCATGTCAAATTTCATTAAAGCCCATCTGTTATTTTTATATATATTGACCTTGACCTTTATCTTGACCTTTATGATGTGTCTCAATATTTATGATTTTATTTTCATTTAAAATGCAAATATCTCACCAAATGTTGTGAAGTTTGCATGAAAAGTAAAGAAATTAGCATATTGACCTTTTATTTGACCTTGACCTGTGACTTTGACCTTCTATATGGAATTGAATAGTTTCTTGTATGACCTTGGCCTAGGTATTCCGAATATACATGGTAAGCCTAGTGAAAATTTAACATTTAGTATAAGAAATAATAGTAAAACTCGCATTTTGAACTTTGCCTTGACTTTTGACCTTACCCTTTGGAATATTTATCTGAAATTTTGTCAATAAGATATGAAAGTTACTAGTAACTTGTGTAGTGAAAATGAAGAAATTTAGGTATAACCTAAAACATATGAAATATTGACCTTATTTTTAACCTTGACCTTTGACTGTAACTTTTAAGTTAAATTGATTTTTTTTTTGACTGACCATCGCATTGACCAAATGGATATACCTGTGAAATTTGGTGAAAATCCATCGAACAGTCTAGGAGGAGTTTCCTAACAGACAGACGGACGACGGCAGACAACGATGAACAAGCTGTCTTGTGGTGCACAGTATGCAGGCGGGATCTGTGTGTGCGATACCACTCTGCTTTGCAGAGTTGATAAATTAATGAATAAATGCAAAGAACAATGTTCCCTTAGGTGAGTATTAAAATATCTGCCTCGTTGTGACAATAAGCCTTTTGAAGCTTCCGTTTACTTATGTTCTTATGCTATAACATATAATACAGTACAAGGAGTACAAAGGAAATCAAGGAACAACAGGTTTAGTGACCCCTCTAGGCTGCTTGTCCTCCAAAACACTGAGGATCAAGTGTCCAAACAGTAGTTTAGAGTGGGTAAGGGAACATCGGAATGGGAACTACTGCCCTGGAACTAATGTCCGTGGCAGGATTACGAAGTTAGTAGGGGACAAATGGGTTAGTAACATAGCACAGTTATACGTGATCTTTCATATATCTGTAAAAAAAGAGTAACGTCTTAGTAATATATATACGCAATAATCCTTAAGGAATCTGAGGGGGGAATAAAATATAGTTAGCCTATTCATTTACAAACACAGTCAGTCGCGGGTTTGAGGCAAGATATTTGTCTAGGCGAAATTTAAAAGAATCAACAGTGATGCAGTCTATAACGTCTCGGGGGGAAGCCCATTCCACAAGTTGATAACTTGATTGAAGAAGAAATTCTTAGATTCGTGTGAGTTAAAAGATTTACCAATAATCTTGCAACCGTTTCCCTGCGTGTAATTAGATTGGTCGATAGTGAAGTACTTACTAGTGTTCATATTGTCGATGACTTTGATGAATTTGAACACTTGAATTAAGTTGCCGTTTAATCTGAGCTGGGTTAAAGACAATAGATTTAATTATCTAAGATGCTCCTCGTATGGTTTGTTCTTTAGGTTAGGTATAATTTTGGTAACTCTACGTTGAACTCGTTCTAGCTTGTCTATATCTTTATGGTAATAAGGGCACCAGGATTCAACGCAGTATTCCAGAAGAGGGCGGGCTAAGGAATTGTTTAGAGTTAGGATAACTTATTTGGATTTATGCTCAAATGACCTGCCTATAAAGCCAATTATTTTGTTTACTTTCTTAACAACCTCTGAACATTGTTGACTCGGTTTTAGGTTACTCGATATTGTTACTCCCAAATCAGTTTCTCTGTCTACACTCTTAAGCTGAGTGCCATTCATTGAATAGTTTGCTTTCTCATTTCGGTTTCCGATATGTAGTACTTTACATTTATCCGCATTGAAATTTATTTGTCAAATTTGGGCCCAACATGACAACTTATCTAGATTGAATTGCATATCGTTAACTTTCTCTTTTGAGAGTACGCTATTTGCAACTTTTGTATCGTCAGCAAACTTTGAGATTTTACAGGTGAGACCCTCATCTATGTCGTTGATGTGTATTAGAAAGATATTTGGTCCTAATACGGATCCCTGGGGTACCCCGCTACTTACATTGGTCCATTTTGATGCCTTACCGTTTATGGCTACCCTTTGCTTTCTGTCGCTGAGCCAATTTTCTATCCATTTCAACACACCATCTTGTATTCCATGCGTTTTTAGTTTTAGCAGTAAACGTTTGTGTGGAGCTTTGTCAAAGGCCTTTTGAAAATCAAGGTATATAAATATATATATCACATATAGGTGTGTTCCTCGGGAACCGTAGTTTAAATAGGAAAAGAATTACCAGCGAGGGAGCGAACATCATCTTTATTTTCATTATAGTGGATCCAAACGTTTCGGCATAAAACACTATGCCATCATCAGTGGTCTAAAAGTAAAATTAAACACTTAAAATACATTGCTTTGAAATTGCTAATATGTTTAAAACACACTCTTATACATAATAGAAAGGGAAGTGGATATAATTATATTTAATTTGGGGTTTTGTAATACAATTATGAATTAAATTACGAAAGCAATGCAAGATCTACATTCCGATTACACAACTACACAAGAGAGAGGGGAGTAGCAGACAACATGTTATTTAATTGGGGCTTATTTACTTTTATATAGAGGAATTCAAGTGTTCTCAAGTTATTGTTCTGGCAAGAGTCTATAATTTCAAAATTATATTTTTTTAATCTAACTTTACACAACTCGGCGTGTTCCCTTACTGCAGAGTACGGAGGCGACTGCAGCCTACGACCTGTTCTGCTCGACTGACCTAGGTGCTCGTCGGTTCTAATTTTGAAGGCACGAAAAGTGTTCCCCAAATACCCAGCTTGGCAACTCGGGCATGTATATTTATAGATAACCGATGAGCACAGATCAGACGGCATGCGGTCTCTAAAATGAAAGAATGAGCTAATTTTGAATGAATTTACATGTACAAATTGAAAGTTGATTTGAGGGTAAAATTTTATGAAATTATCTTTTAGAGTTTTCTGAATATGTTTTGATAATTGACCGAGATATAGCATGGTTAAATAGATTGTCTCCTTACTTACAGTGGGAACAAGCTGTTTTGGTTCATACTTATTGACCGAGATATGGCAAGGTTAAATAGATTGTCTCCTTACTTACAGTGGGAACAAGTTGTTTTGGTTGATACTTATTGACCGAGATATGGCAAGGTTAAATAGATTGTCTCCTTACTTACAGTGGGAACAAGTTGTTTTGGTTGATACTTATTTACAAGGAATTTATTTAAAAGTTTATCAAATAACTGACCAGTATATCAGTTACATTGAAAGAATTTCTTCAAACAAACAATCTCATTGTGAAAATATTCATAGGTTGATGAAAGAGAGTAAGCTCTGTGCGTACGCTGTACGCACAGCGTTAATTTTGAAAATATATGAACAATAACTAAAAAAAAATAGTACCTAAACCAGAAAAAGAGGGGTTTCCGATACACTGAAAATACAAGCTTAATACTCTAAATTTTTCAATGGTAATGTCTAAAAATTAAAGTTTTCTATCAGTTTCGTTTTCCATGGTGAATTCTATATTTCTGTGTTGTGTATTTATGTAATCCAAAAACTGATTAGCATGGCTTTCCTCTTCAAATATGACAAAGGTGTCGTCTATATACTTACGGTACAAAACAGGTAAATTTCAAACCTATTTTGTACTGCAGTCGCCTCCTCACTCTGCAGTAAGGGAACACGCCGAGTTGTTTAAAGTTAGATTAAAAAAATATAATTTTGAAATTATAGACTCTTGCCAGAACAATAACTTGAGAACACTTGAATTCCTCTCTATAAAAGTAAATAAGCCCCAATTAAATAACATGTTGTCTGCTACCCCCCTCTCTCTTGTGTAGTTGTGTAATCGGAATGTAGATCTTGCATTGCTTTCGTAATTTAATTCATAATTGTATTACAAAACCCCAAATTAAATATAATTATATCCACTTCCCTTTCTATTATGTATAAGAGTGTGTTTTAAACATATTAGCAATTTCAAAGCAATTTATTTTAAGTGTTTAATTTTACTTTTAGACCACTGATGATGGCATAGTGTTTTATGCCGAAACGTTTGGATCCACTATAATGAAAATAAAGATGATGTTCGCTCCCTCGCTGGTAATTCTTTTCCTACTTAAATATATATAGCTTTACCTCATCATAGAGGTTGAGGATATCATGGAAGAAGTCTAAGAGGTTTGTCAAGCAGGAACGTTTGATACGAAAGCCGTGTTGAGTATCTTTAAGTACGGTATGTTGTTTTCCTCTAAGTGATTTATGAGTCTGTCTCTTATGAGTGTTTCTAGCATTTTACATACAACTGAGGTTAAGCTAATTGGACGATAGTTACTAGGTAAGGATTTGCTGCCTTTTTTTTAATATCGGTGTTACGTTGGCGAGCTTCCACTGATCAGGCATAGATCCAGACTGCAAGGATTTATTGATTAGCAATGTCAGTGGTTTGGAGAGCTCATCCTTAGCTTCCTTTAGAACTCTGGATGAGATTGTATCAGGTCGAGGCGATTTATTTACCTGGAGTAAATCTAACCATTTCAATACTTCTTTCTCTGTAATAGTGATATTGCTTAGAACATAAGAATTATCAATCTTAATCGGCGATGCTGTAGGGATATTATTAAGGTCTTCTGTTGTAAAAACTGATGCAAAGAATGTATTGAGAGCATTATTCATTTTTGCTTCATCTTTAGTGTACTCTCCTTTCTCATCGACTAATATGGTCCAATCGTTGAAGTCACTACTTTCTTCTTCTTGATGTAACTATACAAAACATTTGGGTTTCTTTTACTTTGATTTGCAACATGTAATTCTAGCATGATTTTACTTTGTTTGATTAACTTTTTGGCTTTGTGCATCGTAGATCTACAAATATAACTTTATTTTCATGGTTATCTAAGACTTTTAATCTATCATGAGCGTTCTCTTTAGCAAGCAGACAATCCGCAATGTCTTTATTCCACCACTTAGGCCTATTATTTTGTACTGATTTTCGTTTTTGTTAATGGTATACACTCATGTACTGCATTCGAATAAATGGAGGTGAAAAATCTCCATGATTGGTTTAGGTCATCGTTGTTAATCTTAAAACTCCAGTCTATTTCTCTAAGTTTACGGAAGTTTGCTCTCTTCAAATTTGGGGCTTTCTCTTTGCTGGTATTGAGTTCGTTGCTATTGAATTTTATATGGAAAGTGAACGTACGATGGTCACTGTTACTGAATTCATCACCAACGTTCAAATGTTCCATTAATTCTTCTTTTGTTGCAAGTATAAGGTCAAGAATGTTATTACCAGGGGTCGGCGGGTATGCTGTCAAAGATATAACAGTCATAAGGATATGTAAGGTAGTAAATACTTTGGGTCTACATACCCTGCAGTCAACCAGATGAAAACAATACACGCCTTTAGTATACAATGGTGTTATTTACATTGTATTCTGCTGGCTAATATTAGATAATAATGTTCTGCTTGGTCTGGGTTAATTTGGCACTGGTTGAGAGCTACTGGTTGAAATGGTCTACTGGTTGAAGTGACATGGAACCGTTGTAGAGACAATTGCATTTAATCATTAAATGTAACCCCTGTAAAATCTTATTATTATAACCAGAAAAACATGAAGACAGTAGTCATAACACTGAAAGGTTTAATAATATCAAAGCCACGTAATGACCGTGCTTACTCCCTTAATTCTAAGCTTTCCTCATAAGCCAGTTCTTGTAACTACTGGCTTATTACTCTCTCTCCTCTCTCTCTCTCTCTCTCTCTCTATATATATATATATATATATATATATATATCCCTCGTGTTAATTACCCCCTTGTTATCTACGGGCGTCGCTGGTGAAGGGTTTGTTATTCCTTCTCTCAGCTGTTCTCTCTGCACTTCTGTTAGTGCCTTTGCCTGCACATTCTACACATCAACATAAATTGATTGTTGTCATATCATGGTCTAGGAACTTTAATCCTTGGAAGATCCGATGACACTTTCATTTGATAATTGTTGGCAGTTATAAAACGATGTTATTAATGTATATGGAGGTAAGAGGCTTATTTGAGGTAGTCTTTACCTTTATAATTCCCATAGATCCTTCCTAAACTGCACAAAGTCTTCTAATGACAGCCAGAATAAACTGTTAAATTGCGTCATAGTCTTCAGAGGGTCAAAAAGGATATCTCCATGGCAATCAAAGGGGTAAAGTCCATTCCATTTTCTCCTTTGACTCCCACAGACTTGTCCTAAGTTTATTAACCATTTCAGAAAAAAATAAGTCGTCTTAGAATTATCTTGCTGACACTAACTTATTTTATTCAGTTTAGACAGATCTCTAACGCTGAAATAGGTATGCTCTATCTCAGTTATGCCTTAACTTCCATAGACCCTTTATAAACATAATATATACGTTTACAAAAAATAGCATATATAAAACGGATGCGTCATGGTATATTAATAGGTTGAAAATCGTTTAATGTGAGCCAGAAAATGAGAGTATTGAGAACGCAGGAGATTGAGCTGACTCCATTGCCCTCCTTAAATTGGAGCTGTTAAATATCTCTCTCTCTCTCTCTCTCTCTTACAATACTTCCCATTAAAAACATGCACTCAGCCCCCGTAAATTCGGTAATTACCCTCCCTCCAAATCAGCCAAGCGTAAATAATCGCACCCAACCATTGCCAGTTAATAATCCCTCCTTGACCTTGAACTCTCAAACCATGTTTTTACCGACGTCAGTTGCCCAAAATGAACGACTAACTCAAACATTACCAAAATCATATACCTCCCTCAATCAAGAGTATAGTAGAATAAAAGTATTCTCCTTCAATGCATGTTCGATTAGGAACAAGTTAGATGAACTAAAATGCCTTGCGTTAACAGAAACAATAGACGTAATTAGTGTTACAGAAACTCACCTCGATTTAAAAAAAAGATATTTAATTTCTGAATACCATATCGACTCATACACATTTTTTCATAAAGACAGGTGCAATGGTAAATCTAGAGGTGGAGTGGCTATGTGGGTAGCATGTCAAGTAAATCCTACCGAGGTTTCACTCCCAAAAAATAATTAAGAAATAGTGTGTGTCAAATTAAACATGAACAACTCAAACATTAATATCACTACTGCATACCAACCTCCAAGTCAAAATGAGGTCGATGATAATCACCTATACGAAATATTGCAACAAACCCTCAATGCTAACGAAAGCATAATTCTCGGAGACTATAATCTATTTAACATTGACTGGTGCCTTATGACAGGAAATAGTTACAATTCGCGAAAACAATATTTATTTCATACAGGACAATTTTCTACATCAAAGTGTTTCTGAACCGACACGTGATAAAAACATACTAGATTTCGTTATCAGTACAAATGAAAACTTGATATATAAACTTGACGTCGGTGAGCACTTATCTACCTCTGATCACAAGCTCATTAGAATCGACATAAATTGCAAATATACTATTGACAAACAGGAAATGAAAATTCCAGATTTTAAAAATGAAAATTACAACGAACTTAGGAAAGCCCTCAGTGACTTGCATATTCAGCTAAGTCTATCTATCTATCTATTGCCCGACGCCGTGATCCCCGAAGGGGTGGCCACGAACGAACCGCCCCCAGTCAGTCGACGCCCCTCCTCCCACCGCCTTCATTCATATACTTCCTCACTCCATCCTTCCACCTCTCTTTCGGTCTACCTCTCCCTCTCTGTCCCTCCACCTCGCTCTCGTACACCCTCTTAGTCATTCTCTCGCTTTCCATACGTTCCATATGGCCGAACCATCTCAAGTTGTTCCTTTTCACACTTTCCAGCACATCTACCTCCACACCACACCTCCTTCTTACTTCCTCATTAGTCTGTCCATCCCTCCATGTAACTCCGCACGCACTTCTTAAATAATTCATTTCCACTGCTCTCACTCTTGGTCTGAGTCTCTCAACCAACGTCCATGCTTCGCTTCCGTAAGTCAGTGTCGGGATTACCACACTGTCATGCAAGGACTTCTTCACTTCCATACTGACCACCCTATTTCTTGTTACTGCTTTCAGCATTCCTATAAACCTCTTCCCCTGTTGTACCCTCTCCCGCACTTCTTCATCCATAGCCCCATCTTTACTCAACACACTGCCCAGATACTTAAAAGAGTTGACGATCTCCCTAGCCTGACCGTTCAGCTTCACCTCACACTCTGTGACTTCACCCCTTTCAAAGACCATAACCTTGCTCTTCCCTGCATTTACCTTCAAATTCTGTTTTTCGCACACTGTTCCAAACTCATTTACCAGACCCTGCAACTCCCATTCATTATCACTCATCAGAACTTTATCATCCACAAACAGCAGTATAGGTAGCTTCCACTCAATTCCCTCCCTTTTCAGCGATACACCAACATCCACTGCTCTTGATAGTATTTCTTTCATGACTCCATCCATATATACAGTAAACAACCACGGGGACATCACACACCCCTGTTTTAAACCAACATTCAGGTCAAAGAACTCGCTCTGCTCACTCTCCACACATACTGCCGCCTTTGCACCCTCATACATGCTCTTCACTGCTTTCAGCAACTTGCCATCTACTCCGTATATACTAAGTACTTTCCACAAACCTTCTCTATCCACTCTGTCATAGGCCTTCTCCACGTCCATAAAGGCAACATACACCTTTTGTTGCTTCTCCAGATATTTCTCCACAACACAATTCAGGGTAAAATTCTGATCTACACATCCTCTTCCCTTCCTAAAACCTCCCTGCTTGTCGCCTATCCATTTCTCCGTTCTCACTCTCACTCTCTCAATCACTACCCTGCTGTATACCTTCCCTACTACGCTTAGAAGACATATCCTCGGTGGTTACCACACACTCCTCTTTCCCCTTTACCCGTATAAAGGGGGACTATTATGCCAGTCTTCCAGTCATCGGGTGCACTCCCCTTCTCCCATGCTAGTTTGCACATTTTCCATACCCATTCGATCACTATCTCACCACCATACCTCAACATTTCCCCACACACTCCATCTGTTCCTGGTGCTTTCCTCAACTTCACTCTTTTCATGGCTTCCCACACTTCTGACCTCCTGATCCCCACCTCCTCCTCCACTACTTCTCTTCTTCTCCCTCCCATACCATATCCAGCTATGTTTGCTGGCTCTTCATTCCTTACATTTAGCAACTCATTGAAGTACTCCCTCCATCTTTTGACTCTCTCTTGCTTCTCGGCTAGCATTCTCCCATTCTTATCTTTCACACCCTTACTGTTTCCCTTGCTACCTTCCCTAACTTTCTTGACTTCTTTCCAGAACAGTTTCTTACTCTCCCTCTATTTTACACTCAGATTCCTTCCAAATTCCTCATCTACTCTTCTCTTACTTTCCTTCACTACTCTCTTCACCACCCTCTTACTCTCCACGTACCTTGCTCGTTTCTGTCTCTCGAAATCTTCATTCCCTCTACTACCCAACCACTCTCAAATATGCTTTCTTCTTTTCTTCCACAGCTATTCTTACCTCTTCTGTCCACCATGCTGTACCTTTTACTCCCCTCCCTCTTCTCCTCACTCCACACACCTCCTCACATGCTGCACAGATCTCATCCTTAAAACAACTGGCTCATCTCCTCCACAACTTCCAGGTTGAACCCACTTAGTCGTCTTTCCACTGCTCTCCTGTACTCCTCCCCGACTTCCTCCTCCTGCAACCTCTCCACCCTCCTCACCATTTCACCCTCCTCTCTCCTCCCTCCAGCTCTCCTCACCCACTTCTTTTGTATCCTAACCTTAGCTACCACTACATAATAATCAGACAGACCCCCTCCAATATCCCTATACACCCTAGCATCCATCACAGATTTCTTCATTCGTTCATCCACACATACATAATCAATCAATGACTTTCGTTCCACCACTGTCTCATCCTCCATCGTCCACACTCGTTTCCACGTGTACCTGTGGATCATTCTGTGTCGGAAGAAGGTGTTGGCTATCCACAGCCTCCTCCCCACACATACGTCCACAAGTGCACTACCATCCCCTCTGCTGGTACCCCCTCCCTCCCACCACTCCCTCAACTTTCCTATCACCCACCTTACCATTCATATCCCCAATCAGAAATATTCTTTCGTTCTTGTCAAACTTCTCCAGGCACGCCTCCACATTCATCCAGAACTCCTCTTTCTTTCTTTCAAGTTTATCCTCTGTCGGGGCATACACACACTCAATCACCCACATTTGTATTCCTACTTTCATTCTCACACAATCCTTGAACCCACAGACCCATACTCTCTTACACATTCCTTCCATTTGCTACTTACAAACAAACACGCACCTTCTCTCGCTGTTTCTTCACTCACTCCAGCACACACACCCATTCCACACTCCCACTCTCTCACATCTGAACCTTTCCATTTGGTCTCTGTCATTCCACATACATCCAGCCTGGCATTCACTAGCACTTCCAGAACCTCTCTCTCTTTTGTGCCATCATTCATGCCACTAACATTCCATGTAGCCATTCTCAGAATGTCCGAAGGAATGTCCTTAGTCGGTCGTGGTTCGTCAACATAGGTTCCGTCCTCATCCGAGGCTGTTCGTTCGTATTTCTTTGCTTAGGTATATTTTCCGGGTGGGGGTCGCAAGCCCACCGACCCAACCTCTATAGTCGCCTCTTACGACACACACGCAGAAGGCACGTGGGGCATATTCTATTCCCTTTCCCCCAGGGGGAAAGAAAAAACAAGTGAACTGTGGGATAAATTTAAAGATATATTCACGAGTGCCCAGAATAAATATATACCCACTAAAATTAAAGTAAATACTTGCAAAAACAAACCTCCCTGGTTCAATCAGAATATTTGCAAGGCGCTAAGGGAAAGACATAAATATCATAAACTAACTAAAAAATACATAACTAATGAACACTTCAGCTATCTATACAAACAAAGTAGAAAACAAGTACAGAAATCAGGACAGAGAAGCGTAATTACAAAATTCATATAGCAAATGAAAGTAAAAAAATCCAAAGCAATTTTACGGTTAAGTTAATGGTAATAGAAAACTTACAAACGGAATAGGGCCATTAATAAATAATGACCAGACAGTAACAGGAGATAAAAACATTGATAATTTGCTTAATGAATCATTTTGTTCCGTTTTTACTAAGGAAGAACATAACACTACTCCTGAAACAAACGCAACAACTCATGAAATAGGAAACTTTACCATAAGCAAAAGTGAAGTGTTATGTAATCTGAACAATTTAAATAATAATAAAACCCCTGGGCCAGATAATATTCAACCAAGAATTCTGAAAAACGTGAAAGAAGAAATAGCACAGTCCTTAGCTAACATATTTAACTTGTCGCTCAATCAGGAAACCGTACCTCGTTATTGGAAAATTGCAAATATCACTACCCCCACCACCACCACCACCAAGGGGGCTTCTGCCACCACCGGGGGTTCTCCAACTGCAGCTGCTGGATCCTCCCGAGGGAATGGTAAGTCTGTGTCCCGAGAAGGTAAGTCTGTGTCGATTGTGGGCGACTCCATGGTAAGACATTTAGTTAGGGCTACCCGCACTAAACTTAGGAAGGTTGTGTGTCTGCCTGGCCATGGAGTTGGGAGGGTTTTAGAGAAGATGGACCACATCTTGGAAGATTGTGGAGATAACCCCATTATCTGTCTCAGTGCCGGGAGTAACGATGTTGGTAAGGGTAGAAGTGAGGAACTGCTGCAGCAGTATCGGGATGTGTTAGATAAAGTTAGGATGAAGGGAGGGATCCCTGTAGTACATTGTATCCTACCCAGAAGAGGAGTTCCCAAGGAATGGACATCCAGGGCGATTGGTGTCAATTGCCGTTTGGAGAAATATTGCAAAGAAAAAGCAATACCATTCATTGATAACTGGGATAGTTTCTATGGGAGAGATGGGATGTACGCAAGGGATGGGGTTCATCTTTCACGGTTAGGGGTTTCTACATTAGCTAGTTCTTTAGATAGGGTGGTTGTGGGGTTTTGAACAGAAATATTGAGAGTGTAAATGAGAGGTTAAATGGAACAATTTTAGCGTCAGGCGAAAGCGATAAGGATATTCAGTCTCATGCTAAAAATGATGACTATAATGCAAATGATAGTAGTGATGGTGCAACGGAAGATGGAAATGTCGCTAAAAAGAAAGGTAAATTAGGTATACAGAAAAGAAGTAAATTGAGAGTATATTACACAAACTGTAGGAGTCTATGTAACAAAATGAACGAACTTAGAGCCCTTGTTAGCAAAGAAAATATAGACATAATAGCGCTAACTGAAACGTGGATTAATACAGAAACCAGGCATTTTTTAGCAGAATTTGATATACCAGGATATAGTTTGTTTAAATATGACAGAACAAGTAAGAGGGGTGGCGGTATAGCAGTGTTTGTCAGGAGTACATTAAAAAGCTGTATTAAATCAGGTATTAGACTAAATAACGATAATGAAAGTGTTTGGGTAGAGGTTAACGAAGGTAGTGAGACCATAGTTATTGGAGTTATGTATAGACCGCCAAATATGAGTAGAAATGACGGAACGTCATTATGGGAGGAAATTAAAATGGCATCAAGGTTTAGCAATGTGTGCATTATGGGGGATTTTAATTTTCCGAATATAGATTGGCAGCATCAAATAGGAGACTCTGATTCTGAGGAGTTTATAGAGGTAGTACAAGATAGTTTTTTATTTCAATTCATAGATACGCCGACTAGAGGTAATAATATTCTCGATTTAGTTTTCAGTAACAATGAACATATGGTAAATAATGTAGAGATAGGGGACCACCTAGGAAATAGTGACCACAATTCTGTGTATTTTAATATACAATGGAAAGGTAATACCAGAGAGAATACAACATTAATACCTGACTTTAGAAAAGCCAATTATGGTGGGTTAAGAAGAGCCCTATTAGCGGACCCTATGGTCAAAAAATTAAGTCGATCCAGGTGTCCAAATGAGTGTACCCCTTCTCAGGCACCTGTCATCTTAAGTCAGGAAGAGACGTCAACCTTGGTAGATACATACGATAATTTTATCAAGTCAGTATTCAATGCACAAAATAAATACATCCCCAAAAGAAAATTTAGATCAACACAGAACCAACCCAAATGGATGAATAATAGACTATTAGATCTTCTAGGACAAAAGAGAGGAATATATAGAAAAATTAGAAAAGGCGAAATTCACCTACTTGCTTACTATCAGAATCTATCAAGACAGGTAAAAAAGGATATTAGGAAAGAAAAAAGAAATTATGAAATTAAGGTTGCCAATGACTCAAAAAATAATCCTAAAGCTTTTTACCAACTATATAAATCCAAGGTTAGAGATGTAATTGGTCCCCTTAAAACTTCGATAGGAGAAATGACAGAAAATGATTTAGAAATGTGCAGTACATTAAATAGTCAATTTCTTTCCGTTTTCACTAATGAAAATTTGGCACAGTTTCCAGAAGTCCGTAAGGTATATAGCGATAGTATAGAAAATAGGTTAAGTACGGTTACTATAAGTAGAAATGATGTGCTTAAGGAAATTGACAGACTGAAACCTCATAAATCGCCTGGTCCTGATGAGGTATATGCTAGAGTATTAAAAGAATGTAGGGATGAGTTAAGTTACCCATTAAAATTTTTATTTAACAAGTCATTGGAGACAGGTATAGTTCCAGAAGCTTGGAAGCTTGCAAACGTAGTTCCGATCTTCAAAACAGGTGACAAATCAATAGCATCCAATTACCGTCCCATTAGTCTTACATCAATCATAGGAAAGCTACTAGAGTCAATTATTGCTAGTAAAATTAGAAACCACTTAGATACATTTAATTTAATAAATTCTTCTCAGCATGGATTCACTCAGGGACGTTCTTGCCTTACTAATTTGCTTAGTTTTTTCTCAGAGGTATATGAAGCAGTAGATAATGACAAGTCATATGATATAATATATTTAGATTTCAGTAAAGCTTTCGACAGAGTCCCCCATGAGAGATTGATGAGAAAGGTTGAGGCGCATGGAATAGGTGGGGCGTTGTTGGGATGGATTAGGTCATGGCTAATTGGTAGGAAGCAGAGAGTCAGCATAAATGGTACGAAGTCAGAATGGGGAGCAGTCAAAAGTGGTGTCCCCCAGGGATCTGTATTAGGTCCTCTGTTGTTTGTTATATACATAAATGACCTTGATTTAGGTATAACTAGTAGGATAAGTAAATTTGCAGACGATACCAAAATGGGGAGAACAATTGATTCAGATAGAGATATAGAGTGCCTCCAAAGGGATCTAGATACCTTACACGAATGGTCAGTAAATTGGCAGATGAAGTTTAACATTGACAAATGCAAGGTATTAAAGATAGGGAAGATGCATACAAATGTTAAATATAAACTAGCTAATGTGGAATTAGAAAACTCGAATTGTGAGAAAGATCTAGGTGTGTTTGTTAGCAATGATTTGAAGCCTAGACAACAGTGTATAAGCGTTCGAAACAAGGCAAACAGGATTCTCGGGTTCATCTCAAGGAGTGTGAGTAACAGAACTGCTGATGTTATCTTAAAACTTTACTTGTCATTAGTGAGACCCCATATGGATTATGCTGTTCAATTTTGGTGTCCTTATTACAGAATGGACATAGATTCATTGGAGAGAGTACAACATAGAATGCCAAAAATGATCCATAATATTAGAAATCTTCCGTATAAAGAAAGGTTGAAGAAATTAGGCTTACATTCGTTAGAGAGACGCAGAGTTAGAGGGGATATGATAGAGGTGTTCAAGTGGGTTAGTGGGATTAACAAAGGGGACATGACAAATGTACTAAAGCTCAGTGATAGCGAAAGAACTCGTACCAATGGTTTCAAATTAGATAAATTTCGTTTCAGAAAATATATAGGCAAATATTGGTTTGGTAGATGGGTGGAATGGACTACCAAGTGCTATAGTGGGATTAAAAACGATAGGGAGCTTTAAGATAAAATTGGATAAGCATATGGACGAGAAGGGTTGGGTGTGAAGGGGGATCAGCAGGGTTGGGCCAATCAGCGCTCTGCAGACCCCCGTAATCCTGCGTTAATCTCTAACCGTTTTGGTAAGATGATCCTCAGGGTATTAGAGTGTTGAGCCTATAATTGGGCTTTGTAATTGGGGTTGTGTGGGACAGGGATCTGCCTTGCTTAGGCCAATCGGCTTTCTGCAGACTCCCATTTTCTTATGTTCTTATGTTATCACTCCAATATTTAAGAAAGGAAATATAGCCCAAGCAAGTAATTATAGACCAATCAGTTTAACGTCAATCATAGGAAAAATTATGGAAACAATTCTGAGAGACAAGATAGTAGATTATCTGGAGTCAAACAAATTAACCCGGCAAGTGAGGGAAGACTCTTAAGAGTTTCCCCGGGCGACTGCGGGAAGGCTCTTAAGATCCTGGGCTAAAAAAAAAATCCATTTAAAACACCCCAAAAAACTTGAACCCTTTTTTTTTTTGGCCCCTGGGCCATGCCAAATATCACTCCTCCACATCCCCTCCTTCTCCACTTCCCCCCCCTCCTTCAGTTATCACCTATTTTCCCTGTTATTCCCTTATTCTGTGGTCTATTATCGTGCTAACATTAGCGAGTTGCAAGCAGGTCGTTGTCATCACTGTTACCAAGCGAGTGCAAGAGAGAGAGAGAGAGTATCGATCGACAATCTCTCTCCAGACTTGGGGAGGAGTGGAGGGGAGGGAGGTTGCCTCAGCCATACATTATGTAACTCCCGTCCTGTATCGCCGATTTTGACCATCCAAACGCTGTTTCCACTTGTTTTATTGCTGTAACAGGTTAATACCTTTATAATCAACATAAAATAGGCGCATATGGATAAGTATTAATGCTATTTATGGTAAAATAACGATGTTAGTGATGGGAACATCTCAAATACGTGCGCACAGGCGTGTGGTTTCTCATACCCCCATTCGTACGTCTTAGGTTAATAAGAGAAAGCCAACATGGCTTTAGATCCAGTAAGTCATGCTTAACAAATTTGATAGATTTGTTTAATAAACTATTTACACATAGCGACTCTACTAAAGCATTAGACATAATGTACTTGAATTTCCAAAAGGCATTCGATAAGGTACCTCATGGAAATTATTGAAGAAATTGGAAATGTTGGTCATTAAAGGAAAAATGCATGCCTGGATAACAAGCTGGCTGACAAGCAGGAGGCAGAGAGTAGTGATAAATGGAGTACAATATGAGTGGGAGCCGGTTTATAGGGGAGTGCCTCAGGGATCGGTCCTGGGGCCAGTTTTGTTTCTAATCTATATAAATTACATCAATGTTGAACTAAATAATACTATCTCAAAGTTCGCTGATGACACAAAGATAGAAACACGAGTATTAACCGAAGAAGACAGAAATAAACTGAAATCTTATTTAAATAAAATAGCAGAGTGGTCGGAACAATGGCAGTTGCCATTCAATTTTGACAAATACCAGGTCTTGCAAATAGGTAATACAAAAAATATGAATACAAGATGAAAGGTCAGCCAATCAAAACAAGTGCATTAGTTAAAGACTTGGGGGATCTTATATCTGAAAACCTAAAGACCTCAGATCAATGTGCAGCAGCTGCGAATAAGGCCAATCGAGCATTGGGACATATTAAGAGAAATTTTACTTATACAAATTACAACATTATAGTACCTTTATTTAAAAGCATAGTGAGGCCCCATCTTGAATATGGTGTGCAATTTTGGTCTCCTTATCTGGGCAAGGACATTGGGAAGCTCGAGTCGGTGCAGCGTAGAGCGACAAAGTTGATTCCGTCACTAAGAAATAAATCTTATTGTGAAAGACTAAAAAAAAAAAAAAGATTTCACTTAAGAAAAGAAGATTGCGAGGTCAATTAATCGAGTGTTTCAAGATACTAAAGGGATTTGACAAAATTGATGTAGATTCACTTTTCCAAATAGATAATATTTCATTAACTCGGGGAAATGGATTTAAAATTAAAAACCAGGAGGGTGAATCTCGATGTCACAAAGCACTTCTTCACCTACAGTGTGGTCCTCGAGTGGAACAAATTGCCTGAGAAAGTGGTACAATGTAAGACAATTGACACATTCAAAAGAAGTCTAGACATTAAATTTGATGAGGTGGGAATAATATAGTAGACAAAAAAAAAAAAAGAACATAGGTTATGTATCTTCATTCTTTACTATACATTTCCCAGTTGAATTTTGTATGTTTTTCTCATTCTGCTGGGTGACTTCTTTCCCCAACTTAACCCCCTCAGACTCATATGACGCGATCGCGTCATATGGAACTTATGCCAAAAAACTCATATGACGCGATCGCGTCATATGAACTTATCTTAATGTCTCTCTAATAAGTTATATGACGCTCTAGTGTCATATTGAGCTCAGTAAGTTAGGTAAGTTAGATGAAAATCTGTCGATTGGTGGCAACCCCAAGTTTCTCCGACTTTTAACGGTCCCGCAGTGAGATATTGACAGTTGTGGGGATAATACCGTGTTGTCCGCCTCCTCGCCAGTAAGTTAACTATTCCAGTCGGAGGGGGTTAATTTCATGCCGACCAACGGTCGGAGGGAGAGAGCCTTCTTCTTTGCTATCCTTGCCTTCCACTTTGTAGCAAATTATATTTTAGCATTAAGACCGGACTACCTAGTAGGGACCGCAGGGTCTGTGTATCTGTGTATCTATGTAACTCTATGTAACTCTATATATCTAGCTATATCAAAGCTACACTGTCACTTATCAAATACAGTAGTGTTAATTTCAACTATGGAGTATTGTGCTAACCCAAGGTTTCATATTTATTTTGAAGTGCTAACTACCCAATATGTGTGTGTGTGTGTGTGTTCCGTTCATGTATTTATCTATATATAATGATTTATTCCAACCACAATATACCTGTATACAACTAGCCGAGGTACCCGGCACTGCCCCGGGGAAAAATCTAAGTATGGGCTGTCTATTATCTTATTTATTTATTTATATATTTTTAATTTATTTTGTTGGGGGGCTGAGGGGCTCTATCCCCCTCCCCCAGGGGGGTGAGGGTACTAAATAAATATTGCTTAAAACCAATTATGGCACCCTCTTTTTATGCATGTCATGTATGGGCTTTCCATCATGAAAACTGAGGGAGTTGTGTGGGTGTGCGTGTGTGTGTGTGGGTGGGTGGGGGTGGTGGGAGGGGGGGGGTGGGAGGCCCTCCGCCCTCTCCGCTTAAAACCTATTATGGCACCCCCTTAGTATGCATACCAAGATTTTGCTCTCCATCTTGAAAACTGAGTTAGTGAACAAACAGACAGACAGACAGACGACAGACTCACAGAAAGTGCCCTTTATATAGTAGGTGAGGTAGTGCTCACTGCAGTTATTGCTCTTTTGTCTAAACTGTTAATTGTTGTGTTTGTCATTCTGTGTATGCGTGCTCTCTATCTGTTTGTGCATATACAAGTATATATATATATATATATATACATATATATTTATAAGGCTATTATTATATCTATCTATTTGTATAATGATGAATAGAAACCTTGTTTTTAAGTTTGATGAACCAAATATTCTGTATTGTGTGTATGAATGTCCCGTATGTGTGTCTGGTGCTTAGCTCTTCATATGTGCATATCTATATTATATATGTCCATATATCTGTCTATCTATCCATCTATCTATCTATCTATCTATCTATCTATCCATCGAGCTACTTTTCTATTTATCTATCTAATAATTTCCCTTGGTGCTAAGTTAGAGGTCCTATAACTACCCTTGGAGCTGAAGGGACCTTGAGTCTTGCTCGCTCAATTAGGCCATTACGACCAGGGCTCCTGCTTATTACATACTCTCTCTCTCTCTCTCTGTTTAGTCTTGGTGGAGACAGGTACTATCCACCGTGCTTGTTGGACAGCCCGACAAATTAGATCCTCTTCAGCATTAAAACCAGGTTGAAATTTACTGTATGACAACTCTATTGAGCTAATGTAACCCCCTTTCTACCGGCGACGTCTTTTATGTTTTATTCTAGCTATATTTACACGATTGTGTGCAGTTTAAGAAGGATATGAGGTAGTAAAAAGGGTTTAGTGCGATATTTCGAAGCCCATTAATTCCTGGACCATCTTGTTAAACTTAATCAAATCATCTAATAGTTGCCAGAATATAGCTTAAAGGACGTCAACGGTACTGAACGGGTCAATTAGTGTTAGTCAGGTGATTAACTTATAACTAATTACTCAGCAAATTGAACTTCTGTTTGGGTTCTTGTAGTTTGCCAAGTATGCTTTATAATTACTTAACAACATTCACTACCACTTGACTGATTACTTAGTATTCACCTTAATTTGTCTCTGATCGGTTTTAGTTCAGCTGGCGGTAAAGTGAATCTCTTAACAATTTTTTTTTTCTTCTATATTCCAATTACTCCCTCTCGGGCATAGGCTGAGAGCCTGTACACTCCACCGCTGAACACGGTGAGGCCCGTGAGGTCTTGTTCCAGTCTAGGGAGTGAGACATGCGAAGCACCTATTCACGACTCGAGGCAACCCCATCTCTGAAGCTGCTTCGCTTCTGCGCCCCACCGTCTCATCCCCCAGATTCGGACCCTTACTCTCAGAACGCCACCTATTGAACTCACTAGGCATTGTAGTAGTTATAGTATATTTCACTAAAAAAAAAAAATTATTAGCAGAGTAATGAATATGAGAACATACCAGTTTATCGTCAGCTGAACATTATATAAACTATAATTAAGTTATCGTTCTTAGTACTATAATTTTTTTTTGGGACCACAGTCTTTCTGGGGCTGAAGGCCTTCACTTGATTGATGTGGCAATAATTTGTATAACAAGTATGACGCCGAGGCTACACTCGCGGCGAATGTAAACAAAGCCACCCGCCACTTGCGAGGTAAGCAAGAGGTAAGATATAGAGGATATTTTGTTGTTTTCAGGATCAGTAATACATTTTTACGGGCATTTAGACACATATTGGAATGAAATACACGGTTTAAGAAACCTATAGGCCACGATAAAATCGATGTATGAATTTAATTACAAGATCTTTATATTGTCCGATATCACTACTCGAAATAATGGCAATATTTGTATTATTGAAACTTACGTAGGATTGGGAGATAGGTATCCTGACCAGGATTCGAGCCCACTCACTCCAGGTATATTTAAGAGAGTTGGGCACCGTAACCATTCTGCCATGACCGGATATAAGTAAAGCAACCTTAGTTTAGAACCAGGTTATAATCTCCTGGAGGACTATGTCATCGAACACGTGGTGAGCTTTTTAAACTTCGACCATGACTATTTTGCACTTCCTCCCCGTTAACTTAGCTAGGTGATACGATTTTAATCGTCCTGGTTCTATTATGGAACCTCTCTGAATGACAAATATCTAATGATAATGTATGACAGGTTTGGAGAGAGGTATCCTGACCAGGATTCTAACCCTCTCATTCCAGGAATATTTGGGAGAGAACTAAGGTTGCTTTCCTTATATCCCCTCATGGCCGAGTGGTTACGGTGCCCGACTCTCCCAAATATACCTGGAGTGAGTGGGTACGAATCCATAGCTACATTTACACACAGGCTGCACAGACCTTGTGGTCCCTACTAGACAGTCCGTACTAAATTCGAATATGGGATTTGATACACAGTGGAAGGTAAAGACAGCAAAGCAGATGACTGCCTCATCACCCACCACCCCTCCTATCTTATGTAGGCATGACATTTGGTTGGGGAAACAAGGTCCACATTAAAATGAGAGCATTGCAACTTGGAAATTCATAGTAAAGAATGAAATTGCGAAATATTGTAACTACTGATACTTAACCTAATACTAGTATAATTAATAGTATGATTATTATTATATATATATATATATATATTTTTTTTTTTTTTGAGAGAGAGAGAGAGAGAGAGAGAGAGAGAGAGAGAGAGAGAGAGAGAGAGAGAGAGAGAAAGTACAAATGAGTACCCAGGAAATCAAGCAACACCAGATCCAGCGACCTCTCAAGGCTGCTTGGCCTCCAAAACACTGATGGTCCAACCCGTAGTTTAGAATGGATAAGGGAAAAATGGAAAGGGAAGACTGCCCTAGGACAAATTTTCGTGGAAGGATTAGGAGATGTTAGTAGGGGACAGTTTGTTAGTAATATCATATAGGGAAAAACAAAAATATCAAAATAAACTTTATTCATTTACAAATGCAGTTAGTCGTTGATTTAAGGCAAGGTGTCTGTCTAGGCGAAGTTTTAAAAAATCAACGGTGTTTGCAGTCTATGGCATCTCGGGGAAGCCCATTCCACAAGTTGACAACTCGATTGAAGAAGACATTCTTAGATTAGTGTGAGTTAAAAGATTTACTAATAATTTTGAAACCGATCCCCCGCGTGTAATTTGATTGGTCGATATTTAAATATTTACTACTGTTCATATTGTCGATGCCATTGATGATTTTGAACACTTGAATTAAGTCGCCTCTTAATCTGTGCTGGTTTAAAAGAAATATAATTAATTCTCTAAGACACTCCACGTATGGTTTGTTCTTTAGGCAAGGTATAATTTTGGTAACTCTACGTTGAACTCGTTCTAGTTTGTCTACAGTATATCTTTTTGGTAGTAATGGCGCCAGGATTGAACGCATTATTCCAGGAGAGGGCGGACTGAGGAATTGTAAAGAGTTAGGATTACATCTTTGGATTTATACTTAAATGACCTACCTCTAAAGCCAAGTATTGTGTTAGCCTTTTTAACAACTTCTGAACATTGTTGACTCGGTTATAGGTTACTCGATATTGTTACTCCGAAATAAGTTTATCTTTCTACACACTTAAGCTGGGTGCCATTCATTGAATAGTTTGCTTATCATTTCGGTTTCCGATATGGAGTACTTTACATTTATCCACATTGAAACACATTTGCCAATTTTGAGCCCAATGTAACAAATTATCTAGACTATGTTGCATATCTTCGACATGTTCATTTGAGAGTACCGATCCCTGGGGTTCCTCGCTACTTACATTGATCCATTTGGATGCTTTACCGCTTATGACTATCCTTTTCAACACAAGGTCTTGTATTCCATGCACTTTTAGTTTTATCAATAAACGTTCGTGGGGAACTTTGTCAAAGGCCTTTTGAAAATCAAGGCATATAATAATCTATAGCTTTATTCTTATCATATAGGTTGAGGATATCGAGGAAGAAGTCTAAGAGGTTTGTTAAGCAGGAGCGTTAATTACGAAAACCGTGTTGCGTATCTTTAACCCTTCTTTGGCGGCGCCCGGCGAGAGAACCAAGAACTATGTGGCGGGGCCCGGCTATAGTCACATGCAATTTTGAGCACGTAATGTGCTCTGAGAGAGAGCGGAGCGGTGGGAGGAGCGTAGGCTACCTCATAACCGCTCGCCACGGTGGCCGTGGAGCTACTGAGATGTACTCCGCCCTACTCCACCCTCCCTCACTCATTTCACACGTAATAATGTAAGGAAATGACCGTATTTTACCGATTTTGCCCTTCGGTTGCACGATCGTTGCAAGACAACCAGTGATCGTAGAAGGATGGTTCTGGTGTCATTGAAAAGCTCATTTAATGCCCTTTCAGGGATACATAAACGCTTGTATTACGCTCTGGCTCTTGTTTATGCATGAAAACGAGCACGGAAACAAGCTCGTTTACGGTAAAACCCCCCGCTGGGCGGCACAGTCAAATATACTCCACCACCCGCTCTTTGAGTGTTAAGTATGTTGTTTTCCTCTATGTGATTTACGAGTTTGTCTCTTATGAGTGTTTCTAGCAGTTTTCATACAACAGAAGTTAAGCTAATTGGACGATAGTTACAAGATAAGGATTTGCTGCCTTTTTTAAAATGTCGGTGTTACCATAGAGAGCTTCCACTGATCAGGCATTGTCCCAGACTGTAAGGATTTATTAAAGAGCAAAGTCAGTGGTTTGGAGAGATCATACGTAGCTTCCTTTAGAACTCTAGTCGAGATCGTATCAGGTTGAAGCGATGTATTTACCTTGAGTTTATCTAAATTATTTCAAAACTTCTCTCTCCGTAATTCTGATACTGCTTAGAACGTCAGAATTATCTATCTGAACCGGCGAAGCTTTAGGGATATTACTAAAGTCTTGTGTTGTAAAAAAACTGATGTAATGGTGTTGAGAGCCATAATCCTTTTTGCTTCATCTTTATTGTAAAATCCTTTCTCATCGACTAATGGTGCAATTGTTGAAGTCACTACTTTCTTCTTCCTGATGTAACTATAACATTCTTTTGGGTTTCTCTTATTTTGATTTGCAACATGTAATTTTAGCGTGTTTTTACTTTGTTTCATTAACGGTTTGGCTTTATGTCGTAGATGTACAAATATAACTATATTTTGATGGTTATCAGTGACTTTTAATTTATTATGAGCATTCTTTTCAGCAAACAGGCTATCCGCAATGTCTGTATTCCACCAATTAGGCCTATTATTATGTACTGATCTTCGTGTTTTAATGGTATACACTCATGTACTCAATTCGAATAAGTGGAGGTGAAAAATCTCCATGATTGGTTTAGATCATCAATGTTAATTATAAAACTCCAGTCAATATCCTTGAGTATTGCTCTAAGTTTACGGAAAATTGCTCGCTTTGATAATTTGGACCTTCTCTTTGCTAGTATTGAGTTTGTTGCTATTGAATTTTAAATGGAAAGTGATCGTACGATGGTCATTATTACTGAATTCATTACCAACATTCAAATGCTCAAGGTCCAGAACGTTATTACCACGGGTCGGCGATCGAACAAATTGATAGAGTGAACTCTTTTGCAAGTTCGCATACAAGTCGTGTCCGGAGTGTGAAGCAAGAGTATTGTCCCACTTGATCACAGGTAAATTAAAGTCGCCAATAATTACGGTATCTTGTGAGTTAGTTACATCTGCAATTTGTTCGTAAATTTCTCGGTCAGTTTGCACTGTTTGAGCTGGAGGTCTGCATATTAATGCAAGTATTATTGTTGTACTTATATTATTATTTATTAGCATAAAGGATATGTCAACGTTCACAATTTGGACTTTCTTTGCTAACAAATAAAACACCACCTCCATTTCTATTAATTCGGTTTTTCTAAAACATTACATAACCGGGAAGTGAATACTCTGCTAAAAAGTAACTGTCTTCTGTATTGAGCCAATATTCTGTTATGCCAATTACGTCATAATTTTCTGTAAACACTAGTTCCTCTAAATCTGAAAATTCATTGTGTATGCTACGAGCATTTGCTTATAAAATGTTAAAAGTTGTGGTTTTAGAACTCACAGAGAGAGAGAGAGAGAGAGAAAGAGATAATGAACAAAATGGTTTTCAATGTGAAGTGAACCATTGCTTCGTTCAAAATTATCTGCTCTCTACCCTGATCACCTCTTAAATCTTAACCCTGTAAACAATGTCACAAGCAGTTCTAGAAGACAACACAATAAGCTCTACGTTCCGAAGGCAAATACAGACATAGGAAAAATATCTCTCTCAGTCAAAGGACCTAAACTTTGAAACTCACTCCCTCCGTATGTCTAAGAGGCTAACTCCTTAACTACTAAGGGCGGGTGCCCGACCCCGAAAGGGGTTGAAATAGGGGAGCTATCCCCCCCGCCAAAGGCGGCTTTCTAGGGCCTTTCCTAGCTGATGCTGAGAGGATTGGGTTCTAGTCATGTGGTGATGGACTGGTCTATCAGAGTGAGAACTGAGCGATCTCTGCCATACCCATAGCTTACTCTGACTGTTCCTTTAACATATATATTTTCTAGATCTCGAGTGACTGCGTCTTTTCCGTGGATTGACCCAATCTACCAAGATTGGAAGCCAAAGCGTCACATTTTTCCCTTGCCCCTCAACTTTCTCTTCATAATTGCTGAGGGGCACAGGGCCCTGGGTGGGGCTTTGGTTTCCCGGGCGTTTCCGCACCCTCCTCAGCTCCCCGCCATGGAGTGGCTTCAGTCACCCAGGCTTTATTGTGGTCGGCAGGGAGGGTTCTGTGGGGGCGCTCGGTTATGGCCTTGGAATTGCTCGGGGCCTTGGGGCTGTTCGGCCAGGCAGCTTGGGGAACAACAACAACAACAACAACTACCCTTAAATTAAGACTGCACAGTTTATTCCTTGATAACAAAAATAAACCTACATAAATAACTACCAATAAGAAATTACATACAATTTTAGTTTTCTCTCACTCTCTCTCTCTCCCCCCCCCCCCCTAGTTCTTTCTGATATTTGATGTCCTCTTCCTCCGCCCCCCTTCTCATCCTCAGCCTCCCTCCCTCCACCTACCTCAAAGTAATTTACATAGCTAACTATATGTATATACACAGGTACGATGTCTGCGTGTATAAGTATGATTAATGTAGCCTATGTGCGCGTCTTTGTTCACAGAGTTTGAAACAATTTAAGTCATAGGATGAGGGAAAGATGGATTCAGGGAGAGAGTTCCAGAGCCCAGCTGTTGAATATATATATATATATATATATACAGTATATGTTCATAGACTATATGAAGTCTTCTCAAGATGTCTATCCACCCATCCATATATGTACATTTCATATTATGTATTATTATTATTAGGGGTTCGTCCCCTACGGGGAACCCGTATTGTAATCATTAAACCTGGGATTTCATCCAAATTCTTCTTACGCGCCGGTTTCGACGCAATAACTCCAGAACCGCTTTTTGGATCGGGATCAAACTTTCACAAGAGGTGCGTTTTTGTATTGGGCAACTTTTGATATGCTAAACATCTGGCATGGCAGCCAAACAGGTCCGTGGCAGCCGATTTCCCGAAAAACTTGACGCCTATATACCGTCTCTCCCACTCACAGGAAACGACTGGGCTTTGGCATACGCACTCCCCTACTAATGCTTCGCAAATTTTATAGAGAAGGTTTTGCTTTTGCACGTGGGTTTTTTTCCGGCAATCTTGAAAAAAACTCGAATTCCACTTAAAATTCCACATCTTGAAAACTACGCCGATGATCAAAGCCATGCTTGCGTAGTTGGGTGAGGCTCGCGATTCCGAACGTTTTGATACCAAAACAAATATAAATGGGTGGAATAGTTTGGCCGCAGCATTGAAAACTGTCTATTCTTAAATTACTTTAAAACCGAATTCGCTACCCACACAAAGTTTACCGTCTACAGTCTACAGGCTTCCACGCATCCCCCAGTTTTGCTTAATAACATAATCTCTTTATTATTCAGATCTATAATTTTTTTTTATTTAACTCTCTCAAAACAGTTCGAGTCCCTACGAATTCCAGCAATTATTTAGCCAACCTACCTATACATACCTACCCTACCAAATAATAATGATAAATTCAAATTTATTTTTGGTGAATGACAGAGTATTGGCTAAGGTTTTTAACAATTCCTCCCTTTGCCAAATGCTTAGTTTAATAACAATGATATGGACCTTTAAAGTTTTGGCAATTGCCCGTGTGACTCGTATTTTAGCCCTCCTAAAGTGTTACCACGAAATACCGCTAGATCCTTTCTCAAAAGTCGCTAGCATGTTGCTACATAGCCAAACAATGTTAGGATAATGCTGCAATTTCTAAAGAGTTTTGGTTTGTTTGTTTTGCAAATTTTACAATGTAGTATGACTAGAATGTCTGAAATTTTCAAATTATCCCTAGTAAATGTCTAGATATAAAAGAAATGGCTGCTAGATTGAAGTAAATAGCTTTACATTTAGCGGTAATATGTAGCTTTACAACTGGCACCACTGCAACCACCACCTCCCTCCCACCCTCCCAGTATGTCTCCACAAAATACCGCTAGATCCTTTCTCAAAAGTCGCTAGCATGTTGCTACATAGTCAAACAATGTTAGAATAATGCTGCAATTTCTAAAGAGTTTTGGTTTGTTTGTTTTGCAAATTTTACAATGTAATATGACTAGAATGTCTGAAATTTTTAAATTATCCCTAGTAAATCTCTCTAGATATGAAAAAATGGCTGCTAAATTGAAGTAAATAGCTCTACATCTAGCGGTAATATGTAGCGATACAACTGGCAACACTGCCTAGCCCTTCCTTCCTATCTCCATCCTCCCTCATATGTATCAACAACCACTCTAGTGAACTTTCGGTATTTAGTTTATTCAGCTTAATACTATTTATCCACATAAAATAGAAACCTATCACGATTGTTGTCTAATACAACCATAGATAATGCTATTACATATTATTTGAACATGATGTCAAATTTAGCAGTTGCTGTTTACCTTGAACAGTAATGACAAAGTCTGTGACAGAACCGAAAGCTTCTCTTGCCGTGTAGTACTCAAAGAAAGCAGGGGTACTTAAGCCGGCCCATGCCGAACTGTTATACCAAGTCAGAGATGCAGAGGTAACTTTCACAATGCATTATAACCCTAGACAGACACCAATATACCACTAAATCATACAAATATCACTACAAAAAAGATAGGAAAATATTATATTAATGTCCTAGGTATTTGAAATTATGCAAATGAGTAAAAACCATTATGATATAATGATAATGGGATTGATTAGTATCTGGCAACAGTGTTGGAATATAATTTTCTTAACGTATGCGAACTTCGGAGTATTTATCCCATTAATATACACATCTATCACTATCACTAATGTAATACAACCATACACAGTGCTATTACATATTATTTGAACATAATATAGGATGCTCTTTCCTTTAAACCATTTTCTATATCTATTCACGAAAAATATAGGCCTAGCCTAGGCAGGGCTACCGGTAGGTACGAATTTTTCAGTTCGAATTTTGATTGAGAGTGGGATTAGGCCTAGGCCTAGCCTAGGGCTTAACATGGGATACTGTTTGGGGTTTGGGAATAGACTGAGGCTGCTTTAGGCCTAATTAGGTAAAATTAGTCAAATCGAGACAATTGCATAGCCTAGGCCTATTAAGTAAATAATTTACCAATAGGCCTAGTCTATTTGCTGTAGCCTAAGTAGGCAAGAAATCATGACCTAAGCTATAACCTCTGTAACTAAAAAACAACTAGGCCTAGAGTGATCAAGCTAATATGTCTACCATTTGGGAAGAGTCAGTCAAGGAATAGCCTAGATTTGGAAATTTGCAGCCAATTTGCTCTAGCCCTATTTGAGATACAGAGGTTAGAGGTCATTGTTGAGGCCCCCCCCTCATGACATATTGTTATCATCATATATATTGCCAGCAGGGGGCAAATAACCGAAAAAAATCGCCGTCAAAATAGACGCGAACTTAACCACGGCGATCGACACATGTAAACATGGCAGTGGCGGGGGAGGTGTCGGACGTTTGCAATAAAGTTCCTGTCTATTTTGAATGCCATTGGATACAATAATATGTAGAGGGGGGCTTTGCCCCCCTCCCCCATGACATATTTTCACCATCATATATATTGCCAGCAGGGGGCAAATAACCAACAAAATTGCCGTCAAAATAGACACCTTTATGAATAGGTTAGCCTTTAGGCTAAGGCCTATCGGCAAGAGTTGCGTTGTATAGGCTATCCTAGTGTTTACCAATTTATAGGCTACCCCTTTGAAAGGACATTAGCCGGGTAGGATGTAGTTACCGGGTGTATCGCCAGCCTTGTTTACACTACACGTATGCGTAGTGGCGTCGGACGCTTGCCATCCTTTTTTCTGTCTATTTAGACTGCCTTTGGATACAATAATATATTGAGGTTGGGCTTTGCCCCCCTTCACCCCCCCATGACATATTGTCATAATAATATATATTTCCAGCAGGGGGCAAATAACCAAAATAAATCTCTGTCAAAATAGACACGAACTTAACAACGGCGATCGACAAATGTAAACATGACGGAGGCGGCGGACGTCTGCAATCATGTTCCCGTCTATTTTGAATGCCAATGGATACAATAATATGTTGAGGGTGCCAGCAGGGGGCAAAATAGACAAATACACCAAAATGTGGGTGTGGGGGCGGCAGCCCCCACCCATAATAGCCTACTATGATAGGTTAGGTAAGGTTGTTAGGTTAGGCTAGGCTAATGTCCTTTCAAAGGGGTATAGGCCTAGTAAACACTAGGATAGCCTATACCCGGTCAAAGGTAAGTCCTGCTGTAGTCTCCTTGAATGCTACCTTAAATTGTAATATTAGACTAGGTCTAGCCTATAGATAAAATAGCTTAGCCTATTAATTTATTGTAGCCTATAATATAGGCCTAGCCGGGCAGAATGTAGAGTTCGGGCGTACCACCACCAATGTTTACACTACTCAGAGCGGCGACGAAAGCTTGCCATCATGTTCCCGTCCATTTTGAATGACGTTGGATACAATAATATGTTGAGGGGGGCAAACACCCCCATGACATATTGTCATCATCATATAATTTGCCAGCAGGGGGCAAATAGGCCTAACCAAACTGCGGCGATCGACCATGTAAACATGACGGCGGCGGCGGCGGTGGACGCTTGCGATCATGTTCCCGTCTATTTTGACTGCCATTGGATACAATAATATGTTGAGGGAAGGGCTTTGCGGCAATTTGTTTGGTTGTTTGCCCCCTACTGGCAATATAATATATGATGATGATAACATGTCATGGGCGGGTGTGAGAGGGGGCTTTCAACATATTATTGTATCCAATGGCATTCAAAATAGACGGGAACATTATCCCAAGCGTCCAACGCCGACACCGCCGCGGCTGCTGAAGAACAAGGAAGTTAGCAATAAGTTTCATTGTGAACTGGAGGAAATTAATAGAAATAAGGAAGCTAGGCCTAGCGATGTAAATAGTCAATGGAATTTCCTTAATAATGACAATTATATGTGTAGGTACAAAGTAAAAACAATATATTTTACATAATTTATTGCATATCTTACATATTTAAACAAATATATATTAAAAATAGTTTAACCACACCACTGAGTTCCCCCAAAATACTCTAATAGGGCTGGCCTGAAGAATTAGATCAAGATGGACAACCAATCAAGACATAATAGGTAGGGAAGGGCAGGTGAACGCAGCCCCCACCCATAATAGCCTACTATGATAGGTTAGGTAAGGTTGTTAGGTTAGGCTAGGCTAATGTCCTTTCAAAGGGGTATAGGCCTAGTAAACACTAGGATAGCCTATACCCGGTCAAAGGTAAGTCCTGCTGTAGTTTCCTTGAATGCTACCTTAAATTGTAATATTAGACTAGGTCTAGCCTATAGATAAAATAGCTTAGCCTATTCATTTATTGTAGCCTATAATATAGGCCTAGCCGGGCAGAATGTAGAGTTCGGGCGTACCACCACCAATGTTTACACTACGCAGAGCGGCGACGAAAGCTTGCCATCTTGTTCCCGTCCATTTTGAATGACGTTGAATACAATAATATGTTGAATGGGGCAAACAACCCCATGACATATTGTCATCATCATATAATTTGCCAGCAGGGGGCAAATAGGCCTAACCAAACTGCGGCGATCGACCATGTAAACATGACGGCGGCGGCGGCGGTGCACGCTTGCGATCATGTTTCCGTCTATTTTGACTGCCATTGGATACAATAATATGTTGAGGGAAGGGCTTTGCGGCTATTTTTTTGGTTGTTTGCCCCCTACTGGCAATATAATATATGATGATGATAACATGTCATGGGGGGGGGGGGGTGAGGGGGGGCTTTCAACATATTATTGTATCCAATGGCATTCAAAATAGGCGGGAACATTATCCCAAGCGTCCAACGCCGACACAGCCGCGGCTGCTGAAGAACAAGGAAGTTAGCAATAGGTTTCGTTGTGAACTGGAGGAAATTAATAGAAATAAGGAAGCTAGGCTTAGCGATGTAAATAGTCAATGGAATTTCCTTAATAATGACAATTATATGTATAGGTATAAAGTAAAAACAATATATTTTACATAATTTATTGCATATCTTACATATTTAAAGAAATATATATTAAAAATAGTTTAACCACAGTACTGAGTTCCCCCAAAATACTCTAATAGGGCTGGCCTGAAGAATTAGATCAAGATGGACAACCAATCAAGACATGATAGGTAGGGAAGGGCAGGTGAACAAATCTAGGACGGTGAAGATACGCAGACATTTCTTGCCATTTCACCAATTCAGCCGCACCACATGAGTTCCACAGCAGAACTCTTATAGGGTAGAGCCGAAAGATGAGGCAAGAACTGCTACACTGCAGCACAGCACCAATTAAGTAGTGATCAAAAGCGAAGAATGAGAGATCAGGTCTATGGAAAAAATATATCGCACCGAAATGCAAAAAAAATACACACACCGAGGGAAATCGAGTCAGCTCGACCGCATCAGCGACCGACACAAATCAGGTCAGGAGCTAATAACCAAGCCAGGCCAGGGTGGCATATGATATAGGCCGTCCGGAGGACAACCGAATGAGACAGAATAAGAACAGAAGGGGAAAAATATAGAAAGAGGAATGAAAAACTACGAAAATTTAGTCAAGCCGACGACGAAAGCTGAAGGGGAGAGGGAGTAAAATAAGCATAACCCTCCCCCATCAATCTCCAGTCGCCAGCCCCAAAACCCCCCCCCCCAACTGCTTTAGGGAGCATAATATTAGGGGGGAATTCTTACATAAAGTACACGGTATTACAATATCTAGATTAGTAAACAATTAATGCTCAAAACATAAAATATAGTACAGTACGGTATATATAGTATTTAGTATTGCTCAAGTAATCACCTTATTATACAAGGACAACACCACAAAGGCTAAAGAAGAAATCAGAATGCTCAATAATGCACTACATAAAAAGATAACGGGTACCGGTAACCAAAAACATTGCAATATTTACAATAGCCTACTGTATATATTATGATTTTATAGGGATTAGATTATAAATTACAGGAGGGTCAATTCAAATTTCAATGGAAATTCCCTCATGATAGCTGTAATATGTGGGGATAACTTTCACCTTCATATTTCCTAACCTCTTAGCATATACATGATCAATTAGCGTGCCATTTTCAGTTCGCGTCTATTTTGAAGGCGTTTTTTTCGGTTATTTGCCTCCTGCTGGCAATATATATGATGATGACAATATGTCATGGGGGAGTGACCCCCCTCAACCTATTATTGTATCCAAAAGCAGTCAAATAGACGGGAACATGACGGCCAGCGTCCGCCGCCGCTTCGCGTAGTGTAAACAAGGCTGGCGGTACACCCGAACTCTACATTCTACCCCACTAATTTTCCAACTAGCATAACCGATGATTATCAATGATCAATCCCAGTCAGAAACGTCCATGCTTCCCTCCCATAAGTCAATGTCGGGATTACCACACTGTCATGCAAGGACTTCTTTACTTCCATGCTGATCACCCTATTTCTTCTTACTGCTTTCAGAGTTCCTACAACGCTCTTCCCCTGTTACACTTTCTCCCACACTTCTTCATCCATTGGCCTACTCACATCTTTACTCAACACACTGCCCAAATACTTAAATGAGCTGACATTCTTCATAGCCGTTCAACCTCACTTCAGACTCTATGGTTGCACCCCTTTCAATGACCATAATATTGCTCTTCCTAGCATTTACCTCCAGATTTAGTTTTTCACACACTGTTCCAAACATATTTACCTGACCCTGCAACTCCCATTCACTATCGCTCATCAGAACTGTGTTGTCAGCAACAGTAGTACCGGTACTGTACTGTTGAGGCAACTTCCACTCGTTTCCTTCCCTTATCAGCGGTACACCAACATCCGCTGCTCTTCCTTGTATTTCTTTCATGACTCCATCCATATACTGTACTGGTATATATTGAACAACCATGGGGACATCACACACACCCTTGCTTTAACCCAACATTCAGATTAAAGAACTCGCTCTGTTAACCCTCTCACATCCTGACGCGATTTTTGAGCCTATTAGGGATACTTTAAAACCTTTGTTACCGTCAGAGGTATCTATAAACCTTTAGTTTGTTTACTTCAACCTCTGCAGTTGTCTTTGAGTTAGCTGTGGGCAGAAAACTAATTTTGGAGAGGTAATTAAAACAGTGAGAGTAATCTATTTCTTATTGCTAATCTGGCAACCTCTGCATTCTATGGTCGTGAGAGGGTTAATTATCCACACATACTGACACCTTTGCACCCTCATACATGCTCTTCATTGCTTTCAGCAACTTGCCATCTACTCCGTATATTCTCAGTACCGGTACTTTCCACATACCTTCTCTATCAATTCTGTCATAGGCCTTCTCCAATTCCATAAATTCAGCATACAACTTTTGTCGCTTCTCCAGATATTTCTCCACAACACATTTCTGGGCAAAAATCTGAGCTACACATCCTCTTCCCTTCCTAAGATGACTACAGTATGCTAACCGTTTCCCCAGCAATACTGACTGAAAATGCCCAAATATATTGCATGTCCTCTTCAGATTTATCTAAAATATGTAAAATTACACCAAATACCACTACAGTAGCACTGAAATCAATAAACTCACTAACAGGATAAATAAATGGAAGAAATACTCCAAAAGATTAATATGTTAACCCTTTACCCAGCAATACTGACTGAAAATGCCTAAATACTGTAGATTGCATGTGCTCTTCAGATTTATACATACATACGTACATAACATTTTAAGACTGAGTGCTCCACACAGATATGCAGTTTCAGTCTCTTTTCCTAATGGCGGTGTTCCAGGCAACCCTGTTAAGGGATGCTTTACTTGTCAAGTTTTTGGATTTGAGATCGGCACGTATAGTCCGATCCCAGGTCTTACTCGGTCCACCCCTTGGTGCAGCTCCCTCCACAATCGCAGACCTGCATCTTTTCACCCAATTTTGTTCATCCATTCTCTCCACATGTCCATACCATCCCAGTTTTCTTGTACGCATCTCCTCGCTAATACTCTTTATTCCTAAACGTCTCTTCAGCTCATCATTTGTTATTCTGTTGACATCCTTTATCTGAAATATGTAAAATTACACCAATTACCAACTACATTACCAAAACATGTAATAAAGTACACTAACAGGATAAAGAAAATGTAAGAAATAGCCCTAAAGATGAATTTATCTATCTATCTATTGACGGACGCCTTGATCCCCGAAGGATTGGCCATGAACGAAACACCCCTATGCACCTCTGTCCCCAGTCAGTCGACGCCCCTCCTCCCATCCAGTACCGCTTTCACGCATATACTTCTTAACTCCATCCTTCCACCTCTCTCTCGGTTTATTTCTCCCTCTGTCTTTCCACCTCACTCGTACACGCTCTTAGTCATTCTCTCGCTTCCCATACGTTCCACATGGCCGAACCATCTCAAGGTGTTCTTTTTGCACTTTCCAGTCCATTCACACCACACCTCTCTCGTACTTCCTCATTCGTCTGTCTATCCCTCCATGTAACTCTGCACACACTTCTCAAGTAACTCATTTCCATCCCTTTCACTCTTGGTTTGAATCTCTCCAACAACGTCCATGCTTCGCTTCCGTAAGTTAGTGTTGGGATTACCACACTGTCATGCAATGACTTCTTCAGTTCCATGCTGACCACCCTATTTCATGTTACTGCTTTCAGCATTACTACAACCCTCTTCCCCTGTTTCACCCTCTCCCACACTTCTTCATCCATACTCCCATCTTTACACTTCCAAGATACTTAAATGAGCTGACAATCTCCATAGCCTGACCGTTCAACTTCACCTCACACTCTGTGGCTTCACCCCTTTCGAAGACCATAACCTTGCTCTTCCCCGCATTTACCTTCAGATTCCATTTTTCGCACACTGTTCCAAACATATTTACCAGACCCTGCAACTCCCATTCATATCGTCAGCAAACAGCAGTACACAAACATCCACTGCTCTTCCTTGTATTTCTTTTATGACTCCATCCATATACTGTATATATAGAACAACCATCGGGACATCACACACCCTTGCTTTACCAAACATTCAGATCAAAGAACTCCCTCTGTTCATTCTTCACACGTACTGATACCTTTGCACTCTCATACATACTCTTCACTGCTTTCAGCAACTTGCCATCTACTCCATATATTCTCAGTACTTTCCACATACCTTCTCTATCAACTCTGTCATTCCACTTGTTGCCTTCCCTTATTAGTGGTACACCAACATCCACTGCTCATCCTTGCATTTCTTTTATGACTCCATCCATATACAGTTCAGTATATATTGAACAACCACAGGGACATCACACACCCTTTCTTTAACCCAAAATTCAGATCAAAGAACTCGCTCTGTTCATTCTCAACACATACTGACACCTTTGCACCCTCATACATGCTTTTCACTGCTTTCAGCAACTTGCTATCTGCTCCGTATATTCCAAGTACTTTCTACATACCGGTACCTTCTCTATCAACTCTGTCATAGGCCTTCTCCAAGTCCATGAAGGCAGCATACAACTTTTGTCCCTTCTCAAGATATTTCTCCACAACATATTTCAGGGCAAAGATCTGAGCTACACATCCTCTTCCCTTCCTATGATGAATACTGTATGTTAACCGTTTCCCCAGCAATACTGACTGAAAATGCCCAAATATATTGCATGTGCCCTTCTGATTTATCTAAAATATGTAAAATTATACCAAATACCAACTACATTAGCACAAAACTCAATCAATCACAGAAACAGGATAACAACATAGAATAAATACCCCAAAAGATGAATACGTTAACCCTTTCCCCAGCAATACTTACTGAACATGCACAAATAAATTGCATGTGCTCATCAGATTTAGCTGAAATATGTAAAATTACACCAAATACTAACTACATTAGCACAACAATCAATCAAGCACTTTAACAGGATAAATAAAATGGAAGAAATAGCCCAAAAATGAATTTATCTATAGCCTACCGGTATATATTGCCGGACACCTTGATCCCCGAAGGGGTGACCATGAACGAAACGCCTGCGTATTTCAAGCTCGCTTGAGTTATCACTCTATCGTCTTTTAGAGCTTTTTGGCCCGGGGTAATTACCACACCATCGCGTCATAAGGAGTTTGAGGGGGTTAAATTGCTAGATGCATAGAGGAAGAGGAATGCCAAGTAAAGCTAAACAAAAATATATAAGATATTTTTAACATGAGGTTGCTTATAATAATTTGTACCTCTGCAGTTTCTCCATGGCTAACGAAAAAGGTCACATTCCTAAGAAGCCCCAACCAAAAAGGCCAAGCTTCTGTACAGAAAAAATGCCACACCATTACCCTTATGGTGACCCTATCAAATAATCAAAACAACCACACTTCTTAACCCAATTCCCGCGGGGCCCCTCATATGACGGAGACGATTTTCCGGCTATTTTGTAGCCTGTGAGCCAGGCCAGCTTTTGCAAGCAGCACGGATGGACGTCAGCCGGAGCCTACAGGCCCCGCCACGACACTGAGGTTTGTGTGAGAGAGAGCTCACTTATGTGCAGTGTCACACATAGCGAAAACAGAAAATAATTGGTAATTTTTAGCGATTTCGCCTATCGGATTTGGTAATTTTTAGCAATTTTGCCCTTCGTTTGCAAGATCCTTACAAGAAAACCAGACGTCGTACAGGGATGATTCAGGAGTAATTTGAAAGCTATTACCATACTTTCACGAATACATAATTGTATTACGCTCTGGCTTTTGCTTATTCATGAAAATGAGCAGGGAATGAAGGCAGTTTCGGGCAATTATGCCTACTCGTACAGGAGTCCTTGGAGCGGCTTCGGTCGCGCCGGGAATTTCCACACCTCTCACACCACACACACACATCACACAGTTTTTCCTACACCGAGAAATGACTCTCCGGCTGTCATTTCTCGAAGACTTCTTCTAGCCGGAGACATTGAGAGCAGCCCAGGACCCACCTACACATATATATGTCCAACTTGCTCAAAACCCATCACTTCGAGTCGCCACACTAAGGGTTCAGTTCTCTGCAATTCATGCAGGAACTGGACCCACTTCACCTGCACAACACTTGTCTCCAAGAAACACTACACGAACACCTGGACCTGTTCCTCATGCCCCTCCCTCTCCCAGTCAAATCCCTCGCCTAAAACCCGTCCACCTCTCCTCCCCAACCCACCTAACCTTCCCATATCATCCACTCCCCCCCCCTAAAACCCGTCCACCTCTCCTCCCTAACCCACCTAACCTTCCCATACCATCCACATCCTCAACTCAACACACCACACCCCATCCTAATCCATTCCAACCCCCATCTCCTGCTCCCCAATCCCCACCCCCACCTCACTCATCCCAACCCCAGCCCCTCCCTCACCCCACCCCCACCCTCTCCCTCACCCCCACCCCATCCTCGTGCAGCAGCACCCAACATGCACATAACATTAACATTCTCCAATTGAACATAGATGGCATCAACACAAAGAAACACGAACTCTCACACTTCATCAAACAACACAACATACACATTGCCATCTTACAAGAAACAAAACTCCGCACAACACAAAAAACACAAAACACCCCACATTTCATGATTTCACCACCATCAAACAACACGGGCTGTCGGCGGAGGCGGTGGACTCATCACCCTGGTACACAAAGAAATATCATACATAGTTACCAGTGTACAAACCAAATCCCTCCTCCCCCCAAATGATAACACAACAGAAATACAATCAATTAAAATACGCACTGGCAACAACTCCAACATAACCATCATAAACACATACATCCCCTACAGTACCAAATGAATACAGACCACACTTACAACACATCACAAACACCCCACACATCATCCTGGGTGGTGACTTCAACGCCAAGACGTCGGCCTGGTTTGTTGACAACCCCGACACAGACAGAGGGCTGGTACTACAAAACCAAACTGATAACCTCACCATCCTTAACGACATCCATCAACATACCCATATTCCTCACCAAGCCCTCTATAACCCATCATCTCCAGACATCATCTTTTGCTCCCCAGAACTCGCCCCCACAACATCCTGGAGGGTGGTCAGAACCTTAGGCTCTGACCACCTCCCGATCATTATCACCACCAAAACCAGACTCACCCCAGCTAGCCACAAACACACATAGACCAATTATAAAAGAGCTAACTGGGAAACATTCACAAATGAGACAGAACAATACTTCACAACTCTAAACAGTACACCCATCACTAACATCAACAATGCTGTACACATACTCAATAAAACTATCCAAAACGCTGACAAGAAACACATTCCAAGAGGTAACAGAAAAAGACACAACCCCAACTTCACACCAGAAATTCAAAACCTCATCAGACAATGCGACATACTGAAACACTCCCCAGCACCCCACACACAAGACATCACACAACAAATCCAAGCACTCAACACCCAAACTAACAACAAAATACAAGAACAACAAAAACTGAATTGGAATAACTTCCTACAAACACTTGGGCGGGTGCCCAACCCCGAAAGGGGTTAAAATAGGGGAGCTATCCCCCCGCCAATGGCGGCTTTCTAGGGCCTTTCCTAGCTGATGCTGAGAAGATTGGGTTCTAGCCATGTGGTGATGGGCTGGTCTATCAAAGTGAGAGCTGAGCAATCTCTGCCATACCCATAGCTTACTCGGACTGTTCCTTTAACTTATATATTTTCTAGATCTCCTCTTCCGTGGATTGACCTCCCAATCTACCAAGATTGGAAGCCAAAGCGTCACATTTTTCCCTTGCCCCTCAACTTTCTCTTCATAATTGCTGAGGGGCACAGGGCCTGGGAAGGGGAGGGGGGGCTTTGGTTTCCCGGGCGTTTCCGCACCCTCCTCAGCTCCCCGCCATGGAGTGGCTTCGGTCACCCAGGCTTTATTGTGGTCGGCGGGGAGGGTTCTGTGGGGGCACTCGGTTATGGCCTTGGAATTGCTCGGGGCCTTGGGGCTGTTCGGCCAGGCAGCTTGGGGAACAACAACAACAACAACAACAACAAACACTTGATCACAAAACAAACCCCAAAAAACTCTACAAAACACTAAACAGCATCACACTTTCCAACAGCAACACAACACAATCACATGCTGCAATCACAACAACAGACTCTACTCCTTCATGTAAACAACAAGCAAACACTCTCATCAATCACTTCTCACATGTCAGCCACCTAAAACCTCACAAAGACGACCGACGTGTTATCCGACGTAAGAGACAATTCCCCACAGACCCTGACTATACACCCTTCACCAATCACCAGACAAAGCATATCATCAACAATCTCAAGCACTCACCCGCTTGTGGCCTAGACAACATAAGCAACATACACCTCAGACACCTGGGACCACAAGGCATACAAGCACTCACTAACATATCAAACTACAGTTATTCACACAACACAATACCAGACATTTGGAAGCATGGTCTCATCACCACATTCTCCAAACCCAACAAAGACCCCACGCTACCCTCCTCGCACCGCCCCATCACACTCCTTTGCTCCCCCTCCAAAGTCATGGAACGCCTAGTATTTCAACTAATTACACCCGACCTACCCCTAGCTCCAACACAACATGGCTTTAGGCCACTGCACTCCACAAACACTCTTCTCACAGACCTTACACAAAGAGCTTTTGACGGCATCAACTCAGCTAGACCACCACACAGATCACTATTAGCCACACTCGACATTAGTAAAGCCTTCGATGCCATCCCCCGCCACAACCTAACAAACAAAATCTACAACACAAACATGCACAACAACACAAAAAGGTGGCTGGCCAACTTCCTAGCAGGCAGATGTGCACACGTATCTTTTGCCGGTCAGTCATCTAAAATCAAAAACTTTCCAAACGGAGTCCCACAAGGATCCGTCCTATCGCCCGCACTCTTCAATCTGTACATGCACGATATAACTACACCCAATACGCCCCAAATAAACTTAGCCTCCTATGCAGATGACATAACACTCACAGGCACACACCATGACCCAAAAAGAGCAACAGATCTCCTTCAACCCTATCTCAACACACTACATGGCTGGTGCACTACAAACAGACTTAATCTACCCCCAGCCAAATCCACCGCAACCCTGCTCACAAGCTGGACAGGAGAACACGAATGCATCCCTCAACTCACCATAAACAACACACCCCTAACACATACACACACACCCAAAATCCTAGGAGTAACATATGATACTCATATGACATTCAAACAGCACACCACAAACATTAAAAAGAAACTGACACCCAGACTTAACGCCCTCAGGTCACTTGCTCACACAAAATTTGGACACAACAAAGAAACTACCACCACAGTATATAAACAATACATAAGATCAGTGATGGAATACGCAAGCCCAGCCTGGGCTTCTAACCTAGCTGAAACACATCATAAGACCTTACAGACTATTCAAAACAAAGCCCTGAAGATCATTACAGGCTGCACAGCTACTGCACCCACAGATCACCTACATCAAGAAACCAAAATCCTCAAAGTCAAAGACCATCTGGACATGAGAGGCACTCAATTCCTGGCAGCAGCCTCCACGGACCAAGACCACCCCCTAAACTACAGGGCGGGTGCCCAACCCCGAAAGGGGTTGAAATAGGGGAGCTATCCCGCCGCCAAAGGCGGCTTTCTAGGGCCTTTCCTAGCTGATGCTGAGAGGATTGGGTTCTAATCATGTGGTGATGGGATGGTCTATCAGAGTGAGAACTGAGCGATCTCTGCCATACCCATAGCTTACTCTGACTGATCCTTTTACTTATATATTTTCTAGATCTCAAGTGACGGCGTCTCTTTCGTGGATTGACCTCCCAATCTACCAAGATTGGAAGCCAAAGCGTCACATTTTTCCTTTGCCCCTCAACTTTCTCTTCATAATTGCTGAGGGGCACAGGGCCCTGGGTAGGTCTTTGGTTTCCCGGGCGTTTCCGCATCCTCCTCAGCTCCCCGCCATGGAGTGGCCTCGGTCACCCAGGCTTTATTGTGGTCGGCAGGGAGGGTTCTGTTGGGGCGCTCGGTTATGGCCTTGGCCTTGCTTGGGGCTGTTCGGCCAGGCAGCTTGGGGAACAACAACAACAACAACAACTAAACTACATGGCAACACACCCACAGACACCAAGAAATATCAAAACAACACCCAGCACACGGTATCACACACAATTACTGTCCTCTCTCCCTCCCTGCCCACCCCGAACCAACTTCCAGAAGCACATCCATACTCATATCTCTCGCCGATCCATCCACTCACTCACAGACAACACACAGCTGCAAGCACGACCTCCCGAAATCCATCCTTCCGAATCCTCCCTTCCTCGCGAGGACAGAGTCCACCTGGCCAGGCTGAGATGCGGACACCATCCAGCTCTCCTGAGCTATCAGAAGAGACTGGATGACTCCGTTGTCGACGCCTGCCCGGGATGTAACACAGCACCCCATACCATTAAACACATCATAGAAGACTGCATTTCACACAACCACTTACGCCAACAACACAATCTACACTCAATGAGATCTCTGTGGGAAAGCCCGATCGTGGCTCGACTTAAGTCGTGCACCAATTTGCAGCAAGTTAGGAGCATTATTAAGGCTTTTAAAGGGTTAAATTAGAGTGCAAATGGCCGGGTGAGCAGCGCCCATTAACTCATGTTCCCTGTGTTCTCGAGAGCCGGCAGCTTCCATGTTCGTGGCACCACTGCAAGAGAACCACGAGTGCTACGTAGCTCGTTCTGGTCTCATTTTGAAGCTTTATCATGCAGGAGGGCCTGAATATGCCCAAATGAGCCCAAAACACCCCGCTAGACAAGGGTTAATGGTCTAAGTGGCCATAGCCAAAATGGCTACACTATATTCCTTCTGTACTTTCTCCATGCCCGATAAGATACATGATATTTAGATATATGTGGCACAGCCCTTGTATCCAACACAATACCCTGCGTGCAACCCCGCTCGAACCCCGCACAATGTTGCTTGCAACTTTAATTATTATTATTATTATTATTACAGTAAGAATCCTGCCAGCCAATCAACGCGCTGCAATTGATTATCTCTTTAAACCAGCTGAGTTTGACATTCCTGACGTTTCCCCCAACTCTGCCACACCCTCCCGTGCAGCCAATCAGGAGCCTCCATTGTCGGAGCAAGTAAAAACTGAGCCAGCCGCGCACACATCTTCATCTTTCAAATCACTCTCGCTCCCTCCACAGGCCGTTTCTTCGAGTTGCAATAGGTCTACGACATCAGTACAAGCCCTATACTCCCGTAAGCCACTACAGGACCTTTACAACCATCTCCCTGGGACCTATTACGAAGAGATAAAATCAGAGGAGAGGGGAAGAAATGTTCAAACCGCGTGGCTGGATAAAGCACTGCCCGGGAGGCTAGCTCAACCAATCACAGCGCAGCAATTCATGCGGCGGGGCTATAAAGAGGGGGGGGGACGCCGAACCCCGAGGGCATTGCCACGATGGGGGGGGGGGGGGGATTCGCCCCTGGTTATAGGAGGCAAGTGGGTAGGGTTTAAGCTCCAAGTAGGTTTAGGGCCCTGTGACAGACTTAGTCCAAGGGCATAGGTAGGAATTAGTTTTTTTTCTGGGGACACTCCGTAGGGGTGCCCCCTGGGTACAGTTTAGCTTTATAATTTCAATTATTTCCCTCCCCCCATCTCCCCATTTTCAAAATTTAATCCTTTAAAATTAGCTCTCTTAATGTTTCAGTATGGCACTGTATGTGAAATTTAAATGTAAGTCTCCTCCCCCTGATGATCCTGGTTCATACATATTCAGCATCACCCAGACCCAAATTGTTAAAGTCTTCAAAAATCCAAATAATACCCTAAAAGTTCGCCTTGCCTCTCAGATAGATCTTAATGCATACCTAGCCCCTGATAACGTAAATAAACTCAAAGATGCAGGGTATGAATTAGTAGTCTCTCCCGAGTTAAAAGCTGCTTGCACTGTCAAGATTACTCACCCTGATAATAATATCTTCAACAGGGATGAGAAAGAAATTGCTACAGAAATTTCACAAAGAAACAACATCACAGTTTGTGATGTCTCAAAGACTCCAAAAAAAAACTCAAATTCGCTGTGCCTCCCCTCAGGAAGCCAGCAAACTCCTCAAGTCAGGTCTCAACGCCTTCCATGTGATCATACCACCTGAGTTCCTCTCTCCTGAATCATGGGTTAACCTCCAACCGTGCTTTAAGTGCTACCAGTATGGGCACATAACATCTACCTGTAAAAATTAGCAAGTATGTGTGTGTGTGTGTGTGTGACAGAAGGCGAAATATGGAAGAGTATGCTCACACTGTGGTGACACTGACCACTCCTTCACAACTTGCTCCTCAAGCTCCCTCAAGTGCAATAATTGTAGTGGCCCCCACATTGCCATAAGTTCAGATTGCCCCTTCCGCCTCAATGTTCTCAAACAGACCCGAAAAAACTCAAAGACCTCTCCATCAACCTCCAGCAACCTTCGCCCTCTCTTCTCATCCCATCCTGTCAACAACATATCATATGCCTCAGCTGCTACCCCATCACTCCCCCATCAATCCCCATCCGTGCCTTCCTCCTCATCCACCAACTCCAACTCCAACTTCCTCCTCCACCAGCTCCAACCCCCCAAGCCCTTTCTTCAATCGTGAAGTTTTTGCCCAAACTTCAGTGCTAGTAAATGTAGCTCTCCACCTAACAGATCAACAAGTTAACCCAACATTTAATAAACTCCTGAATGACGGCCTCACCGCTCACAATCTCCCTGCCATCTATATTCCTGAATCATGGTACCAATTCAGCAAAGCTAAATCCCCCCCCTCCCCTACCGTCAACCCTACAGCCATCCCCTCCAACAACTCCTCATCATCTACCTCCCCCACCTTATGCACCCACTCTACCAGCACCTCCACACTCTCCACATCTACCCCTAACTCCAAGACTCCTACTCCTAATTCTCAAGAAACAACAACCCAAGAGACTCCTGACCCCTCCCCTATCCCACCACCACTATGCCTCCTCCAGCTACCCCCTCTACCTCCACCCCTATCCCCACAACACCATCCATCCCACCTCAGTCTCCCCTAAAACGCAAAACTAGCAGCCCTGCTGATGCAACCTCTCCCAATTCCAAACCGCTCTCGATCCAAATCCCGCAAGACATTAAACCCCAAAAGACACCCTCACTTGACCTCCCATCTTTGTCATTTGGAAAAGGCTCCTCCCGTTCTAGCCATCCTTCCTCTCCTCACACCTCACCCTCCCCATCCCGCCCACCAACCTCACCCCACCACCCCATTATCACCAATCCACCCAACTCACCCCACAATCATCCATCATGCTCAAAGTAATACAATTCAACATTAGACATTACTACCCGAACAGACACTTACTCACACAATTAATACTAGATAATGACCCAGACATTATATTACTCAACAGCATTTGCATACACAACACACACAGAATTAAATTCTTTGGCTACACAACACGACAATCTGACGACGATGCACACAACGGAGTTGCCATCATGATCAAAAGCACAATACAACATGAATTCATGACAGACTGGACATATAAACACTTCTTAGCAGTAAAAACACACAAAACGCTTGGTCCCCTCATAGTCGCCACTACATATGTCAGACCCAACACACACATACCTTACACCGATCTGAACACACTATTCAACAACAATGTACCCACACTCATCCTTGCAGACTTTATGCTAAACATCACACTTTTCAACACACTACCAACAACCCACACGGAACACAACTTCTAGCACTACACGACATTAAAAGACTAAATTTCCGTGGCCCAGATTTTCACACAGTTTTCACACACAATGGGTCTGGCAAACCTGATCTCATTTTATCTAACCACCCATTTAACCCTTTTCACCATCAAATTTCGCCAGGGCCTTTATCAGGATCTGATCACATCCCCATTTTCATGCAAATATCTTCTAATCCCATTTTAGTTCCATCTTCATCACACTACAACTACTCCAGGGCAAACTGGGATGAATTTCAATACATCTTATTACAACAAGATTACACAACTGACTATGAGGGATTACACTACACGAATCTAGACCAACAAATTGAACACTTACACAACACAATCATCAATGCTGCAAACACTACCATACCCAAAACAGCTTACAAAGTCAGACACACATTCAGACCCTCCATATGATCACAAACACTCCTTGTGTGCTATCGCCGTCGGTTTTAACAGAATAAACAAAACTACACCTTAGGCCGAGTACGACATGACCTCTCACACCTCAGAAACCATATCCTAGACAACCTGCAATCTGACCATGACAGCCACTGGACACACCTCATATGCACTGCTGAACAACACAGAAAAACAAAACCCTGGGAATTTTGGAAACATATAAAATGATTAAAAGGCTACAAAAAACCTACAACTTCTTCACTCATTGTAAACGGTAACACCATCACTGATCCCAGGGAAATCACAGACGCCTTTAAAGACGCATGGGCACAAGTATACTACCCACACCCTCCTGAAAGACCCGCCCAACAAGACATTCGAAACATTGAACAACACATCACTATTATTGCGGACAACATTTCTCACGATACACACATCAACACAAACTCACTTAACCCCGACAACTACCTCACTGCTCCCATTGTGCCTGACGAAGTTAAGCTCATTCTCTCAAAATCACGGAGGAAGGCACCTGGTGCCTCGGGTAAAAACCATCACATTGTGAAACACCTTCCAAACACATTTATAAATGCACTCACTTGTTGTACAACACCATCCTGGCATCAGGCTACTTCCCCATCTGCTTTAAGACTGTGACAATCATCCTAATCCCCAAGAAAAATCAAAATAACAAAGACCCACTGAACTACAGAACCATTAGTCTACTTGAGACTCTTGGGAAGACTTTCGAAACAATCATAAATCGCCGACTCAGACTGTATCTCGAAGACGAAGGACTTCTCACTGACAAACAGTTTGGCTTCAGACCACACAGATCCACTCAGGAAGCACTTAACATAATCACCAACTACATTCACATTACCAAACACTGCAGAAACAGAAACAAAACAGCACTCATTACAAAAGATATAAAACGTGCTTTTGACACAGTGTGGCACGTAGGCCTGAAGTACAAAATCTGAGATAATTTCAATTTCCCTCTACCAATTAAAAACTTCTTTGCAACTTTTTGGATAACAGATCAGCCAAAATTAAATTTTCAAATCTCTATTCAGACTCATTTCCACTCGATGCAGGCGTACCTCACGGCTCCGTGCGTGCTCGCACCTACACTGTACATTCTCTACACTAATGACATGCCAGATCCAATCAATAATGACTCTCTCACAATTATGTACGCTGACGACGTGACACAACTTGTTAGGGCAAACACCATAGACGGTTTGACAAACAAAGCCAAGAGAGAGCTTGACCGAGTAGCATAATGGGAACAGAAATGGCGGATTCAGGCTCATCCTCGAAAATCCTTTATCACATATATTTCCACTGGTTACCTCCGTCCTAGACCACTATTCCTCAACTCCCGCTCACCTCCTCAGAACCGTATCCCAGTAACTGTTTCGCCCACTAACAAAGTACTCGGTCTAACCTTTGACAGAAAACTTCAATTCCACCGTCATGCAAGTCAAATCATCCCCATTGCTGCATAATCCCTCCAATTAATTTTCCACTTTCGTAATGCCTCCATCAAAACAAAAACTCATTTGTATAAAGCCCTAATAAGACCACTACTTTGCCATGCCCCACTGACTAGCACTCTTTTGACAAACTCCCACAAAATTAAACTCCAAAGAGTACAAAATAAAGCACTGAGGTGGATCCATGGAACTCAGTGGTATGTGTTCCAAACATCGGAACACTTACATGAACTCTCTTGCATCCCCCCACTTAATATTTATAATAACTTTCTGGCTAACAAACAACTTGAAAAACTTGAGACCTTTAATCATTTTGTCCAAATGTTTAATGATATTACTCAACCCATCCGTCCCTGGTCAAACCTTTTACACCCAATTAACAGAGAGGCTCCCAATCCCCTATTCACTTAAATATCTTTGACACACCACAAACTCACACTAAAATGTTCACCATTATTTACTCACCCACAAGCCAAAATTTCTCAAAAATAACATAGTACACAATGTAAAGTAAGCTCTTCACAAAACAGTGCAACCAACTTCAATTCGGCAGTTGACTGCTATGCCTTGCTGCCCCCCTTTAGACCCTTACCATCCAAAATTGCCAGGTCACCTTTCAGACCATTTCCATCAAAAATTGCCATTTTTTTTTGCAAACTTTGACCACCCTAAATTAATACTCCTTTTGCCTTTACCACCCAAAATTTAGTCTCCCCTCCTTCCATGCATGCCATCCTGAAGCTTTCCAAAATTTTACTCTCAATAATATCAACAATAATGTCACAACCCTCCACCAACCCAAATTGAAAAACTCACGCACGTTGGGTCAAGCCCCGACAATCTTTATCCTCCTACTTTAACACTTTCTCTACTACTACACCAATAAAAACTTACCTTCTTTCACTTTCACCCACCTTTTCTATATTCATTCATCATCATCATCATCTGCAGACGTCACTCCTGTCACGGGCCCCACTGGGTTCACTTGCCAACACACTCTCTCCCTCACCTGGGCAATAATGGGAACTTGGCTACACCAGCTCCAGCCTCCCAGCTCGCCTATCCCGCTCAATAAAGTCCACCTCTGGCCCAACACAGCTTTCGTCTACTAACCAGATACACCACAAGTATCCGGGTGCTTGTCGTCACATCGCTGGCTTACACACCTATAGCCAAGCAATTCAAGAGGGACGACAGATAGTAGATGGAACTGAGAATTTCCAGAAAAACTATTGACCGGCCTTGAGGTGGTGAAGATTGTTCCAGAGATACCCAAGACTTTTTACAGGGCCCTTATGGGCCCGAAATACCATTATTAAAAGGAGAGAAATGTTTGACAAACCCAGTGGTTCCAATCCTTAAAATGTATGTGTTCTTATTAAACAAAATAAAAAGAAAGAGATTAGACTCATGAACTAAATAAAAGGATGAAGTGTTGAGAGAATATAGCTGTTATTTATAAAGAAGGCTCCATGCCACTTAGCTACCAATAGTATAGGATCTTCTAGGTTAGTAGGTAAATGTAAACTATAAAGATAAGGGGAAGATGAAATAAGAGATTAAGAGTTAGAAGCAACTATAGGAATGACGTGGGGATAAATAATAGTTGCAGATAGTTTAGATCTAGCTTGAGAAATAGTTAGGACGGACACTAGTCCATATGATGAAATATATTTTTGTGTTATAGAGGAAACATTATTATTCGTAACATTTAAGAAGAAGAATTCGCCGATATGATAATGAACTTTGTGATTATGATATAAGTAACAAGTCGAGGCGACTATTGTGAGGAAATATTGTACTCCTGAGATAAGTAGTTAGTGAGTTGATAAATATAGTATCAGTCAGATTAAACATTGAGGATAATAATGTAATCATGATATATAGAGAATTAAGTGTTGAATATTGATAATATAGGTGTTTATGAATTATTGATTGCATTGGACCATGTACTGAGATATATTTGAGTAAGTGGTGTCAGTATTATTGAGTTTATTTATTTGTCAGATAGGAAGTCAGAGTGGAGATATTCCAAAACAAATGGTTATATTAATGTAGGTGCCTACGGGTACAGGTTTATTTGTGTTGAAGATAAGAATTTATAAAATGTAAGAGTGTTAAAGATAGGTAAATAGCGGTCAAATTCATTAAAACCTTGGTCTTTGGATTAGACATATTGAGGCCCGGTAAAGCTGATATATTATTTTGGAGACTAGTAATGTGCCTTTGGATTGAAGTCGGAGTGAGCCAATACCTGAATAGCGGGTATCCAAATAGGTGGTAACGGGAACTTGCGAGTTCCAACGTACAATCTATTGTGAGTCGACGATAATATTCAATCTGAGTGTTGAACTTTATTTCGGCCCGAACAGAGAATCAATTGCTAGGGGAACATAAAACTTTTAGGGAGTTTGTTAAATAAAGGATACGAACTTCTGAACAACTGTTGAATTATTCCCACCTTAGTAGTATACTGAGAATTAGAAAATAAGTACTACAATCATTATTACTATTATCATTATTAGCTGAGTAATTATTGATATTATTATTAATTTTATTATTCATATTATTATGTAACTATTATTATTGCATGCATATAATTATTATTATTATTATTATTATTATTATTATTATTATTATTATTATTACTAGTATAAATATTAATGTTATCACTCTCCCTAAATGTACATACCTCACCTCCCTCTCATTAACGAAAGCTTTTAAACTCTCAATTTCATCTCCTCTGACCTGACCTTTTGTTGACCTGGGCACAGCCATTATCTTTTGTATAGAGCACTACCTCACCTCATCTGAGCACCTTGACCGAGGAGAGGCCAATCTATTTTGTATAGAGATTAAGGCTTAAAGCCTCAACCCAGGAAATTACCCTCACCTGCAAGCCCCTCTCCCCCCACCCCTGCCCTCCAAGCTTGACACACACCTCGATCACCCCCACCCACCAATCTTGTTCTCCTCGTCTCTATCTGTTTGCTTCCCTGTCTGTCTGTCAGCCTGATACACTCTACACTGCCATAACTAAAGTATACAGCAGTAATAGCACATCACTAAACCCCCTTGAAGTATCATATAGATATGTTGTTGTTTGTCTTCCTTTGTGTGGTATAAGGGGAGGTTCTTATTTATTTGTTAATACATTTTATATATTTTATTCAGTTTCCTCCCTAGACCTCCATAAAGCTTAAAAAAACACCAAGACGAGATGAATTTGTACATTTTTCGACTGAACAATGTCCCGGGCTCTTCATAGAATGCAGGCTCGCTCTCATTCCCTAGGAAAAGATAGACGCCTTCATGGCACGAAAGGCCTTAACATTGACAAAATATGGGCAAAAAGGTCTTAAAATCGACAAGCTAATGGGATGAACGTCTTATAATCTGAACAATAATGGAGCTAAAAATGAGGGAGAAGGGGGTCCAGAAATACCCAAAGCCTTCCCTTAACAATAGACCCACTCAACCACCCTCACTTAACAGCCACCAGTTCCACACCATTAGGCGCAGGTGTAGCTAAGAGGTTATTGTGCTGGAGTTATCCTACTGACATGTACACTCGCTGTCATCAATGATGTATAAGAATGTTTGATGGAATATCGGGCTGAATTAAATCTTCTTATGAATTATTTACCTGATATTTGCATTTCAGACGTTCGGTTAATTATTTTGAGGATTCAAAATGTCTCAGAATTTATGACTGCGACTGTACAGTCACTCATAATAATTCGTGGACCTCACTTATTTGTAATTATGGACGTATAGCTTTGGACATTTGTTTATGAATATGCTATTCTATGCATCAACTACAGAATTATATATAATACTTATTTTAAAGCGAATTCCTCCCGACAATCAACCCATGTAGTTATAATTGCATAACAAAAAAACATAAGGAGGGCCACGGATTGTTATGAGTGACTGTACGTCCTAATGGAATAATTGTACTGTCCAGGGTGATTAACCGGGGGAATGTTGAATCAATAAATTGGTTGGCTTGTGTTGAGAGTGTTTTGGCCACTTAACCCTTTCTGTACCAGCTACGTCTTTTGTAGTTTATTCTAAGTATATTTAGACGATCTGCTGCAGCTTAGGATGGATCAGTGGTAGTAAAATGGGTTGATTGAGATAGTTGAAAGCCTTGTAATTTCTAGAGATCCTTCCTAAACTGAATATAATAGATTAGTAGTAGCCAACATAGACAAAAAAAGGATGTCGACAGTACAGAAGAGGTTAATCAGTTCCATGCTCATAAAGGGAACTATGAAACATAACATTAACTGTGTATATATGATTAATTACAAGGAGCTTATTGTTGACAATGTATATGAAAAGTCCCTTGCTATCTAGAGGCACTTGACCATTTGCGAGTTTCGTTCTATAAGGAAATTGGAGCGGTAGACACTTATAGTTAGCAGAATTGGAGCGGTAGACACTTATAGTTAGCAGAATTGGAGCGGTAGACACTTATAGTTAGCAGAATTGGAGCGGTAGACACTTATAGTTAGCAGAATTGGAGCGGTAGACACTTATAGTTAGCAGAATTGGAGCGGTAGACACTTATAGTTAGCAGAATTGGAGCGGTAGACACTTATAGTTAGCAGAATTGGAGCGGTAGACACTTATAGTTAGCAGAATTGGAGCGGTAGACACTTATAGTTAGCAGAATTGGAGCGGTAGACACTTATAGTTAGCAGAATTGGAGCGGTAGACACTTATAGTTAGCAGAATTGGAGCGGTAGACACTTATAGTTAGCAGAATTGGAGCGGTAGACACTTATAGTTAGCAGAATTGGAGCGGTAGACACTTATAGTTAACAGAATTACATACAGTCCAATCCAACGTACTTTTTCTCCTTTATAAACATACATCATGATTACATTTATGTTTAATAGTGATGTCTACGGCTCCAACTTCCTTATAGCCTTAAACTCGCAAGTGGTCAATTATAATACGTTGGCAAATTATTTTCATAAATATGAACCACAAAGATGACATTACTGGGGTTCACTAGTTAGCGCATATAATTAGGTTTATTATCATTAAGAGTGTATTGTCCATTTATTCCTGAACGCGAACTGTAGCATCTAAGGCACACACACATACACACACACGCAACTTCTGATTATAAATCTATGCATAAGCATTATCTATTATTAAGTGTTCGTGTATCTTCATCCATGTATTTCCACCCTTAACAATAGAACGCCCAGCTTTTCCACATTTCGCCTTCTATCACACACACACACACACACCTACACTACCGAGGATCTATGTGAGTGAGGGAGACAAAGGGCAGAACTGCCTCTAGTGAGTGCCTCCCCCATAGTTGAAAGAGTGACAGGGCCAAAACCAAGGGACGTTCGAGGCAAAATGCCTGGACACACGGAGTTTAAAGCAATTTAAGTCATAGGAGGGAGGAAAGACTGATTCTGGGAGAGAGTTCCAGAGCTCAGCTGTTGAATAGAAGAAAGACTGAGAGTAACGTTTCACTCTTGGGTTGGAGATTTGCACAGAGTAGGGGTGGGATTGTGTTGCAATACAGGTAACACGACCCTACGTAGAGGATACACAGGGAGAGCTCTGAGGAGCACTGATCATTGTAGTAGCGATAGAATAGCGAGAGAGATGCAACATTGCGGCAAAGAGAGAGAGTTGGTGAGTGGGCGGGAATTTATGATACGAAAGGCATTCCTTTCTACTTTTCTAGAAGTGCCGTGTGAGAGGATCCTCCACACACATATGAACAATATGCAATACAAGGACGCACTGTGCCCCTGTACAGAGCAAGAAGATGTGCAGGGGTAAAGAACCCCTTGAGGCGATTAAACACACCCAGCTTTTGGGAGGCTGCCTTAGCAAGACTGGTAATATGGTCCTTCCAAATGAGAGCAGAAGAAAACGAGACACCAAGAATATTGAGAGAAGATGAAGAATTGATTTGTGTATTGTTGAAGTATAAAGGATAGTTCTCTGGGAGTTCCGGTTGGGTAGATAGATGGAGAAATTTAGTTTTTGAAGCATTAGAGGTAACCAGGTTTTCTCTGTCCCAATTGGAAATAGTAGTTAGATCAGAAGATAAGTGTTCTATGGCTTCATTACATTTGTTTTTGAGGGATTGCTGGCTGGGGCATTCTGGAAATCTAATCGAGTAGTGTAAGGTAGAGCCGTCTGCGTATTAATGAATGGGACTGGAGGTTCAGTTGAGAGGATAATTTTTGTTTAATTAGAAAGAGAATAGGAGATAGGACAGAGCCCTGAGGAACACCGGAGTTGATAGGATGAAGAAGTGAGCGATGGCAGGAAAGGAAATCAGAGAAATAGGCACAGATGGAGAGGTAGAAACCGATGGAGGGTAGTTTAGAAATTAAAGATCTGTGCCAGACTCTATCGAAGGCCTTCAATATGTCTAGTGCAATAGAAAAAATCTCACCGAAGTCCTGAAAGGAGGGACCAAGAGTTAGTAATATATGAAAGATCACCAGTAGAGCGACCTTAAGGAAGCCATACTGGTGATCTGAGAGCAGATTATGAGAAGAGGAATGCTTAAGGAATTTGGAAGCAAAAATAGTTTCAAAACTTTAGAGATACAAGAGATGGGAGCAATTGGACGATAGTTGGAGGGTTGAGAGTGGTCACCGTTCTTTGGGACAGGTTGCATGAGAGCAAACTTACAGCATGAAGGGAAGATGTTAGAGGAGAGACAGAGACGAAAGAGTTTGCCTAGGCAGGGAGTCAGCACGGAAGCACAGTTTTTGAGAACAACAGGAGGAACACCGTCCGGACCGTACGCCTTCTTAGTATTAAGCCCAGAGAGGTTAGAAAGTACATCTCTTGAAGAGATTAGGATAATAGGCATAAGTAGGAGAGAGGGGGGTGGAGAGGGAGGAATAGCACTGGAATCATCCAAGGTGGAGTTTCTAGCAAAAGTTTGAGCGAAGAGTTCTGCTTTGTCAGAGGAAGAAATGATGGTTGTGCCATCAGTGTGGAAAGGGGAGGGAAAGATGAGGAAGACAAATTGTTGGAGAGGTTTTTGGCTAAATTCCAGAAAGCTTGGGAAGAGCTATTTATATGCAATCACACACACACACACACACACACACTACCCCCTTGAGTGTCCGTAAAGCAAGGACTATAAAGAAGAAATAGCTCTAACACGATACTACTGCCAATACAGGGTAAAGAGAGGGAGAGAGCGACTATATGATTTGATTGTGGAACGTAGTAGGTAAAATAGAGAGACAGGGTGATCTTCATTTGTGCTTGTGTAAAAATACCTCAGGGTTATAGTAATGGTGTATGGAAAGGGGTCAAAATACCTCAGGGTTATAGTAATGGTGTATGGAAAGGGGTCAAAATACCTCAGGGTTTTAGTAATGGTGTATGGAAAGGGGTCGAAATACCTCAGGGTTATAGTAATGGTGTATGGAAAGGGGTCAAAATACCTCAGGGTTTTAGTAATGGTGTATGGAAAGGGGTCAAAATAGTAGGGCTAGATGTAAATGTACAGTGGCGGTCAATAACTTGCTGTACCAGCGGCATCTGTTATGTTTTATTCTAGTATATAAATACACGAATATATGCAGCTTAGGAGGGATCAGTGGTAGTTAAAAGGGTCGATTGAGATAGTTCGGAGCCTTGTAATTGTTAGAGATCCTTCCGCAGCTGGTTAGTAGTTAGTAAAATTGGTTAGTAGTAACCTGAGTAAAATTAAGAGGATGTCAACGGTACAGAAGGGGTTAACTCAGAAACAACTTTGTTGAATGCAACTGACTACCTGTGTCTCTGAAATGCAAAAATCCGGTCATGAATTAGCAAGAAGATGCAATGCATACTTTTCAGTAGTCTCCCACTTGCTAGCCTGTAAAGGAGAATGTTGACAATATACAGTATATGGGCAATGTAAATATTCACCATCGTTTGGGATACAGTAGAAAGATCGATATTATATAGGAACCAAATCATCGTTAGAATGTAGAAGCTCGCTAAATCAGCTACAAAGTTACTGTATACTCACTGACACTCATCCATGTCCTCCCAACTCCTAACAGTAATGGTGGACATCAGAGGTGCAATAGACCAGTGTCGCATGTACAGTGTTATGCTGGCACCTGATCAGCATTTAATAGATTGTATTACACTGTTTACATACTATATTCACAACCGCAGCCATTCCAACAGTACGGTAACACTCCACATACATTCACCTCCCAACCCCCTTGAACCCCCACCCGAGCCCACACACACTATACACAACAATGGACAGTTGGACTTGCAACCCCGAGACAAGCTTGAGAATAAAACGAATTGTCTCGATGGAATTATTTGTTTATTGTCACCCGCTTGTAGACCATGCCGCCTGCCAATAAATGTATTTCAGTAAATATTACATAGATGAATATTAATAATGTTTCTTTCTCTGTTTTTTTTTTTTTTTTTTTTTTTTTTAAGAGACAATGAACGGAGGAAGGAAAAACACAGATAAAACAAAAAGGTCCATGTGCCTAAAGGCATCCTCCATTCATAAAATGTTTGTAACAACTGGATTTAAACATTTGTTGATTGTAAGTTTGTGGAAAGCAATTCGAGGGAAGTGAATTCCAAAGAGTAGTAGCTCTGGGGATAAATGAATTCTGATAAGCAGAAGTTCTGCATTGTGGAGGAGAAAGTGTAAATTCATGGGCGCTCTCAGCTGCCCTAGTTCTACGGGGAAAGATGTGGAGAGGCGGCACAATTGAAGCAAGTTCCTCGGAACAATTGCTGTGAAAATATCTGTAGAATAATGCAAGGGATGCAACGTTTCTTCGTATGGCTAATGTAGGAAGGTCCTGTGTGATTGCAGGGTTATTGATTAATCTAATAGCTTTATTTTGAATTTTGTCCAACTGCCTCAATGCAACCACTCCACTTCCACCCCACAGAGGTGAACAGTAATCCATCTGAGAGCGCACATGACTTTTATATATTACGGCCAACTGCTCGTCAGTGAAGAATTCTCGAACTCTGTACAGGAGTCCCAGTTTTTTAGAGGCATTCTTAGCAATGCTTCTAACATAATGTGTCCAGCTCAAGTTAGTAGTTAATGTTACACCGAGAATGTCAATACTAGGGGAAGTGGGAATATTTACATCATTAAAAAATATATGGGAGTCCGTGAGATTCTGTCGGTTAGAAAATTGAATGTACTTGGTTTTCTGTGCATTAAAGGAAACTAGATTCTCTTGTCCCCATTCATTAATTCTAGAAAGGTCCTGGTTCAGAGAAATTGCAGTGTTTATTTTTGAATTTATAAGATCGGGTTGGGTGAAAGAATTGGTAAATGTGAAGGAACTGTGGAGTGTTGAGTCATCTGCGTAGGAATGTATTGGATTATGAGTGGTAGATATGAGATCATTGATATGAATGAGGAACAGAGTTGGGGCCAAAACTGATCCCTGGGGAACACCAGCATTTATTGAGTGAAATTGAGAATAAAGGCCATCTACCATTACACATATTTTTCTGTTATGAAGATAAGAAGAAATTAGTGGAACTAATGATGCAAGGCCGTAGTGTGACATCTTCGACAATAAGGATTGATGCCAGACTCTATCAAATGCATTTGATATATCCAGTGCTATTGTATGTGTTTCACCATGTTGGTCTGTAGCTTGGTTGATTTGATGCGTAAGAAGGCAAAGAATGTCTGCAGTTGATCGACATCGTCTAAAACCATATTGCCTATCACTGATTAATTTATTATTCTCCAGATGCTTAATTATGTGATTATTTAATATAATTTCAAAAACTTTGCCAAGAGTGGAAGTTATAGCTATTGGTCTGTAGTTTGATGGATCTGAAGAGGCACCTTTTTTAGGAACTGGATGGATGTTTGCTTCTTTCCAGGGTACTGGGAAGCATGAGGTATGAGTACACAGACGGAAAAATTTTGCCAATACAGGAGCGAGCACCAAGGAGCAATTCTTAAGTACTATTGGAGGAATTTCATCTGGACCAGGAGCCTTATCTACTGAGAGATTCTGCAAAATAGTTTTGACATGTCTGGTGTGGATCTTAAGTGAGGGAATTTCAGGTGAATTAAAATTAAGTACAGGGACATCTTGATTTATGTCATCTAAGGTTGAGTTGGTGGAGAAAATATCTGCAAGAAGGTTAGCTTTACCTCGTGGGTCACTTACAAGTCCCTTTAGCCCCCAATCATTTTGAACTATGGAGAAGAGACTTAAGGCCGCGTCATACAGACTACGAACGTCGGGCGACAAAGCCCCGAACAGAATGACTTGCATATTTGAGGCGAATTCAACCGATCTTGTCCCGATGTTGGTAGAAGAAGAACATCCCCAGACAATGCCCCGAACAAGACTCGAATGTAACCCGACACTCCCGAGCGACTTACGACAAAGACCCGAACATGATTCGAATATAAACCGATGCATGCGAGAGCATGACCCGACTATAACTCGACTGTGCACCGAATCAGCCAACCAAGTGCGAATGAGATACGACCATCAGCCGACCTTGACCCGATACGAAAGAAGTTTTGAGGAACACCAGCCGAATCGGCCCGACCATCAGAAAACTTTAACACGATGCTAGACGAATGTGGGACGATGACCTGTACCTGCCCTATATAAAAAGTGGGTGTGGTCGCACACATGGCAGTCGCTCATAAGTTATCACCACGGCAACATGGACCTCACGGAACTCGAGCCACCCACTGAGGTTATGGAGGAAGAGTTGGAGATGGCCATTATGTTTCAGGAGCTTGTTGTAGCCAACCTAAACCACCTGCTACTCATCGCCACCTTCCTGAAGAAGGAGCGGCAGCGCCGTGTACGACCCAGGAAACCACGAAGCTGCAGCGTCAAGCCTTGGGTCGCCCAGAGAGCCACCTACGGACACTACCACCAACTGCTAAAGGAGCTAATGGAGATGGACAGGAACACCTACAAGTATTATCTGCGTATGGACGAGGACCTATTCAATGACATAGTACGCCGTCTTACACCCCGGATCAAGAAGGAGACCACCAATTGGAAGAAGCCCCTGGAGCCAGGTTTGAGATTGGCCATGGCACTACGATTTTTGGCAACAAGGGAGGCATACAAGAGCATGGCGTTAAATTTTCGTGTTGGTGCAAACACAATTTCCCTGGCAGTACGGGAGATATGCAAGGCTATAATCCAGGAGTATATGGAAGAGGTTATTGTGTGCCCATCAACACTCGAAGGCTGGAAAGAGGTTGCCAAGGGTTTCGAAGAGAGGTGGAACTTCCGGCACACCATAGGGGCAATCGATGGCAAGCACATTGCCATACAACCTCCAGCAAACTGCGGCTCCCTGTACTACAATTATAAACATTATCACTCCATTGTTCTCCTAGCAGTGGTTGATCACCTGGGCAAGTTCATGTACGTGGACGTGGGGGCGAACGGTTCCGCATCTGATGGTGGCATCTTCCAGGTGACCGACATCCGGCAGGCCCTGGAGGACGGGGCAGCAGGCTTGCCGGAAGCAGAGCCATTTCCCGGGGAGGACCATCCAGTGCCCTACTTCCTCGTTGGGGATGACGCATTCCCCATGAGGGAGTGGTTACAGAAGCCCTACCCTCACCGAGGACTCGAGAATACCAAGAGGAACTACAACTATAGACTGTCCCGGGCCAGGAGGCAGGTGGAGAATGCCTTCGGTATGCTGGCAAACCGCTTCAGGTGTCTCCTCACAACATTGAACATTCAGCCCACCACCGTGGAGAAGGTAGTCATCGCGTCCTTTATACTCCACAATCTCCTCATAGACAAACGCCAAGGACAACAAGGACAAGCATCTCAGCGTCAGGAGAACGTGGAACAAGGTGACTGGAGCAGAGACCCCTTGGATGGACTACAACCATTGCCACGGCAGAGGGGACCAGCCACTGCCAAAATTCACAGGGACTACTTGGCAGAATACTACAGCCGGCCAGAACAGCGCCTGCCCTGGCAGGTACCTCAAAACTGAACAGGTAAGTTGCCATGCCAATTATTCCCCATAAATCCATGCCCAACCTAATTGATATGCCACACCTATTAGACTGTCATTATTACCAAATTATCCAGGTCACATTTCTAGTTCATTTGCAACTTTCATAAATAAGATGTCAAGTATTATTATTCTGAATATTATAGTGTCCAAGCATCTCAAGTATATCTCTTATAATAATGAGTTATCCTTATCATTAAATAACGCCAATCTTATTAATTTATCCCCTCAATATTGTATTACGAGTTCAGTCTACATAAAAGTTTCTCTTGCCTAATGAGGTATCATTAGCTTTTGAAAACGTCAAGCTAAATTCATTTATCCCCTCAATATTGTATTATGTATTCCATTGAACATAAACTCTTGTTTTGTTTAGAAAATTATTAATGTCCTCCATTCATGTTCCCCATATTATTATTCATTGTATTGTGTAACTATTGTTAGTACACATTGTATTGTGTAAAAAGGAACATTACAACCAACATATACACATAATCATTATTAGTCATTGTATTGTATAAAAAGGAAAAGTACAACCAACATATACAAATAATCATTTTATTCAATATTCAAACAGCTTACAAATCATGTGTATATGTTTATACACTCCTTGCCACCATATTATATACTACTTAGCATATTATATTTATTCAATATCCAAACAATTTACAAATTATTTTTCTATGTACAGTATATACACTCATTATTGCCACCTTATTATATAGTACCTAGTATAATATTTTGTACATATCAATATCACGAATCCATGGTTTCCACCAGCCTGCCCCCACAAAACTATGACTATTAGGTTAACCCTAGTAAAAATAACTAGCAACATATTATAGACACAGCCAACCCCAGCCCTCACTAATCATGTGGTTTCTATAGTGACTGCAACAAGAATACCAACATATTTTTATATAAATGATGAGTAATAAGAGCAAGTTATTAGACCCAAGTACATTCTATTTTAATAACAATGATGAGTAATAAGAGCAAGTTATTAGCCATAATTGCTATATAGATTGGCCAACAAAATACTAGGAATATTGATTACTATGAATGATGGGCAAGAGCAAGTTACATCCCATTAATATTGAGACCTTATGAGCAAGTTAACACCACAATATTATCTATACTGACCCACAATCAATTAGGAATATTAGTAATATGGGGTGGTTGGTTGAGGTGATTTAAGAAAATTCATCAATGATCCTACTTACAAACCCGGGTGAAATGTCAACCAACCTTGGGGTGTGGGGCCTGTTCGTCTCCACTGGATTGGCTTCAGGTCGTCCAGCGAAGGGTTGGTGGGACTTCCATCCTCGTGGCGTGGCAGGGGCTGCGATATTCTTTCCACTGTGGTAGTAGGAAGGGCCTGGAGGTTGCAGGTTCTCGTAGTAGACGTTCTGATGGGTGTTGTGAGGGTGGGGTGGGAAGCCCCATGGCGTTGATGTGGTGGGTTTAGGGGCTCTCCGTCCAGATTACCCACCCGTGGGAGGGGGGCTGTCCCACTGCTGTGGGCACGCATGGCATGCATGAAGTGCATTACTTCCATCTGGTAGTGGTCGAGAAGTGAAGGGTCTAATTGAGAGAGGGTGTCCTGGACATAGTGATGGAAGAGTTTAAGGGAATGCTGGGCTGGGGTCGTGGCCATCTTCGTCGCATCCCACCTGTGGTAGAGCTCGTTCAGGTTCTTCTCCCCTTGTCATAGCTGTGGGCAATTTTTTTTAGCATTAATTCAGGAAGAAGATATAAAATTCCGGTGACAAATGTATTGGAGAGCATATGAATATTAAAATGTTTACCATTAATTCATAAAGAAGAAATAAAATCAAGTGACGAATGTATTGGGGAGCATATGAATATTAAAATGTTTAACATTACTTTACCTTGTCGTACAGGTCGCTCTCCATTGCATCACCCGTAGACGCTCTGGTGCGACGATGGCCCGTGGATGTAGAGGGAGTCGATTCCTGGGTGGTGGGAGAGACACCTGGCTCCTGCGACGTCTCCTGCGACGTCTCCTCCGCCATCGGGTCGTCGTCCAGCTCCTCCGCAGCCGTAGGAGCGATGTGGGTGGCAACGGGTCGAAGGGAACCTCCTTTCTTTTTGTACTTCTGTAAAATATATGGGGGAGTTAGTTTATCAGAGTAATATGGTGACAATTATTAATGGAATGCAATTTCTACAAAATATATGTAGTCATAATAGTGGGGAAAGAGTTATTATAGTTCCTGATATTCTCCGATTTACTACAATGTTCTATAAAAGTTTTATAACTATGTAATAACTATTTCAATTATGTTAATGCTTAGGTGGAAATTTATCAACTAACATGTAAAATTCTGATATAAAATATTGAGTCATAACGTGGCAGAAACAGTGGTTATAGTTAGATTATATATGTTGATTATTTTAAAATGTAAATACAATGTTCTTGACAATTGGAATACTTCATCCAGCGTGACCATTCCATATACATTAACACACAATCATGTATAACTATGTAATGTTGTATGGGAACTTGTATTTTATGAATATTATAAATAAACAAACATAAGTTGAAAAATTATACTCGACCTATTCCTGTCCTTTCCCATGTGTTATTATTGTTTAGCAGATATTTATAGGTTGTTTTAATATAACGTACCTTGCTCTTCCTGGTGGGAAGCTTCACGATGTGAGGCTGTAGAAATGAGAAGGCCTGGACTATCCAGGTCTCCCTCTCGGTAAGCTCATGTGTCCCAGAACCTGAGGGCTGCTCCATCAGTTTCACATACCTGGTCCGCATTCCCTCCATCCATTTGCCGAGAACGTCAACTGGAAAATAAACCTATATTATAAGCACTGTTTACAAAAATAATATAACAAATGTACTATCAAACGCGCCGAGTATATATATATAAATGGAAGCTCTCTATTCACACTTTTGACATCACAGGTAAGCACACAGTAAGCACACATTAAATAACAGGATTTGGCATTAAACAATCAACACTGTTGATGGCACTTTGTAACACTGGACAGCAATAATATGTTTTGCATATGGCCACTTTAATTCTACGCAACAACTGCACTCAACCCACCTGTAACATGGAGTTCCGCGGCCTTGTTAGTCATAGCCCGATCTTTGAAGTCCCTGTCTCGATGGGCCCGGAGTTTCTTGTTATAGAAGAAGTCATTCTCCCGGTACCACTCGGCAACAGCGACTTCATCCTTCCCAGGCAGGATGGCGTATGTCCGCTTTCGTTTGTAGATATCTGTACTGGCAGGCGGCGTTGCTTTCTTGACCTTGGAGGGGCCTGGCTCGGGTGACGGCGTGGGTGGCGTTCCTGACGAAGGGTTGGGGTCAGCGGTATGATCCTCATCCACGCTGTTGGATGGCGTCTCTCCTAATTCAGGGAAAGTGTGGACCAGCTCATGCCGTTGCCATTTCATTACCAGGGGAAGTGACTCCATCTGGGTGAGGTCCTTGACTCTGGAAGGGTTTGTCCTGATTGAAAGTCAGTTTCTTGGTCACTCCCTTCAGAGCTTGATGAACTATGTATCACCAGATCCTCCCCTTCTGCTGCCGGTGGGTCCTGGGAGGCGAAGAGGTCCATGGAAGGCTCTGCTGCTTCCTTGGCCTTCCTGGTGGGTGTGCGACGTGGTAGCTTGTCGCCCTTGCCCATCTTGGTGGTTGCTGTGTTGTGTGGAGAGGGAGAACTTGTCGGGACAAATTGTGCGGAGGGTGTGAGACCGATGCAGGCTCCGGCAGCTATATATGGGGCCCGTGCTCATGGCTGCCAGCGTACGATTCGCCTCGCTTTCTTCTGTGTCGTGTGCAATCGCGCCTTGCTCCTCTCTTTATCTGCTGTGTCGTGTGCACATCTCGGCGTGCTCGGGTTTTCCCACGTGGTCCCACGTGTACCACCCGACACAGACACGATGATTCGGCTTTGGTTCGGGGGGAATTCGAGTTGTGATCCTATCTTATACGACGGACCACGTGGCATTCGACTTGTGTTCTTGCCAATATCTTCAATAGACCCGATTGATCTTGGCTTATTCGTCTCTTTATCTGGGGAATGTCTTGTTTTAGTCGAGTAATTCGTCTATCATTCGGCTGATATTCGGTTTAATGTCTCCCTATATTCATACGATTCGGGTTATTATCAGCTTATGTTCGGCTCATGTTCGGGTAGTTTGTGTTAACTTCGTCAATGGAAATTACAGCAGAACATCGGCCGAAAAAAAAAAACGTAACACGAATGTAAGCTGACCGTAACCCGACCGAGAGACGACCTTTTTTTAACGGTTTTTACACCCGAATATCGGCTAAAAGTTAACGCATGCACTAACTTCTGGCCGAATCAGAAGATATTCGTCTGCACCCATGAACATCCCCAGACCTTCCCCAGAATCAATAAGATAATTGGCCGAATTGACCCGAATCAACCCAAAATTTCTGAAATTTGAATTTTTTTGCAAGTCATCCTGTTCGGGAGTAGGTCGCGCGACGTTCGACTTCTGTGTGAGGCGGCCTTTAGCTGGGGCACTCTGGTGGTTTGAGAATAGCGATAATATATATATATATATAGATATATATATATATATGTAATGTGTATGAGTGTGTGGGTATGGGTTATTTCTAGCGTAGTTTGGCTGGAGGTATGTGTGTCACTACTGCAGGTGCCAGTGTAGCTCACTGAGTTTTAGGTGTAAACGAAACAAAAACATTAAGCGCAGTACAACACTAGGAGATATATTAATACAACACATTATTCTCTAGAAGGAATAGAGGATTTTTTGTATCCAGGCAATGCTAGATTAAATAAGAATCGAGTGACTAATATGCTGCTAGGAAAGGATTACCTTTAATTTTAGAGGTATTTCAAAATCGCTTAAAGCAGTAGAGTTCATAAAACTGTATTTGTTTATTTATATATCATGTTTTTTCCTTTCCCTCCTAGGTCCTCCAGCAAGCCTAAATAAAACATCCAAAAGATTCCAGACGAATTTGCAATTATTTCAGCAGAAAAATGTCCGGGCAGAAAGCCGGTTCTTCCTAAATCACAGGGTCGCTATAGCTCGCCAGGTAGAAACCCACACCTTAATTTCACGAAAGGTCTGAATATTGACAACAAAATGGGGCAAAGCGTCATAAAATCGCGTAACTATTGTGGCGAACGTCTTAAAATAAAAACACTGAAGGGGCTAAACTTGAGGGATAAGGGGTTCCAGAAAAGCAAATACCACCCCCATAAAACCGTCTGTCGCTACCTAAATAAACACAAACGTCCTCATGCATGTCGTAAGGATGGGCATACAATGTTGGCAGAGTGAGGATGAGAAACAAACGAGAGAGAGAGAGAAGGAGAGTGTAAGGGATGAGAGGAGTTTCCTGTTAAGCGTTGTCTTTCAATTGTATCCTATTCTTTATTATCTCTCTCTTTCTTGCTATTCTTTATTATCTCTCTCTTTCTTGCTATTTGATATTTTTCTTCCTGCTTTTTCCTAGCTTTCCCGAAAAGGTCACGTCCTTTTAATCATATTCTGGCAACTATTAGACGATTTGTCTTTAGATTAGGAAGGATCTGTAGTAGTAAATTGAGATAATATGTAGCCTTTTCCTTGTTAGAGGTCGTTCCTAAGCTGAGTACAATCATCTAATAGTTGCTAGAATATAATGGAAATAACGTCACCAGTACTGAAGGGGTTAACCTATTATAAACAGAACCTTATATAACTCATCCTAACTAAATATAATGTAAGTAAATCTACAATCACCTATCATAATCTAGTCAATTCAAACCTGATATAACCTTTCCCAATTTTCCTCACTACATATTATAATGCAACTAAATAAATATCGTAATATAATCAATTCAAACCTGACCTAACCTCACCCAATCTTCCTCACTACGTATAATGCAACTAAATAAATATCATATAATCAATTCAAACCTGACCTAACCTCACCCAATCTTCCTCACTACGTATAATGCAACTAAATAAATATCGTAATATAATCAATTCAAACCTGACCTAACCTCACCCAATCTTCCTCACTACGTATAATCTAAGTAAATATATCATAACTTATCGTAATCTAGTCATTCCAAAACTAAAAAAACACACCCAATCTACTAAATGTATCCCAACTTAACCTAGCTATCCTAATCTGACTCAGTACAATGCAAGTACTATCTATCCTAGCTTAACCTAAGCTAACTTAACATTACCTAAGTTTACCCTTAGAAGAGGTAATGACTCATTAATGTTCTGTTTTCTGGCTATTATTAGATAATTTTATTCAGATTAGGAAGGGTATTTGGAAGGCAAAGGGCTGATTTACATAGTTTTTACCGTCATACTTCCAAGACCCTTCCTAAGCTGTATACAATTATCCAATGGTAGCCCGAATAAAGTGTCCAAATGGGTGATAATGTTCAAAAGGTTAAGCCATATCAAAGTGTGGCCAAGGTAAAGCCGGCGTCACACCAACACGTTTATAGGCCACTTGTATCGGAGTATAGAATCCGCTATAAGTTACCATATCATTGTTGTATTTTTGTTGTTTGTTTTAATATTAATACTTTAACAATTAGAACGCATTTTGACAGTTTATTCTAGCTATCATTAGACGATTTGTATACAGTTTATGAAGGAGCTGTGGGAATTAATATTATTTTGTTTTTTGTTCTATGTGAATGAGGGAGACAAAAAGCATACCTGACTGCAGCGAGTGCCTCCCCCAGAGTTGAAAGAGTGACAGGGCCAAAATCAAGGGACGTTCGAGCTAAAATGCCCGGACACACGGAATTTGAAGCAATTTAAGTTTTAGGGAAAGACTGATTCTGGGAGAGAGTTCCAGAGCTCAGCAGTTGAATAGAAGAAAGTCAGAGAATAGCGTTTCACTTTTGGGTTGGAGAGTTGCATAGAGTAGGGGTGGGATCGTGTTGCAAGACGGCTACTACGTACCCTACGTAGAGGAGGTGGTAGAAACTGGGAAAGCTCCGAAGAATACTGGTTATTGTAGTAGCGATAGAATAGCGAGAGAGATGCAACATTGCGGCGAAGAGAGAGAGATTGCAGTGAGTTGGTGAGTGTACGGGAGTTAATGATATGAAAGGCTTTCCTTTCTACTTTGTCTAGAAGTGCGGTGTGAGAGGATCCTCCCCACACATGTGAACAATACTCAATACAAGGATGCACTATGCCCCTGTACAGAGCAAGAAGCTGTACAGAGGTAAAGAACCCCTTGAGGCGGTTGAGCTCACCCAGCTTCTAGGAGGCTGCCTTAGAAAGACTGGTAATAAGGTCCTTCCAAATGAGAGCAGAAGAAAAAGAGACACTGAGAATATTGAGAGAAGATAAGGGATTGATTTGTGTATTGTTGAAAAATAAGTGATAGTCCTCTGGAGGTTCCCGACAGGTAGTAAGATGGAGAAATTGAGCCTTGGAAGCATTAAATGCAATAAGGTTTTCTCTAACCTAATTGGAAATAGTAGCTAGATCAGAGGATAAGTGTTCTATGGCTTCATTACGTTTGTCTTTGAGAGATTGCTGGCTGGGGTGTTCTGGAAAACTAATTGATTAGTGTAAGGTAGAGTCTTCTGCATATGAATGGATGGGACTGGATGTACAGTTGAGAAGGACATTTATAAAAATTAGAAAGAGAATAGGAGATAGGACAGAACCCTGAGGAATACGGGAGTTGATAGGCTGAGGAAGTGAGCGATGGCCGTCCACAACCGCAGCTATGGAACAGCCGGAAAGGAAATTAGAGACAAAGGCCCAGATGGAAGGATAGAAACCGAAGGAGGGTAGTTTAGAAATTAAAGATTTGTGTCAGACTCTATCGAAGGCCTTCGATATGTCTAGTGCAACAGAAAAAGTCTCACCGAAGTCCAGAAAGGAGGATGACCAAGAGTTAGTAGGATATGAAAGAAGATCACCAGTAGAGCGACCCTTAAGGAAGCCATACTGGCGATCTGAGAGCAGATTATGAGAAGAGAAGAAATGCTTAAGAAATTTTGAAGCAAGAATAGTTTCAAAAACTTTAGAGATACAAGAAAGGGGAGCAATTGGGCGATAGTTTGAGGGTTAAGAGCGGTCACCCTTCTTTGGGACAGGTTGTATGAGAGCAAACTTCCAGCATGAAGGGAAGACGTTAGAGGAGAGACAGAGACAAAAGAGTTTGCCTAGGCAGGGGGTCAGCACAGAAGCACAATTTTTTAGTACAATAGGAGGAACACCGTCCGGACCGCACGCCTTCTTAGTATTAAGTCCAGAGAGGGTAGTTATATAATTATGTAGAACTAGTATAGTATACTTAAACTGCATATTAGTTTTGTTAAAATTATACTGGACACAGGAGTTTTGCGGTGAAGTGAAGCACCGTGTGTATAGTAGAGCACCAGAGAACACTTGGTTAGGTTAAGTGAAGGGAGGGAAGGAGGGGGAAAAGGTTGAGTATGTGGTGTGAGAGAGAGAGAGAGAGAGAGAGAGAGAGAGAGAGAGCGAGAGCGAGCTAGAGAGAGAGAGAGAGAGCGAGAGCGAGCTATAGAGAGAGAGAGATAGCTATAGAGAGAGTAAGTGAAAGTGATAGAAAGAGGGAGAAGGGGAGTAACTGTAGCAACTGTGTAGCAACTCTGAATCAACGTTGTAACAACGTAAGTGGTGATGATAAGACATTTTACATCATTCAAGTGTCGGATTTACTTCTTGGCGAGCTATAACGAGCCTGCAATTTAGGAGAAACCGTCCTTCGGACGTTACAATTTTTGACCGAAAAAAAAAAAATGTACAAATTTAGGGGCAGTTCTGAGTTAGCAGGGTATATGGGGAGACGTTTGTTTTAGTCTAGGGGGCAAGCTAAACACACAATGTTCAAAAGTGGCAAACCACAATCAAAGCATTCAATATTAATTACACAACACAAAAACAAAACAAATAATTACCCCCACGACTTGATTAGGTTAAGATTATTGGAAAGGTGTCTGCTGAAGGAGAGAAAGAGAGAGGGAATGGCTCGGCTGTATCACATACGACCTGGGGAACCCGAACATTACCCAAAATCAGGCGTGTTACATTTATTTTGTTTATCTACCCTAGTCTTTGAGCAAAATTAATCCTAATGAATTTAAAGTTTCACCATATTCTGTATTACTGTAGATTTACTTTTGGGTGGAGTCTGTTGTTCTTACGTGTTCGAGTATATATATATATATACCTTTATAGATAGATAGATAGATATATAGATCCCTTCTGCGCTATCATGTTCTCAGGCTTCTTCCTTCCTACCTACAATTTATAGCTCTACTCCATACATACTACGCCCTTTGTGCTATTTATTCGCCGTCGTAAAGAGCGGCTGAAAATATGTGTAAACAAATTTATCTTAGGACAAACTTCGGTGTGTATTTCTCCATTCCTCTCTGTTTCTCACTTATTTACTGCCACGCTCGTTACCCCCTCTCTCTGTAATTCTGTCACTCAAATATTTATTTACTTAGATATTTAATGGCTTTAATAAGTGAACTCGACAGTGCTATAGTCTGTTAGTTCTAAGTTGGGCAGAAATCGTAACCTTTAACCTCTCATAACTCAAAATGGACTAAAGTAATCGAGCTAATATTTCTACCACATAGGAAGACTTGGCTAGGGTATAGCTCACTTGCTCTAGCCCTTTTTGAGTTACAGATATTAGAGGTTACGACTTCTGCCCAACTTAGAATGAACGGACTATAGTTTACTACGATAAACATGAAACCACTACTACTTTGATTTGAGTGCATAAATTAATAAGAAAATAAAATATCTATATATCAATACATAACTCAATAAAGAACATACTTGGGTTACTTAGTCTACTTACAAATACCATCTGTTCACCTACCAGCGATACAACCTACCTGGGGAATAAAAGTCGGGAATTAATAGATCTTCATAAAGTATGCTACGTCCATTAATAGGCAGTATGCATATATATATTATTGTAGAATTTTTGGTGAATGGATATATATATATATATATATATATATATATATATATATATATATATATATATATATAGTAGTGGCAATAGATTCTCCTCGGGGGAAGCGGAGTCTTGTAAGGGCAAGCAACACCAAGGTAAACACGAACATCTTTATTCTTGTACCGGTAACGTTTCGACATTAACATACTGTATGTCATCATTAGACCTAAAGCAATAAGAAATACATTTATTAATAAATTATGTTGACATTTATATGTCAAATGTTGACAAATATATTTAATAATAATTTAGAAAAACATAAAAAGTTAGAAATCGCGAAAAAGAGAGAGAAAAACACAACAAACAACAGCAACAGCTAAACCATATATGAACTATGTGTAGATATTGTATGATAAATATACACAATACCTTAAAAACATAATAGGTTGGTGGAGAATTCGTGGGTGCCCAAGGTGGGCTTAAGATGGTGAGTGAGGAGGGACTCTGCAATTAAACGGGTGGTGTCACCAGAACAACTGAAAATTACTGAAAAATCTGTTTTGTTAATGGAATAGCCTAAAGTTCACAATGGTCTCGAATGGCTGAAAAGGATGGTTTAGAAATGGGAAATCCAGTTCTATAAGATCGAACCAGGTGCTCCGCAACCCTAGTGTTTAAGTGCCGTTTTGATTGGCCTATATAAGTTGCATTACAGCAGCTACATTTATATTGATAAACAATAGAGGATTGCAGAACATCCGGGATACGATCTTTGAATTTGAAATGATGTGACAAAGTATTGGTAGGTTTGAATATTATTCTGAGGGTCACTTGGGGATAGAAGCAACGAATACATTTTGTGATTTTATGGCGTATCGAGTAACTTGATGGTCCTAAAACTGGTATAGTGAAACATATTACTGCCTTTTTAGCAGTCGGTACGGGGCTCGGGACTTGGAAAAGTTAATTTAGTTGTTTACCAAAACAGTTTTCAATAAATGAAATGGGGAAACCATTTGATTGTAAAATGTGTTTGAGATATTCGAGTTCATTGTGAAAAGACAAATATGAGGAACAAATGTGGTAAGCACGGGTGACTAAAGTTAAGATTAAATTTCGTTTGTACTGTATCGGGATAGATGAATTACATTTTGTCGTTAAACCCGTGAAGGTTGGTTTCCTGTATATTGAAGTATTAAATGAGTCAGGTGTTCTGTTAATATTTATGTCTAGGAAGGGGAGTTTACCATTTGTTTCAGTGTCGGAAGTGAACTTAATGTTTTCATGTTGTGAATTTAGATAAGCTAAACATTTTGGAACGTGATCGGGAGACTGGAATAAAACGAATGTGTCATCTATGTAACGTCTGTAGAGCAAAGGTTTGATAGGACAGTTGTCAAGCCATTGTGTTTCGTGATAAACTAAGAATGAATTAGCGAGACTGCAACCCAGAGGACTACCCATAGAAATACCATCTACCTGTTTGTAAAATGAACCATTGAAAATGAAAAGACTGTCTTTGGCGGCATGTGAAGGTAAGTTATGGAACTGATCCTTGGAGAATCCGTTGACAATATTTTAATTTTCAAATAATTTTGTAGTGCATATGTTAATTGTCTCGTTTATGGGAATGTTGGTGAATAAACTAGTTATATACATCAAATAAAGCCATTACACAACCAGAATGAGTGAAGTTACAAAGTTCCTTGGCAAATGTAAATTAATCCCTAACTGTGTACTCGTTGGAAGTTAAAGGAGAGATGATTGGTACTAAATACTGTGCTAGATTGTAACTGGCTGTACCTATGGCGGACAAAATAGGGCGGACAGGGCAATTTATGTTGTGAACTTTGGGAAGTCCGTATAAAATTCCAGGGCGGGCACCAGCGACGAATAAATGTGAATATAGCATTTCATCTATTGTCTCGTTTCTTCTTAGTTGTCTTAGAAAGTTGTTGATTTTGTCTTCACTTTTAATTAAGAGAGGGTAGATATCCTGATTTATTTCTGCGTAACATAATAATTCATTCAGGTTCAGGGGTAGTTTATAGAGAGGCCTTCCTTAGGGTTAAGGCCCCATTAATTACTCCTTCCATTCATCTATCCATAGCCTATGATAGCGCAGTTGGAAAGTGTGTACATGCTTAGATTGATATGCAGGATTCGAAACTGCATAATACATCGTAGGCTTGTCCACCATTCTTAACTGTCTTCGTAGCACAATGGATAAATGCACTGAATTTCGGTTTAAGCATTCTAGGTTCGAATCCCTGGACTGCCACATGTATTTGTTGATTTCATTAATTGAGTTTAGGAGTAAAGTCGGTTGGTGGAGGTAACATAAGAATTTATATATATATATATATATATATATATATATATATATATATATATATATTATTTTTTCTATTTGAATGAGGGAGTCAAAAGACATAACTGCCTGCAGCGAGTGCCTCCCCCAGAGTTCAAAGAGTGACAAGGCCAAAATCAAGGGACGTTCGGGCCAAAATGCCTAGACACACAGAGTTTGAAACAATTTAAGTTTTAGGAAGAGGGAAAGACTGATTCTGGGAGAGAGTTCCAGAGTTCAGCAGTTGAATAAAAGAAAGTCTGAGAATAGCGTTTCGCTCTTGGGTTGGAGAGTTTTACAGAGTAGGGGTGGGATAGTATTGCAAGGCGGGTACTACATACCCTACGTAGAGGAGGTGGTAGAAACTGGGAAAGCTCTGAGGAACACTGATTATTGTAGTAGCGATAGAATAGCAAGAGAGATGCAACATTGCAGCGAAGAGAGAGAGTTGGTGAATGGACGGCAGTTAATGATACGAAAGGCTTTCCTTTCTACTTTGTCTAGGAGTGCGGTGTGAGAGGATCCTCCCCACAATGTGAACAATGCTTAATACAAGGAATCACTGTGCCCCTGCACAGAGCAAGAAGCTTCGCAGGGGTAAAGAACCCCTTGAGGCAGTTGAGCACACCCAGCTTCTGGGAGGCTGCCTTAGTGAGACTGGTAATATGGTCCTTCCAAGTGAGAGCAGAAGAAAAAGAGACACCGAGAATATTGAGAGAAGATGAAGGGTTGATTTTTGTATTATTGAAGAATAAGGGATAGTCCTCTGGAGGTTCCTGACAGGTAGTACGATGGATAAATTGAGTTTTGGTAGCATTAAATACAACAAGGTTTTCTCTACCCCAATTGGAAATAGTAGCTAGATCAGAAGATAATTGTTTTATGGCTTCATTATGTTTGCTTTTGAGGGACTGCTGGCTGGGGCGTTCTGGAAAACTAATTGAGTTGTGTAAGGTAGAGTCGTCTGCATAATATTATGAATGGATGGGACTGGATGTACAGTTGAGAAGATCATATATGAAAATTAGAAAGAGAATAGGAGATAGGACAGAACCCTGAGGAACACCGGAGTTGATAGGATGAGGAAGTGAGCGTTGGCCGTCCACAACCGCAGCTATGGAGCGGTCGGAAAAGAAATTAGAGACAAAAGCACAGATGAAGGGACAGAAACCGAAGGAGGGCAGTTTGGAAATTAAAGATTTGTGCCAGACTCTATCGAAGGCCTTCGATATGTCTAATGCAACAGAAAAAGTCTCACCGAAGTCCCGAAAGTTGGATGACCAAGAGTTAGTAAGATATGAAAGAAGATCACCAGTAGAGCGACCCTTAAGGAAGCCATACTGGCGATCTGAGAGCAGATTATGAGAAGAGAAATGCTTAAGAAATTTGGAAGCAAGAATAGTTTCAAAAACTTTAGAGATACAAGAGATGAGAGCAATTGGACGATAGTTGGAGGGTTGAAAGCGGTCACCCTTCTTTGGGACAGGTTGAATGAGAGCAAATTTCCAGCAAGAAGGGAAGACGATAGAGGAGAGACAGAGACGAAATAGTTTGCCTAGGCAGGGGGTCAGCACGGAAGCACAGTTTTTTAGTACAACATATATATATATATATAATATATATGCTAGAAATATTAGTTCGATTACTCTAGTCGTTGATAGATGATAATTTTCAAGCGTGTTGGCCTACCTATTTGAAACAGGGTATAGACCCCATTGGGGTTTGTAATGTAAGATTAATGTTAAGAACGGGGTGTTTCTTAATCAATCCTTATTTTCGACGATGTTACACTACGTGACTACGGTCTTCACCACTAATTCTACTAATGTCTTCTTATCTTCGTAACAGAAAAATACTTCTAATGGAAGATTGCCTTTATTCTCATTATTTATTTCATAACTAGTAGCGTTCCTTAGCGATCAGTTTTGTCCCCAACTCTGTTCATTATTCATATCAATGATTTCCAATCTATCACTCATAACCCTATACATTCCTACGCAGATGACTTAACGCACCACAGTTCCTTAGAGGATTGTCTACTTGCTAAAAATAATGCTCATGATAATTTACACATCTCTTATACCCATGCAAATAAAGCGATATTTGTAGATCTATGACGCAAAGCCAAAAAGTTAATCAAACAAAGTGAAAACAAGCTACAATTACATGTTGCAAATCTAAGTAAGATACACCCGAAATAATTGTATAGTTACATCAGGAAGAAAGTAGTGACTTCGACGATTGGACCGTTAGTCGATGAGAAAGGAGATTACACTAAAGATGAAGCAAAAATGAGTAATGCTCTCAATACCTTCTTTGCATCAGTTTTTACAACAGAAAACCTTAGTAATATGCCTACAGCATCGCCAGTTCAGATAGATAATTCTGACGTTCTAAGCAGTATCAGCATTACAGAGAGAGAAGTTTTGAAATGTTTAGATAAACTCAAGGTAAATAGATCGCCTGGACCTGATACAACCTCGTCTAGAGTTCTAAAGTAAGCTAGGTATGAGCTCTCCAAACCACTGACACCACTCTTTAACCCCTTATTGGCGGCGCTCGACTTAAGTCGTGCACCAATTTGCAGCAAGTTAGGAGCATTATTAAGGCTTTTAAAGGGTTAAAATCGAGTGCAAATGGCCGGGAGCGCAGCGGGCCAGACAGCCGACTCCCAGGGCTTACCGCCGCCCATTAACTCATGTTCCCTGTGTTCTCGAGAGGCCGGCAGTGTAGCCAGTAGTGAGCATAGCTGGGAAATATATACCGCTATACGCTAAACTCCCATGTTCGTGGCACCACTGCAAGAGAACCACGAGTGCTACGTAGCTCGTTCTGGTCTAATTTTGAAGCTTTTAGCGCTGCTGAATACATTTCTTTTCATGCAGATACTTGATTGATCATTCAGGAGGGCCTGAATATGCCCAAATGAGCCCAAAACACCCCGCTAGACAAGGGTTAATAAATCGTTACAGTCCGGGACTATGCCTGATCAGTGAAAGCTTGCCAACGTAACACCGATATTCAAAAAGGCAGCAAATACTTACCTAGTAACTATCGTCCAATTAGCTTAACCTCAGTTGTATGTAAAATGCTAGAAACACTCATAAGAGACAAACTCGTAAATAACTTAGAGGAAAACAACATACTTAAGATATTCAACACGGTTTTCGTAATAAATGCTCCTGCTTAACAAACCTCTTAGACTTCTTCCATGATATCCTCAACTTATATGATGAGAGTAAAGCTGTAGATATTATATACCTTGATTTCAAAAGGCCTTTGACAAAGTTCCTTACAAACGTTTATCGATAAAACTAAAAGCGCATGGAATACAAGACGGTATGTTGAAATGGATATAAAATTGGCTCAGCGAGAGAAAGCAAAGATAAGTCATTAACGGTAAAGCATCCAAATAGATCAATGTAAGTAGCGGGTTACCCCAGGGATCGGTACTGGGGACAGTTCTCTGTCTAATTTACATTAACAACATAGATGAGGGTCTCACCTGTACAATTTCAAAGTTTGCTGACGATACAAAAACTGCAAATAGCGTACTGTCAAATGATCATGTTGAAGAGATGCAAAATAATCTAGATAAGTTGTCACATTAGGCTCAAATTTGGCAAATGAGTTTCAATGCGGTTAAAATGTAAAGTACTCCATATCGAAAACCGAGATGAGAAAGCAAACTATTCAATGAATGGCACCCAGCTTAAGAGTGTAGACAGAGAAACTGATTGGGAGTAACAATATCGAGTAACCTAAAACCGAGTCAACAATGTTCAGAAGTTGTTAAGAAGGCAAACAAAATAATTGGTGTTATGGCCAGGTCATTTGAGCATAAATCCAAAGATGTAATCCCAATTCTTTACAATTCCTTGGTCCGCCCTCTCCTGGAATATTGCGTTCAATCCTGGTGCCTTTACTACCAAAAAGACATAGACAATCTAGAACGACTTCAACGTAGAGTTCCCAAGATGATACCTTGCCTAAAGAACAAACCATACAAGGAGCGTCTTAGATAATTAAATCTATTTCCTTCAACCCAGCGCAGATTAAGAGGCGACTTAATTCAAGTGTTCAAAATCATCAAAGGCATCGACAATATGAACTGTAATAATTATTTCACTATCGACCAATCAAATTACACGCGGGGGAATGGTTGCAAAATTATTGGTAAAACTTTTAACTCACACGAATCTAAGAATGTCTTCTTCAATCGAGTTGTCAACTTGTGGAATGGGCTTCCCCGAGATTTCATAGACTGTAGTACCGTTGACTCTTTTAAACTTCGCATAGACAAACACCTTGCCTTAAATCCACGACTGACTGCATTTGTAATTGACTAAAGTATTTATTTATTCTGTTTATGTTTTTGTATTTATTTATTTTTGTATTTTATTTATTTATAGTTGTAAATGTAAATGTGTGTTTTATTTATTTATTTTTATATTATATGTATTTATTTGTTTTTCCTTTCTTTGTTTATTTATTTATATTTATTTATTTTCATATTACTAACAACTGTCCCCTACTAACATCTCCTAATCGTGCCACGGACATCTGTCCCAGAGCAGTCTTCCCTTTCCATTTTCCCTTACCCACTCTTAACTAGTACTGTTTGGACAATTGACCAACAGAGTCTTGGAGGGCAAGCAGCCTTGAGGGGTCGCTGGAACTGTTGTTGCTTGATTTCCTTTGTACTCCTTTGTACTCCATAACATTTAGCAGTTCTTTTACGCAGCCTGATATTCTAAATACCAAATTTAACACTGCAATTTCCCTGAACCAGGACCTATATAAAATCAATGAATGGGGACAAACAAAAATCTTGTTTCGTTTAATACAAAAAAAGAAAAAAAAATACATACAATTTCTAACAGACAGAATCTATGACTCCCCATAATTGTCAATGATGTATATATTCCCACCTCCTCTAGTATCGATATTCTTGGTGTAACACTGAATGCCACCCTGAGCCAACACGTCGTATTAGATCCATGGCTCAACAAAACTTGTTTAGAAAATGGGACTTTTATACAGAGTTTGAGAATGTTTTCCTTGATGAGCAGTTAGCCATTCGTCTATACATTAGGCTACCATAGCGCAGTTGGAATATACAGTATATTCACGCTCAGATTAATATGCAGGATTCGAAACTGCATAATAAACTGTAGGCTTGTGCATATTTCCTTTACTGTCTTGATAGCGTAATGCATAAGTGCGCGGAATTTCGATGTGAGTATCCTAGGTTCGAATCCTTGGAGTGCCACATATATTTGTTGATTTCATTAATTGAGTTTAGAAGTGACGTTGGTTGGTGGAAAACAAAATATAATAATATAATAAGATGAGGAGACGAAAAAAAACTATGAAGTGTATTATGAAGCATGATATCAACACTTCAAACTGACACCAAAAACTTACCTACATCGTACTTCATATTCCCTTGGCATGGAGTTGAATATTACAAGAAACCAACAAAACTTAATGTTAAGCTCATCATCACGGAAAGAAGAAAGGAGCTACAGAGGATTTTTTGGTGTTTTCATTAAGTATTGATACCATGCACCATCATACAACATTTAACGTTATCGCTATTAATTTATCTATTAATTTATCGCTATTAATTAAGTGGAATGGGTGTGTGTGCTGGAGTGAGTGAAGGAACAGCGAGAGAAGGTGCGTGTTTGTTTGTAAGTAGCAAATGGAAGGAATGTGTAAGAGAGTATGGGTCTGTGGGTTCAAGGATTGTGTGGGTGAGAATGAAAGTAGGAATACAAACGTGGGTGATTGTATGCGTGTATGCCCCGACAGAGGATATACTTGAAAGAAAGAAAGAGGAGTTCTGGATGAATGTGGAGGCGTGCCTGGAGAAGTTTGACAAGAACGAAAGAATATTTCTGATTGGGGATATGAATGGTAAGGTGGGTGATAGGAAAGTTGAGGGAGTGGTGGGAGGGTGGGGGGTACCATCAGAGGTGAATGGGAATGGTAGTGCACTTGTGGACGTATGTGTGGGGAGGAGGCTGTGGATAGCCAACACCTTCTTCCGACACAGAATGATCCACAGGTACACGTGGAAACGGATGTTGACGATGAAGGATAAGACAGTGGTGGAACGAAAGTCATTGATTGATTATGTATGTGTGGATGAACGAATGAAGAAATCTGTGATGGATGCTAGGGTGTATAGGGGTATTGGAGGGGGTCTGTCTGATCATTATGTAGTGGTAGCTAAGGTTAGGATACAAAAGAAGTGGGTGAGGAGAGCGGGAGGGAGGCGAGAGGAGGGTGGAATGGTGAGGAGGGTGGAGAGGTTGCAGGAGGAGGAAATCAGGGAGGAGTACAGGAGAGCAGTGGAAAGACGACTAGGTGGGTTCGACCTGGAAGTTATGGAGGAAGTGGAGGAGATGAGCAAGGTGTTTAAGGATGAGATCTGTGCAGCATGTGAGGAGGTGTGTGGAGTGAGGAGAAGAGGGAGGGGAGTGAAAGGTACAGCATGGTGGACAGAAGAGGTACGAATAGCTGTGGAAGAAAAGAAGAAAGCATATAGAGAGTGGTTGGGTAGCAGAGGGAATGAAGATTCCGAGAGACAGAAACGAGCGAGGTACGTGGAGAGTAAGAGGGTGGTGAAGAGAGTAGTGAAGGAAAGTAAGAGAAGAGTAGATGAGGAATTTGGAAGGAATCTGAGTGTAAAATGGAGGGAGAGTAAGAAACTGTTCTGGAAAGAAGTCAAGAAAGTTAGGGAAGGTAGCAAGGGAAACAGTAAGGGTGTGAAAGATAAGAATGGGAGAATGCTAGCCGAGAAGCAAGAGAGAGTCGAAAGATGGAGGGAGTACTTCAGTGAGTTGCTAAATGAAAGGAATGAAGAGCCAGCAAACATAGCTGGATATGGTATGGGAGGGAGAAGAAGAGAAGTAGTGGAGGAGGAGGTGGGGATTAGGAGGTCAGAAGTGTGGGAAGCCATGAAAAGAGTGAAGTTGGGGAAAGCACCAGGAACAGATGGAGTGTGTGGGGAAATGTTGAGGTATGGTGGTGAGATAGTGATAGAATGGGTATGGAAAATGTGCAAACTAGCATGGGAGAAGGGGAGTGCACCCGATGACTGGAAGACTGGCATAATAGTCCCCCTATATAAGGGCAAAGGGGAAAGAGGAGTGTGTGGTAACCACCGAGGAATATGTCTTCTAAGCGTAGTAGGGAAGGTATACAGTAGGGTAGTGATTGAGAGAGTGAGAGTGAGAATGGAGAAATGGATAGGCGACGAGCAGGGAGGTTTTAGGAAGGGAAGAGGATGTGTAGATCAGATTTTTACCCTGAATTGTGTTGTGGAGAAGTATCTGGAGAAGAAACAAAAGGTGTATGTTGCCTTTATGGACTTGGAGAAGGCCTATGACAGAGTGGATAGAGAAGGTTTGTGGAAAGTACTTAGAATATACGGAGTAGAGAGCAAGTTGCTGAAAGCAGTGAAGAGCATGTATGAGGGTGCAAAGGCGGCAGTACGTGTGGAGAGTGAGCAGAGCGAGTTCTTTGACCTGAATGTTGGTTTGAAACAGGGGTGTGTGATGTCCCCGTGGTTGTTTACTGTATATATGGATGGAGTTATGAAAGAAATACTATCAAGAGCAGTGGATGTTGGTGTATCGCTGAAAAGGGAGGGAATTGAGTGGAAGCTACCTATACTGCTGTTTGCGGATGATACAGTTCTGATGAGTGATAATGAATGGGAGTTGCAGGGTCTGGTAAATGAGTTTGGAACAGTGTGCGAAAAACGGAATTTGAAGGTAAATACGGGGAAGAGCAAGGTTATGGTCTTCGAAAGGGGTGAAGTCACAGAGTGTGAGGTGAAGCTGAACGGTCAGGCTATGGAGATCGTCAACTCTTTTAAGTATCTGGGCAGTGTGTTGAGTAAAGATGGGACTATGGATGAAGAGGTGCGGGAGAGGGTACAACAGGGGAAGAGGGTTGTAGGAACGCTAAAAGCAGTAACAAGAAATAGGGTGGTCAGTATGGAAGTGAAGAAGTCCTTGCATGACAGTGTGGTAATCCCGACACTGACTTACGGAAGCGAAGCATGGACGTTGGTTGAGAGACTCAGACCAAGAGTGAGAGCAGTGGAAATGAATTACTTAAGGAGTGCGTGCGGAGTTACATGGAGGGATAGACAGACTAATGAGGAAGTAAGAAGGAGGTGTGGTGTGGAGGTAGATGTGCTGGAAAGTGTGAAAAGGAACAACTTGAGATGGTTCGGCCATATGGAACGTATGGAAAGCGAGAGAATGACTAAGAGGGTGTATGAGAGCGAGGTGGAGGGACAGAGGGGGAGAGGTAGACCGAATATGAGGTGGAAGGATGGAGTGAGGAAGTACATGAACGAAGGTGGTGCTGGTTGGGGGGAGGGGCGTCGACTGACTGGGGACAGAGGTGCATGGGGGCGGTTCGTTCGTGGCCACCCCTTCGGGGATCACGGCGTCAGGCAATAGATAGATAGATAGATAGCTATTAATTTTCATTAGTCGGAAAATTGGTTTAAACGGACAGAAAACACCATAAAATCCTCTGTAGCTGCTTTCTTCTTTCCATGATGATGAGCTTAAAATTAAGTTTTGTTGGTTTCTTGTATTATTCAATTTGAAGTATTGATATCATGCTTTATAATACACTTTATAGTTTTTTTCCTATCCTTATCTCATTGAAGAAAAACAGGGTTAGAAATGACCAAAAACACCAAGATGCCGACTTTGAGGATCCATAACTACAAAACAATACCCCAAAAAGCCTATGTGTATATAACAGTTTTAACTTAGAATTACTCTATCTTTCATCTCTGGAAGTATTTGACAAAACTTGCAGGACACCCTGTATATATACAGTATATACCGGGTATAATTATATATATATATATATATATATAAATATGTATATTTATTTATTTTTTTCTATATTCCAGCTAGGCCTACTCCCTCTCACGGTGAACATGGTGAGGCTCGTGAGGTCTTGCTCCAGTCTAGGGAGTGAGACATGCGAAGCTTCACGGCTCGAAGAAACTCCATCTCTGAAGCCGCCTCGCCTCTGCGCTTCACAGTCTCATCCCCCACACTCGGACCCTCACTCTCAGAACGCCACCTATTGAGCAATTAACTCAATAGGCATTGCCCTCTGTAGCATATTGTTGAATATGGGAATATTCATACAGTGCTATTTAATCAGGAAACAATGAGGGCATTTTTTTGGCATTTCGGTGTGCTGTGGTAATGCACTGATACTAGGTACAGCACAAATTCCATCCCAATAATATCTTCCCAGTGACATATTGGGATTCGAACCCGGGTCCATTTGATTACCAGTCCAGTGGCAAGACCACTCCGCCACACCTCCCCTAAATATATATATATAAATATATATATATATATATATATATATATATATACTGTATATATGTATATATGTATGTATGTATGTATATCTCCATTTATAATTCCTAAACCCAGGAGAACCACCACCACCACCACTATATTTGTCCCTACCTTCTTACTATAGGAGGAGGTGGATATATTTATAGGCGAGTCAATCTTAGACTGTCATTCAAAATATATATATACAGTATATACACACACACGCACACACACATCATCGACGTTCTAAGAAAATAATATGATAAATATCTTAATTGCACATACAAATGGCTAATTGGATTTTTGTAATTGTAATAGCCTACCACACCCCTAAAGAAATACAAATCAAAGCAAAACCCTTTTTTTAATTAGTCAAATCCAATTACAGGTTTACGTCCTGTACCTGAAGGCTTATTGTTTACAATATATGTTTGTACAATTATATTATTGGAATGTTTGTGTGTGTGTGTGTGTGTGTTTTTTTTTGTTTGAGGGAAAGACTGATTCTGGGAGAGAGTTCCAGAGCTCAGATGTTGAGTAGAAGAAAGTTTGAGAGTAACGTTTCACTCTTGGGTTGGGATTGAGTTGCAAGACGGGTACCACGTGCCCTACGTAAAGGAGGTGGTATGCACTGGGATAGCTCTGAGGAACACTGTGTGTAAGAGAGAGAGAGTTACACAGTTATTCAGACTTCATAGACCTTGCAGTCCCTACTAGGTAGTCTTGCCTTAATACTAGGGACATTGTATAGTAGAAGAATAGGATAGCAAATTAAACGGCTCTCTCCCCACCCTCTCTCCCTCCGACTATAAAGCCGTACCGGAAAATAGGATGAAATGTAACCTTATGGGTCAGGAAATGCCCACAAGGACAGTTTTTATAGAGTATAGAAATGTTTTAATTTGAAAGTGAACTTACATTTACATACTGATTTATTCATATTAATCCAATCTCCATCAGATGATCGTTCAGTTTTGTATTAACCCCTTCAGAACGATGACACCTTTTTACTTTTTTCTGGCTTAAGTTTAACGATTGTATACAGTTTAAGAACGACCTATATTATTCAGAGGTTTATTGAGATCGTATTTACCCCTTTGAGTCCTAGAGGTGCATCATATCTCAGAAAATCGTCGAATGGTAATCAGACTACGAGGAAAAATACGTCATCGTGCCGAAAGGGGTTAAACGTATCAATTTAATTACTATCAACCACCTCCCTTGGTAAACTGTTCCACTCTTTGACCACACTGTATGTGAAGACATGTTGTGTAACATCTAGGTATGCCTTCTTTCTATTTAATTTAATTCCATTATCTCTGGGTACAGCATTGTTATTAATCGTGAACACTGCACTGATGTCTACTCCGTCAATTCCTTTTAATTTTCTTAAAACACTCGATAAATTGGCCTCGTAATCTCCTTTTCTTTAGCGAGAACAAGTTTAATTTATGTCTATCTATCTATCTATTGCCTGACGCTGTGATCCCCGAAGGGGTGGCCAAAAACGAACCGCCCCCATGCACCTCTGTCCCCAGTCAGTCGACGCCCCTCCTCCCATCCAGCATTGCCTTCATCCATATACTTCCTCACTCTATCCTCCCGACTCTCTTTCGGTTTGCCTCTCCCTCTCTGTCCTTCCACCTCGCTCTCGTACACCCTCTTAGTCATTCTCACGCTTCACATACGTTCCATATGGCCGAACCATCTCAAGGTGTTCCTTTTCACACTTTCCAGCACATCTACCTCCACACCACACCTCCTTTTTACTTCCTCATTCATCTGTATATCCCTCCATGTAACTCTGCACGCACTTCTCAAGTAACTAATTTCCACCCCTCTCACTCTTGGTCTGAGTCTCTTCTCCAACGTCCATGCTTCGCTTCCGTAAGTCAGTGTCGGGATTAGCACACTGTCATGCAAGGACTTCTTCACTTCCATACTGACCACCCTATTTCTTGTTACTGCTTTCAGCGTTCCTACAACCCTCTTCCCCTGTTGCACCCTCTCCCGCACTTCTTCATCCATAGTCCCATCTTTACTCAACACACTGCCCAGATACTTAAATGAGCTGACAATCTCCCTAGCCTGACTGTTCCACTTCACCTCACACTCTGTGGCTTCACCTCTTTCGAAGACCATAAACCTGCTCTTCCCCGCATTTACCTTCAGATTCCGTTTTTCGCACACTGTTCCAAATTCATTTACCAGACCCTGCAACTCCCATTCATTATCGCTCATCAGTACTGTATCATCAGGAAACAGCAGTATAGGTAGCTTCCACTTATTTCCCTCACTTATCAGCGATACACCAACATCCACTGCTTTTCCTTGAATTTCTTTCATGACTCTATCCATATAATTATACAGTAAACAACCACGGGGACATCACACACCCCTGTTTCAACCCACTTTTCACATTCCTTCTCTATCCATTCTGTCTAAGGCGTTCTCCAAGTCCATAAAGGCAACATACACCTTTTATTGCTTTTCCAGATATTTCTCCACAACACAATTCAGGGTAAAAATCTGATCTACACATCCTCTTCCCTTCCTAAAACCGCCCTGCTCGTCACCTATTCAATTCTCTGTTCTCACTCTCACTCTCTCAATCACTACCCTACTTTACACCTTCCCTACTACGCTTAGAAGACATATTCCTCGGTGGTTACCACACACTCCTCTTTTCCCTTTACCCTTATATAGGGGGACTATTATGTCTGTCCTCCAGTGACAATCCAGTCATCAGGTGCACTCCCCTTCTCCCATGCTAGTTTGCACATTTTCCATACCCATTCGATCACTATCTCACCACCATACCTCAACATTACCCCACACACTCCTTCTGTTCCTGGTGCTTTCCCCAACTTTACTCTTTCCATGGCTTCCCACACTTCTGATCTCCTGATCCCAACCTCCTCCTCTTCTCCCTCCCATACCCCATCCAACTATGTTTGCTGGCGCTTCATTCCTTACATTTAACAACTCGTTGAAGTACTCCTTCCATCATTTGACTCTCTCTTGCTTCTTGGCTAGTATTCTCCCATTCTTATCTTTCAAACCCTTACTGTTTCCCTTGCTACCTTCCCTAACTTTCTTGACTTCTTTCCAGAACAGTTTCTTACACTCCCTCCATTTTACACTCGGATTCCTTCCAAATTCCTCATCTACTCTTCTCTTACTTTCCTTCACTACTCTCTTCACCACTCTCTTTCTCTCCACGTACCCCGCTCGTTTCTGACTCTTCATATCTTCATTCCCTCTACTACCCAACCACTCTCTATACGCTTTCTTCTTGTCCTCCACAGGTATTTTTACCTCTTCTGTCCACCATGCTGTACCTTTCACTCCCCTTCCACTTCTCCTTACTCTACACACCTCCTCACATGCTGCACAGATCTTTTCCTTAAACACCTTGCTCATCTCCTCCACTTCCTCCATATCTTCCAGGTCGAACCCACCTAGTTGTCTTTCTACTGCTCTCCTGTACTCTTCCCTGATTTCCTCCTCCTGTAGCCTCTCCACCCTCCTCGCCATTCCACCCTCCTCTCGCCTCCCTCCAGCTCTCCTCACCACTTCTTTTGTATCCTAATTTTAACTGCTACTACATAATGATCAGACAGACCCCCTCCAATACCCCTATACACCCTAGCATCTAGCACAGATTTCTTCATTTGTTCATCCACACATATATAATCAATCAGTGCCTTTCGTTCCACCGCTGTCTTATCCTTATCCTTCATCCTCCGCACCACTTTCCATGTGTACCTGTGTATCATTTTGTGTCGGAAGAAGGTATTGGCTATCCACAGCCTCCTCCCCACACATACGTCCACAAGTGTACTACCATTCCCATTCACCTCTGACGGTACCCCCCACCACTCCATCGACTTTCCTATCACCCACCTTACCATTCATATCCCCAATCATAAACATTCTTTCGTTCTTGCCAAACTTATCCAGGCACGCCTCCACATTCACCCAAAACTCCTCTTTCTCTCCTACAATTTATATAATCTTTCAAAATATGGTTTGTTTCTCAGAGAGGGGATTAGCTTAGTTGCTCTACGCTCCACGGATTCGAGTTTTTCAATGTTTTTCCTGAATAACGGCAAAATAATGTTCTCGTTTTTATAGGTAACATTTATTTTGATTAAACTCAGGGCTCTGTTAACTTATTTGCCGCACCCTAAGATTGCTCTGAAGATTTTAAGTTTTCAGATATTATAACCCTGAGATCTTTAACCCCTTCTATACCGGACACGTATTTTGTATTTGATTTCAGTTATATTTAGACGATTTTATGAAGCGTAGGAAGGATATAAGGTACCTAAAAGGCTTAATTGAGGTAGTCTCTAGCCTTGTTATTAGTAGACGTCCTTCCTAAGCTGAATAAAATCGCTCAATATTTGCCAGTATGTAATGAATAGGACATCGCCGGTACTGAAAGGGTTAACCTTAGAGTCTGGTATTATGTGTTGGCCTTTCATTTAATAATCTTACTTTTTGTTTTGTGCACCAACGTGGAAAATTTTACATTTGTCAACATTAAAGGGCATTTGCAACTTTTCTGGCCATTCCACTATTTTGCTTAAGTCGGACTGTAGGCTATTTCTGTCTTCCTCAATCAAAACTATGTTACCTATTTTTGTATCGTCAGCAAATTTGAAGATAAAGTTATTTTCAGACCTACATCAATATAATTTATATATATATATATATATATATATATATATATATATATATATATATACAGTATATATATATATATATATATATATATATATATATATATATATGATAAAATAAAACCAGACCAAGGACCAATCTTTGAGGCACACCACTGGTAATAGGCACCCAATCTGATGTTATACCATTAATAACAACTCCTTGCTTTATGTTTGTAATCCGTATTTATCACCAATCAACTTTACTTCTAAACTCAATAAATTAAATCAACAAATACATGTGGCCTTCCAAGGACTCGAACCTAAGATACTCACACCGAAAAGCCTATGCCCGGGACATTTCTATATTAAAAAAAATACACATTTAATTGGAAAGGGGATCTTGTGGAGTGTTTGTTTGTTTTAAGCTTGATGGAGGTCAAGCGAGCAAACTTAAAACAACAAAAACATGATAATAATAATTTATAGAAAAATACTAATAATAATTAATACAACAAACAAATAAACAAATCAAACAGTTTCGATAATACCGAGATGTGATAGATGTTTCTCAACTCATGATGAACTTACGTATTTCAAAATGGCGCTTATGTATCAAGATTAATATTCTTAAATGATGGATTCTAAATAAGCTTCTACCACCAATCATTATAGGCGACTTGACGTTCATTTATAACTTATCTAATAATTTATTGTGAGGTACCTTGTCAAATGCCTTTTGAAAATCTAGGTAGGCTATGTCAAGTGCCTTAGTTGAGTCATTACAGTAGGAGTAAATAATGTATTATATAATTCGAGGAGGTTAGTTAAGACACGATTTTCTGGTAACTAACCCTGTGCTGGCTGACTCGTATTAATTCATTAGATTCAAGATACTCAATTATTTTATCTCTTAAAATGGTTTCAAGAATGTTTCCTATTACTGACGTTAAGCTTATTGGTCTGTAATTAATAGCTTTGTCTCGATCACCCTTTTCGTGAATGGATGTAATGTTGGCTGTTTTCCAATCATTAGGGACGCAACCCTGCAGTGGTGATGAGTTAAAGATTATGGTCAGAGTTTTGCATATTTCTTATTTTACTTGTTTTACTATCCTCTTATGGAAATTATCAGGCCCCGGAGACTTGTTGATGTATAATCTATATAATTTACATAATACTTCACTTGAGCTGATAGTAAAGTTTCCTACTATTTCTTGCGTTACTACTGCCCTATGTGTCGTATTATCATTCCGTTTGTAAAAACAGAACAAAAGTAGTCGTTAAGTGTATTTGCAATATCTATGTCGGCTGTCAATATTTGACTCTAGTTATGGGCCCATTCCGCTTTGTATCTATTTGTTGTTATTTACGTAGTTATAAATATGTTATGGGTTATCGGTGCTTTATTTGGCTATAGCTACTTCATAATTCCATTTAGTGGATCTAATCAGTTTCTTAACATTTCATTTAGCGAGGTTGTATAATTCCTTTACTTGGTCGTTAGTACAGCCATTGTGTTTAAGCTTAAGCATTGTTTTTGTTTTTTTTCTATTTGTGAGTGCATTGCAGATTTCACTGTTGAACCTTGATGGGGTTTTAATTTCAATCGTTCATTTAACTTTATTTGGTACGGACTTGTTCTGTGCCATCATAAACATGTTCTTAAACTGTTCCCACATCTAATTTGTTTCGTTAGTTATATCTAACAATGAGTGTGTGTTATGCAGTGCTTGCCTAAGTTCGTCAAAATCATCATTTTTTTAAATATGGCACCAAGATTTATATTTTCCCAATAGTATAGCTGCAATTAACATAAAATCTAATGATTCAATGGTCGGAATTTGACGGATGTTCACCAATCTCTAAATTAGTAACTAACGTTTTATGGACAATTATGACAAGGTCGAGAATAATATGTTCATGCGTTCCTTCCTTTACACACTGATATTATTTTTAGGAAATTATCCTTTATGAAATCTATAATTTTGATTGCATTAACATTATTTCCGGTGACAAGATTCCATTCTATATTAGGGACATTATAATCGCCTAGAAGAATACATTTATCCAAAAGAGTTGTATTTAGTATCTCGTAGCGGATCTAATCAGTTTCATAGCATTTCTTCTAAGGGAGGTTGTATAATTCCTTACTTTGATCGTTAGTACAGTCATTTGTTTAAGCTCGAGCATTTTATTGTTGATTGTTTATTGCATTATGCTAGATATTATATATGTTTGTGTAAGAAAGAGAGATAGAGAGTAAGGGAGAGGGGAGAGTGAGTGAATGAGAGGGAGATAAATTGAAGATAGGTATTTTTTCTTACTCCCCCATCAGTACAAGTTTCACCACTATAGGAACGTGTTGCTGTGTGTGTGTGTGTGTGTGTGTGTGTGTGTCTTGGAGGCATGTAAGCCGCTTGTGAAAACAAAACAAAATATTGTAACAAGGATTCAACGCATTATTTATAAAGTTATACATTAACAAAATATATATCAGATATTAAAATTATAATAAACAGCGAGATAATATAATAACACACATTTCTGACGTATATTAATACTTGTCAAAATTGTGTAAATAGTTACCAGACTTTTGAAATCGGCGATGGGCTGAACCTATCAGAATGGGGGTTCAGTGTGCCCTGCCTCCCACAACTTGATCTCTCCATATCTTATATAAGATTTCTTTCTCTTTCTATAATTTTTTGACGTAACCAATTTTGTTCTACTCAATTTCTGATGACAAAATGCGACTGTCCCAATTTGTTGACTGCCCAATATGCAAAATATCCCTTAGTACTATACCACTTTTTTCCAGCGGCCAAATATTATGCGCCAGGTATTGTGGAGATACCCGGTTCTCTGCAGTTGTAACAGAAACCCGGTTATGGCGGGTGGTTGCGACCTGATGAAATCCATCCACCTTTCAATTTTACCTGTGAGTGGGAGGGGGAGTGTTTGACTACATTTATATATTCTTCTTAGATTGACTTTATTGTATCTCTTTGTTGTTCTAAACTAAACTTTTTGTCCACGTGTGTGTGTGTGTGTGTGTGTGTGTGTGTTTGCAAACATGGGTGGTATCATAGGCACTGTGTTGCATCATTGTATAGGTTTTTGTTAATAAGGAGATTGAACTGTACACGAAACATAACATAATTCGAACAAAATTTGCTTTATATCCGTGGTTCGTTTTGGTGTTCGAGGGTTCATATTGTGCCAGGATTTGTGGTTCAGAGCGTATGTAGGCTTTGATTGTCCATTGATAGCCTCAATAGGAATACAACACGCAACCATGGATAGCAGTTAAAATTAAAAAGGTTCATATTTGTGGAAACTTTTTCACATATACGATCTGTTCTACCTGGAACAAACTTCCCTCAGAAGTTGTACACAGTTCTTCAGTAGAGCAGATCAAAAAGAGAGTAAATAGTATTTTGCATATACTCTGTAATGGGTGTAGTGCACTAAACAATCTCTCTCTCTTTCCACCTCGATTATCTCCCCGAAATGGGATTGCAAGGTCATTGAGATACAAGCTATTCCTTGTAATCCCTTGCATCACTCACTCACCCACCCACCCTCTCTCTCTCTCTCTCTCTCTCTCTCTCTCTCTCTCTCTCTCTTATCAATACTTGTTCTACAGTGGACCAATACAGGCTGATGATGATAATGATGATGGTGGTGGTGGTATATACCTTGTGTCTGTCCGAATTGATGATATTAAAGGGTAACTTTTTCTGGATCTTCTTCTCCCTCAAGTTTAACCCCTTTATTTTTTAGATTACAAGATCTATCCATCTATCTACAACTGGACGACGTGATCCCCGAAGGTGTGGCCACGAACGAAACACCCCCATGCACCTCTGTCCCCAGTCAGTCGACGTCCCTCCTCCCATCCAGCACCACTTTCACGCATAACTCCATCCTTCCACCTCTCACTCGGTCTACCTCTCTCTCTGTCCTTCCACCTCACTCTCGTACACTCTCTTAGCCATTCTCTCGCTTCCCATATGTTCCACATGGCCCAACCATCTCAAGGTGTTCCTTTTCTAACTTTCCAGCACATCTACATCTACACTACACCTCTCTCTGTCTATCCCTCCATGCAACTCTGCACATACTTCTCAATTAACTAATTTCCACCCCTCTCACTCTTGGTTTGAGTCTCTTCACCAACGTCCATGCTTCACTCCTATAAGTCAATGTCAGGATTACCACATTGTCATGCAAGGACTTCTTTACTTACATGCTGACCACCATGTACAGGCTCTCAGCCTATGCCCGAGAGGGAGTAGTTGGAATATAGACAGAAAACAAAAAATCTTGTTACTGCTTTCAGCATGGTGATGGGCTGGTCTATCAGAGTGAGAACTGAGCGATCTCTGCCATACCCATAGCTTACTCTGACTGTTCCTTTTACTTATATATTTTCTAGATCTCGAGTGACGGCGTCTCTTCCGTGGATTGACCTCCCAATCTACCAAGATTGGAAGCCAAAGCGTCACATTTTTCCCTTGCCCCTCAATTTTCTCTTCATAATTGATGAGGGGCACAGGGCCCTGGGTGGGGCTTTGGTTTCCCGGGCGTTTCCGCACCCTCCTCAGCTCCCCGCCATGGAGTGGCTTCGGTCACCCAGGCTTTATTGTGGTCGGCAGGGAGGGTTCTGTGGGGGCCCTCGGTTATGGCCTTGGCCGTGCTCGGGGCCTTGGGGCTGTTCGGCCAGGCAGCTTGGGGAACATCAACAACAACAACAACAACTGCTTTCAGCGTTCCTACAACCCTCTTCCCTTGTTTGTACCCTCTCCTGCACTTCTTCAGCTATACACCATCTTTTCTCAACACACTGTCCAAATACTTAAATGAGCTGACATTCTCCATAGTCTGACTGTTCAACCTAACCTCACACACTGTGGCTGCACCCCTTTCAAAGACCATAACCTTGCTCTTCCCTGCATTCACCTTTGTTACGACCGGCACTACGAAATAAACAAGGGCACTTAATAATGGACTAGATGATAGGCTATATCTGCAACAACGGACATTTGTTATATCTATTACAACGGTACGCTAATTACAAACCCTCGAACTATTACGCCGGTGAACAAAACACTTAAAACCCTCCAGAGTTAATCTACTGGATAAAGGGGTATCAATTAACTGGGTTTTAGTGCACTTCTACAAAGGCTTTCCGGTGACGGCAAAGCCAACTCACAACAGGAGCACTTACTTTACGAAAATGCTCTTAAGGAATAACAATGCTTGAATAAACTATATAAGATTTAATATAGGAATAATTGCTTACGTTAACTTTAGTGTGAGTCAGTACGCATCACTAAACTCTTCAATGCTCTATAAAAACACTGGAAGCCTAGTCCTACAGCAATCAGATAAGGAATCTTCTGAAAAGGTCTGATGCTCTAAGATGCTCGTTAATACAGAACAGAAATAATGCAGGGGCAGGACACCAAAGCGTGTATCTTAACACCTTACGAGCGGCCTATGCGGTTTATTTATATGTACCGCCCAGCGGGGTGTTTTTAGCCAAAATAGGGCTGTTTACATGATCATTTTCATGCCTAAATAAGACCCAGAACGTAAAACAAGTACCTATCCCTGAAAGGGCATAAACAGAGCTTTCGAATGACACCATAACGATCCTTTTATGATGGCTAGTTTTCTTGCAATAACCGTGCAACGCGAGTGCAAAAAGCATGTAATTCGGTACTTTCCCCATATAATTCAGTATGTAGCAGAGAGGAGGAGCTGAGATTCGTGTCAGTAGGTTCGCCGCGGTGGTCTGGAGCAGTCATACGCTCGCTAGTCTCCTGCCACCACTTGTCTCTCTCTCTCAGCAACATTACGTGCTGAAATTGCCACTCGACCTATGTCGAGCGCCGCCACATAGTCCAGCTTTATTTAACTCGACTTATGTGGTGAGCCGCTAATTAAGGGTTAAATACACCAATAAGTAGGATACATATATATAACAGGGGAGTGCAACAACTCTGTGACAGCACTAATAATACCCACTCAGAAACAGTACTTCCTTAGCCAACGTAACAGCCAAACTGGGTTGTGCACTATGCATCAACCAAGGCTAAAATAAGGCGTGAATAATTCCTAAAGCATACACAATGAAAGTTAATAAACACAATGCTGTCTTTCTCACTAATAAAGTCTAGCAGTGGCATAAAAGGTACTAGGAAACTAGGCAGAGCGCAAGCATGCTCGTAGCCTACTGTCTCCCCTTGAACAGATTTCCCTTATGTTACGTTAAGTGACTTGGAGGCTCTCTTGGTAAGTCCAGATCTCTAGTATCTGGTCTTGCCATGGCGCTCCACAAAGGTCAACAAAATGAGGTAGCAAGCATACAGGTAAGTATAGGCAAAAGCCCTTCACCTGTATACTGCTACATTCGCAAAGGAAAATATGCACAAGGGTTACAGGCTAGCTAGCTTCGTCGATGTTGTACAGGCTCTGACTTGCCACATACATAACTCAGACAACGACCAAAGATACCTTCCACTGTCTAGCATTAAATAATGGGAAAGAACAGCTCAATAATTAAAAGCACCCCAACACTAGGCTACCATATGACTATGACTCTAATAATCCCTAAAACTAGTGCAAACATAAATGTGAGAGCTGGTGCTGGTAATACGACTGGCCGACTATGGAAGTTGTATGCAGAACCAGAAGGGATAAGTAATTGAATAAAGAGAGAAGTATGAAAACGAAGAAGTTCAGAGAGAGAGAAAGTAGTACAGGGGGCTATATGAGGGACAGATTGCAAAGGACATGTAGGACCAAGCACGCTGTGCCAACTCTGAAGGAGACACGAGGGCAAGCGTCGTATGACGTAGACAGGCCCACCGGCCAATCACGGGCGTGGGAGACTCCTCCGAGTGCGGGAGGCATACGTACATACACACGCACACACTACCACCTCGCTGCTCGCTCTCTTTCTCCTTACAGCTTCACACAATGCATCTTATATTCTAGCAATGATATAAAATACTTCCAAGTGTCACAAACAAGAATAAAGACCACCACTGATCTGTCTGTGACAACATGAACTCTATGAAAGAAAGAACATCGTTCTACGATTATTGTAGCCCATATCACTGCCCTGGCGAGCGCTAGCGAGTTACGAGTGCATTCTGTCAAGCTGGCCAGCGTAACACCTTCAGACACTGTTTTTCACACACTGTGCCAAACATATTTACCAGATCCTGATACTCCCATTTACTATCGCTCATCAGAACAGTATCATCGGCAAACAGCAGTACAGGCAATTTCCACCCCTTTCCTTCCCTTATCAGCGGTATGCCAACTTCCACTGCTCTTCTTGTATTTCTTTCATGACTCCATCCATATATATATTGAACAACCATGAGGACATCACTAACCCTTGCTTTAACCCAACATTCAGATCAAAGAACTCACTCTGATCATTATCCACACGCACCGACGCCTTTGCACCCTCACACATGCTCTTCACTGCTTTCAGCAACTTGCCATCTACTACGTATATTCTCAATACTTTCCACATGCCTTCTCTAACATCTCTGTCATAGACCTTCTTCAAAACCGTAAAGGCAGCATACAACTTTTGTTGATTCTCTAGATATTTCTCCACAACACATTTCAGGGCAAAAAATCTGATCTACACATCCTCTTCCCTTCCTAAACCCGCCCTGCTCGTCTCCTACGCATTTCTCCGTTCTTGCTCTCATTCTCTCGATCACTACTCTATTGTACACCTTCCCTACTACACTTAGAAGACATATCCCTAAGTGGTTACCACACACTCCTCTCTCCCCTTTAACTTTATACAGGGGGACTATTATGCCTGACTTCCAGACATCAGGTGCACTTCCCTTCTCCCATGCTAATTTAAACATTTACCATTCCCATTCGATTATTATTTCACCAACATACCTCAGCATTTCCCCACACACTCCATTTATTCCTGATGCTTTCCCCATCTTCACTCTTTTCATGGCTTCACACACTTCTGACCTCCTGATCCCCACCTCCTCCTCCACTACTTCTCTTCTTCTCCCTCCCATACCCTATCCAACTATGTTTGCTGGTGTTTCAATCCTTACGTTTAACAATTCGTTGAAGTACTCTCCCCATCTCTAGACTATCTCTTGCTTCTCGGGTAACACTCGCCCATTCTTATCTTTCACACCCTTACTGTTTCCCTACCCTTGCTACCCTCTCTAAATTTCTTGACCTATTTCCAGAACAGTTTCTTACACTCCCTTTATTTTACACTTAGATTTCTTCCAAATATTTCTTACCTTACCTTTGGATACCTTTGGATGTGTTCGCCGCTCCTCTAGCGGCACCAAGGAGCGCGACGCCCCTCGTTATGGGTGGTGATTTGGTGCAGTAGACTGTTTGAAGCGACAGCTCGCTCCCTTGCGAGGATGGGCTCGTCTGGCACTTTTTGCAGTTCGACATCTAGGGCTCTCTTGAAGTTGTCTAACGAGATGTCCCTCATGTCTCTTACTCGCCGTGGGAGTTTGTTGAAGAGACGTGGGCCTCTGTGTGATAACCAGCCCTCTCGCAGAGAGCCCATAGCACCCCTGTTATTCATCCGGGGGATTTCGCATTCCCAGCCTCTCCTATCACTGAATTTCATGACTATCGGAGTATGTAGGTTTGGTACTAAACCCTCTGCGATTTTCCATGTGTATATTATTAGGTAACGTTCTCTTCTACGTTCCAGTGAGTACAGATTCAGTGCTCTTAAACGCTCCCAATAGTGTAGATGTTTTATCGAACTTATATGCGAAGTGAAATTTCTTTGTACACTCTCTATGTCATTTATTTCACCTGCTTTGTATGGGGATGTTAATACACTACAGTATTCAAGCCGCGGTAGCACTAGAGATTTGAAGAGCGTTATCATAGGCAATTCACCGCGTGTTTTAAAAGTACGCAGAATCCAACCCGTTAGACGTTTCGCAGCCGCCACTTTGACCTGGTTATGTACTTTGAAACCCATATTTTCAGACATTAATACCCCAAGGTCTTTCACACTGTCTTTCCGTTTTATTATGTGGTTAGATTCTGTTAAGTAATTTGTAATTTCTTTAACACCATTATTATCTCCGTACCGTATTAATTGGAATTTTTCCTCATTGAATTGCATGTTGTTTTCCCTGGTCCACTGGAACACTACATTCATGTCTTCCTGCAGTCGGCCCGTGTCCTCTTGTGTGTTTACTATCTTACTTAATTTTGTGTCATCAGCAAAAGACGACACCGTACTGTGTCTGGTGTTGGTATCTATGTCGCAAATTAGTATGAGGAACAGAAGGGGCGCTAGCACTGTTCCTTGGGGCACTGAGCTTTTGACATCCGAAGGCTCAGAAGTGACTTGGTTTACTGCTACCGATTGTTTTCGGTTTACGAGGAAATTGTATATCCACCGTCCGATTTTCCCAGTTATACCTTTTGCTTTCAGTTTGTGGGCTATTATACCATGGTCACATTTATCAAATGCCTTAGCAAAATCGGTGTAAATGACATCCACGTTTTTCTTTTCTTCTAGCGCTTTAAGAATTTTGTCATAGTGTTCCAAAAGTTGTGAGAGACATGATCTTCCCGCTCTAAACCCATGTTGACCGGTGTTGTGTAGTTCATTTGCCTCCATGAATGTTGAAATTTTGCTTTGCAGGACTCGCTCGAAAACTTTAATGATGTGAGAGGTTAGAGCTACCGGGCGGTAGTTTTTTGGTAGTGTTTTACTCCCTCCTTTATGCAGTGGGGCAATTATTGCATTTTTCAAGCTATCTGGTATGTCACCAGTGTCTAGACTCCTCCACATTATAGCCAGGGGTTTTGAGAGGTTTTCCTTACATTTTTTCATTAGGATCGAATTCCATGAGTCTGGGCCTGGTGCCGAGTGGGATGGCATGTTGGAAATGGCCTCTTCTATGTCTTTCTGCTCTTCCCTTACTTTCTTTCACTACTCTCTTCATCACTCTCTTTTTCTCGAAGTACCTATCTCTTTTTTGTCTCTGTTTGGCGTTTTTAAGACATTTTGCCCCATTTCTTTGCCACTTTTAGGACTTCTTTTGCCATTTAGTTGGTGATTTTGTCCTGCCTGTAATTTAGGAGAAAACGGCATACACCCGGAATATTCTTCTATCGAAAATGTACACATTTATTTCGAAAGGGGAGGGAGCAAACTTTAAGAACATAATATTGGTAGTTTAAGAAAGTATAATATAATAAACAAATAAAATAAAATATGCCCAATTTCGACAATCAAGAGAGGTGATAGACTTTTCTCAACTCATGATGAATTTACCTGTCTGTATATGCATATTTGTTATTTTTGTTTTTATATACGGTATATATATTTTCTTTATTCCATCTACTCCCTCTCAGGCATAGGTTGAGAGCCTGTACATTCAACCAATATTGAACGGTGAAGCCTGTGAGGTCTTGTTCCAGTCTAGGGGGGGTGAGACATGTGAAGCACTTTTAGCTGCAACCAGCCCCTGCCTTCTTGCCTTTGCAGAATACATGGGGCTTAGCTACTCACTCACGGCTGAAAGCAGCCCCATCTCTGAAGCTTCCTCACTCCAGTGCTTCACTGTCTCCTCCCCCAGACTGGTACCCTCACTCTCAGAACGCCACCTATTGAGCAATTAACTCACTAGGCATTGCCCACCTATAGCATATTTTTGAATATGGGAATATTCACACAGTGCTATTTAATCAGGGAACAATGAGGGTATTTATTTGCCGTTTCGAAGGCTTCGTGGTAATGCACTGATACTAGGTACAGCACAAATTCCATCCCAATAATATCTTCCCATTGACGTATCGAGATTCGAACCCGGGTCCATTGGATAACCAGTCCAGTGGTAACACCACTCAACCACACTTCCCCTATGGCATTTATGCATCGAGATTGCCATTCTTAACCCCTACTGTACCGGCGACCTCTTTTTTATTTTATTCTAGCTGTATTAAGAGGATTGTATGCAGTTTAAGAAGGATATATAGTAATAAAAAGGGTTGAGTGAGATATTTCGAAACCTCTTAATTGTTGCACGCCCTTTTTAAACTGACTAAAATCGTCTAAAAGTATCCAGAATAATGTTAACAGGACGGCGCTGGCACAGGAAGGGTTAAATGTTGGATTCGATATAAACTTGTACCACTATTCACTATAGGCAACTTAAGGGGGGTGACCTGTTTTTGTTCTGTCCTTTTCTATCTTTCTCTGGCTTGTATCCATTTGGCCCCATTCAGCCTATTGTTTTAAGACGTTTATCCCCATCTAGGTGTATTTTTTTTACTGGTGAGCGGTAGCGAGCCAGCATATTTTTTAATTTTGTTTGACAGCAGGCTAAATTTGTAAATTTTTCGATGAAAAATTTCTCCGGCGAAGCCGGATTTCTTCATATAATGCTGGCTCGCTATCGCTCTCCAGGAAGAAATCGACACCTAGATGGGGATAAACGTCTTGAAATACTTGGCTGAATGGGGCCGAATGGATACAAGCCAGAGAAAGAGAGAAAGGGACAGAAATAACAAAAAGCACGTCACCCCCCTTAACTTGCTTAGGAAGGGTAGGGTCAGAGAGAGTAAAAGCCGGTTTCACGCGAACAGTTTTTCCGGCATTTTTTTCAGACATTTGTGGTCCGGCGTCTTCTTAAGTAAAGATACGCAGTATTTCAGCTCCCTAAAATCATATGCATGCAATTCATATGACGATTCCAACGCAAAAATACAACACCTAGTACGAGAAAAAACTTGCTCAAAGAAAATTGATAGAAAATGCGTTTTTGTGACAATCCCTACAAGGAAAGGGAGACATTGCCAATATGTAGTAGTCAAGGCATTAAGAAGGGAGGATTTGAGAGATAAAAGGCAGTGTGACACAAGCGATTTTCCGTCAATCGTTGTCTGGCAGCTTGAAACTAAAAGTTCCGTAAGAATTTCAATAGCTAACACAATGCACCCTTGATCTTGTTTCCGATTTCAATGGGAATGAGCCTCAAAATTTGACGATGAGAAGCTTGCTCACGAAAATTACCGGAACATGCGTTCGTGTGGCAGCACCTTAACAGCGGATGGGAAGTTAAACAATAGGCAGCAGTAAAGGCATTGGAGAATATTGAAAGGGAGGGAAACTTTGTGAATTAGTTTAATAGTTAAGGAATTCCGGAGCGAGGGCCCGGGGCCAGGGTTTCCAGTAACTAAGCTTTTTATATACTTTGCTGCAATGTTTATTCATGTCTTGCTAACAAAATATAATGTTCACCCTTAACCGCCTTATGAGAGAGTGAGTTAGTGAGTGTGTGTGTGTGTGTGTGTGTGTGTGTGTGTGTTTTGGAAGGGGTGGTTGGGAGGGATAATAATAGTTTATATGTAAAGTGTAAATAACACAATTGCAGTGCTTTGTGGTAAATGTAATTGGGGCAGGTGAGTGGCTAGCTATGTTCCCAGACGATTCAACCAGTATATAATTGGGGCAGGTGAGTGGCTAGCCATGTTCCCAGACGATTCAACCAGTATATAATTGGGGCAGGTGAGTGGCTAGCTATGTTCCCAGACGATTCAACCAGTATATAATTGGGGCAGGTCTTGATCGGCTAGCTATGTTCCCAGACGATTCAACCAGTATATAATTGGGGCAGGTGACGTGGCTAGCTATGTTCCCAGCGATTCAACCAGTATATAATTGGGGCAGGTGAGTGGCTAGCTATGTTCCCAGACGATTCAACCAGTATATAATTGGGGCAGGTGAGTGGCTAGCTATGTTCCCAGACGATTCAACCAAGTATATAATTGGGGCAGGTGAGTGGCTAGCTATGTTCCCAGACGATTCAACCAGTATATATTGGTGCAGGTGAGTGGCTAGCTAGGTTCCCAGACGATTCAACCCGTATATATTGGGGCAGTGTGAGTGGCTAGCTATGTTCCCAGAGATTCAACCAGTATATAAATGGGGCAGGTGAGGGGCTAGCTATGTTCCCAGACGATTTCAACCAGTATATAATTGGGGCAGGTGAAGTGGCTAGCTATGTTCCCAGACGATTCAACCAGTATATAATTGGGCAGGTGAGTGGCTAGCTATGTTGTTCCCAGACGATTCACCAGTATATAATTGGGCAGGTGCGTGGTAGCTATGTTCCCAGACCGATTCACCAGTATATAATTGGGCAGGTGAGTGGCTAGCCTATGTTCCCAGACGATTCAACCAGTATATAATTGGGGCAGGGTGAGTGGCTAAGCTAGTTCCCAGACGATTCAAAACCAGGTCTATAATTTGGGGCAGGTGAGTGGCTAGCTATGTTCCCAGACGATTCAACCAGTATATAATTGGGGCAGGTGAGTGGCTAGCTATGTTCCCAGACGATTCAACCAGTATATAATTGGGGCAGGTGAGTGGCTAGCTATGTTCCCAGACGATTCAAACAGTATATAATTGGGGCAGGTGAGTGGCTAGCTATGTTCCCAGACGATTCAACCAGTATATAATTGGGGCAGGTGAGTGGCTAGCTATGTTCCCAGACGATTCAACCAGTATATAATTGGGGCAGGTGAGTGGCTAGCTATGTTCCCAGACGATTCAACCAGTAATTAATTGGGGCAGGTGAGTGCTAGCTATGTTCCCAGACGATTCAACCAGTATATCATTGGGGCAGGTGAAGTTGCTAGCTATGTTCCCAGACGATTCAACCAGTATATAATTGGGGCAGGTGAGTGGCTAGCTATGTTCCCAGACGATTCAACCAGTATATAATTTCGACCAGTATATAATTTCAACCAGTAGATTATATCAACCAGTAGATTATATCAACCAGTAGATCATTTCGACATTTCGACCAATATAATTCAACCAGTAGATTATATCAAACCAGTAGATCATTTCAACCAGATCTATATAATTCACCAGTAGATTATTCAACCCGTAGATTATATCAACCAGTAGATTCCTTTCAACCAGTAATTTAATTTCAACACCAGTAGATTATATCAACCAGTAGATCATTTCAACCAGTATATAATTTCAACCAGTAGATTATATCAACCAGTAGATCATTTCAACCAGTATATAATTTCAACCAGTAGATTATATCAACCAGTAGATCATTTCAACCAGTATTTAATTTCAACCAGTAGATTATATCAACCAGTAGATCATTTCAACCAGTATATAATTTCAACCAGTAGATTATATCAACCAGTAGATCATTTCAACCAGTATATAATTTCAACCAGTAGATTATATCAACCAGTAGATCATTTCAACCAGTATTTAATTTCAACCAGTAGATTATATCAACCAGTAGATCATTTCAACCAGTATAGTTAATTCAACCAGTAGATTATATCAACCAGTTAGATCATTTCAACCAGTATGCGAATTTCAACCAGTAGATTATAATATGTATCAACAGTGTAGATCATTCAACCAGTATATATTCAACCAGTAAGTATCAACCGTAGATCCACAACCAGTATATAATTTCAACCCGAAGATCACCCCCCCCCCCCCCCCCCCCCATTTCAACCAGTATATAATTTCAAACCAGTAGATATAATATATCAAGCCAGTAGATCATTTCAACCAGTATTTAATTTTCAACCAGTAGATTATATCCATACAAGTAGTCATTTCAACCAGTATATAATTTCAACCAGTAGATTATATCACCAGTAGATCATTCAACCAGTATTTAATTTCAACCCAGTAGATTATATCACCAGTAGATCATTTCAACCAGTATTTAATTTCAACCAGTAGATTATAGATCAACCAGTAAGATCATTTCAACCAGTATATAATTTCAACCAGTAGATTATATCAACCCAGTAGATCATTTCAACCAGTATTTAATTTCACAGTAGATTATATCAACCAGTAATCATTTCAACCAGTAATACGTTCAACCAGTAGAATTATATCAACCAGTAGATCATTTCACCAGTATATATTCAACCAGTAGATTATATCAACCAGTAGATCATTCAACCCAGTATTTAATTTCAACCAGTAGATATATCAACCAGTAGATCATTTCAACCAGTATTTAATTTCAACCAGTAGATTATATCAACCAGTAGATCATTTCAACCAGTATTTAATTTCAACCAGTAGATTATATCAACCAGTAGATCATTTCAACCAGTATATAATTTCAACCAGTAGATTATATCAACCAGTAGATCATTTCAACCAGTATATCTCAATCACTCCTAACACAATCAGTATTAGTAGGGGGAGTTAAATTCAGTTATAATTTAAAGTTGATACTATAGGAGGTTTATTTTCATCCGACGGCAAGGATCCATTGCAAACTTATTTTATACCTACTGATTATTACAAATGTGAAACTACTGTCTCTGCGTCAAATTATCCCTTTCAGTACCGGTGATGTATGTTATTATTTGATTTTAGCTACATTTAGACGAATTGTTAAAGCTTAGGAAAGACATTTGGTAGCTAAAAGGATTAGTTGAGATCGTATGTAACCTTATCATGAGTAGACGTCCTTCCTAACCTAAATAACATTGACTATTAGTTGTCAGAAGATAATGAAAAGCATATCACCGGTATATAACCGATAGATATACCGTAGAACAGTGTTTATGTGGACCATTTGGGTAACAATTATGGGTTCAAATTTATCCAGCGTATATAATAACAATAAAGATACTATACCCTATTCCAAGTACGTAGTCCCAAACTCTTGAACATTGACGTCTATAACTCACAAATGAATAGAGTAATCGACCTACTAATTCTACCATCTGGGAAGGGTCAGCCAGGGAATTGGTGTGGACATTTATATCCCATTTCCTATAGCACTTTTCGAGTTACAGAAGTTAGGAATCACGTATTTTGGCTTACTAATTTTGAAAAGGGTATATAGTCAGCAATCTCGATGTAAGGGTATATAGTCAGCAATCTCGAAGTAAGGGTATATAGTCAGCAATATCGAAGTAAGGGTATATAGTCAGCAATCTCGAAGTAAGATGTATATAGTCAGCAATCTCGAAGTAAGGGTATATAGTCAGCAATCTCGAAGTAAGGGTATATAGTCAGCAATCTCGAAGTAAGGGTATATAGTCAGCAATCTCGAAGTAAGGGTATATAGTCAGCAATCTCGAAGTAAGGGTATATAGTCAGCAATCTCGAAGTAAGGGTATATAGTCAGCAATCTCGAAGTAAGGGTATATAGTCAGCAATATCGAAGTAAGGGTATATAGTCAGCAATCTCGAAGTAAGGGTATATTCAGCAATCTCGAAGTAAGGGTATATAGTCACAATCTCGAAGTAAGGGTATATAGTCAGCATCTCGAAGTAAGGGTATATAGTCAGCAATCTCGAAGTAAGGGTATATAGTCAGCAATATCGAAGTAAGGGTATATAGTCAGCAATATCGAAGTAAGGGTATATAGTCAGCAATCTCGAAGTAAGGGTATATAGTCAGCAATCTCGAAGTAAGGGTATATAGTCAGCAATCTCGAAGTAAGGGTATATAGTCAGCAATCTCGAAGTAAGGGTATATAGTCAGCAATATCGAAGTAAGGGTATATAATCAGCAATCTCGAAGTAAATTTGAAATGTAAAGACTGTGTTAATCAATATGTGTTAACCCTTCTACTACCATGATCATTATTGTATTATAATCTGACGACTTCAATACCCTTTAAAGGGGTTCTTTTGAAATCAAAGGGTTAATGTCTAGCTTAATTTATCTTCCGACTCGCATAATCCCCTCCTAAGCTAAATATAATCGTTTCATAATACCTCCAAAACAGATAAAAGGATTCGTCTTGATATTCTGATATGGTTAACCTTTTATATATATATATATATAATTATTTATTTTTTGCTAGACAATATTATAATAATATCCATAATACCTTATAGCTGGAATTTGTACTATGCATTTTTATAATTAGTTTATGAATGTATGAACTTTCTGATTATGGCCAGAGAATGCAAACCAAAGTTGAAGTCGTAGAAGGGTACAAGGGCGTTTTTTTTTTTTGCGTTTTTTTTTATTTGTTTATTTTGTTATTTGTTTTGCCTACTGGTTAGTACGTTTATTGAAAATGGAGAAACAGGGAATGGGGAAGTAATTCAATAGTGAACATAAGTCGGCTAACCTCCTCCATATTGGTGCCATTGGTGCCCCTCTCTATACCAAAATGCGTCCATAAGCATAACCAACACTGTTACAGGGTACCGGTATATACTTTGGGTTTTGGTTCAACATTATAATGGACTGTACATGACCAGGACAACGTTGTTTGATCATTTTGGCCCCAAAATATCATATAAACAAAAGGTTGGTCGATGTCCCTTACAATAGGATCTCTGGAGAGTACAAAGTACAAAGGAGTACAAAGGAAATCAAGCAACAACAGATCTAGTGACCCTTCTAGGCTGCTTGTCCTCCAAAACACTGAGGATCAAGTGTCCAAACAGTGGATTAGAGTGGGTAAGGGAACATTGGAAAGGGAACTACTGCCCTGCCACTAACGTGGCAGGACTAGGAAGTTAGTAGGGGACATAGGGGTTAGTAACTGAGGGGAGGATAAAATAAAGTTATTCATTTACAAACGCAGTCAGTCGCGGGTTTGATGCGAGATATTTGTCTAGGCGAAATTTAAATGAATCAACGGTGCTGCAGTCTATAACGTCTCGGGGAAGCCCATTCCACAAGTTGACAACTCGATTGAAGAAGAAATTCTTAGATTCGTGTGAGTTAAAAGATTTACCAATAATTTTGCAACCGTTTCCCCGCGTGTAATTAGATTGGTCGATAGTGAAGTACTTACTACAGTTCATATTGTCGATGGCTTTGATGATTTTGAACACTTGAATTAAGTCACCTCTTAATCTGCGCTGGGTTAAAGGAAATATATTTAATTTTCTAAGACGCTCTTCGTATGGTTTGTTCTTTAGGCTGGGTATCATTTTGGTAACTCTACGTTAAACTCGTTCTAGCTTGTTTATGTCTTTTTGGTAATAAGGGCACCAGCATTGAACGCAGTATTCCAGAAGAGGGCGAACTAAGGAATTGTAAAGGGTTAGGATTACGTCTTTGGATTTATGCTCAAATGATCTGCCTATAAAGCCAATTATTTTGTTTGCCTTCTTAACAACTTCTGAACATTGTTGACTCGGTTTTAGGTTACTCGATATTGTTACTCCCAGATCGGTTTCTCTGTTTACATTCTTAAGCTGAGTGCCATTCATCGAATAGTTTGCTTTCTCATTTAGGTATCCGATATGTAGTACTTTACATTTATCCGCATTGAAACTCATTTGCCAAATTTGGGCCCAATGTGACAATTTATCTAGATTGTGTTGCATATCGTGAACTTGATCTTTTGAGAGTACGCTATTTGCAATTTTTGTATCGTCAGCAAATTTTGAGATTGTACAGGTGAGACCCTCATCTATGTCGTTGATGTAAATTAGAAAGAGAATTGGTCCTAGTACCGATCCCTGGGGTACCCCGCTACTTACATTGGTCCATTTAGATGCCTTACCGTTTATGACTACTCTTTGCTTTCTGTCGCTGAGCCAATTTTCTATCCATTTCAACACACCGTCTTGTATTCCATGCGCTTTTAGTTTTAGCAGTAAACGTTTGTGGGGAACTTTGTCAAAGGCCTTTTGAAAATCAAGGTATATAATATCTACAGCTTTACTCTCATCGTAGTGGTTGAGTATATCGTGGAAGAAGTTTAAGAGGTTTATTAAACAGGAACGTTTTTTACGAAAGCCGTGTTGAGTATCTTTAAGTATGTTGTTTTCCTCTAAGTGATTTACGAGTCTGTCTCTTATGACCGTTTCTAGCATTTTACATACAACTGAGGTTAAGCTAATTGGACGATAGTTACTGGGTAGGGATTTGCTGCCTTTTTTAAATATCGGTGTTACGTTGGCTATCTTCCACTGATCAGGCATAGTTCCAGACTGCAAGGATTTATTGAATAGTAATGTCAGTGGTTTGGAGAGCTCATCCTTAGCTTCCTTTTGAACTCTAGGCGAGATTGTATCAGGTCCAGGCGTTTTATTTACCTTGAGTTTATCTAAACAATTCAATACTGCTCTCTCTGTAATGGTGATATTGCTTAGAACATCTGAATTATCAATCTGAATCGGCGATGGTGTAGGGATATCACTGAGGTCTTCTGTTGTAAAAACTGATGCAAAGAAGGTATTGAGGGCATTACTCATTTGTACTTCGTCTTTGGTGTATTCTCCATTTTCATCGACTAACGGTCCAACAGTTGAAGTAACTACTTTTTTCTTTCTGATATAACTATAGAATTCTTTCGGGTTTGTTTTACTTTGATTCGCAATATGTAACTCTAGGGTCTTTTTAATTTGCTTAATTAACTTTTTGGCTTTGCGTCGTAGCTCTACAAATTTCACCCGTTCTTCGTCATTTTGTGAGGATTTTAATCTATCATTAGCAAATTTTTTAGCAAGCAGGCAGTTTGAAATATCTTTATTCCACCATTTGGGCTTATTATTATGGCCTGGACGCCGTATTTTCGATGGTATGCAGTCTTGCGCTGCTTTTAGGTAAGTGGTTTCGAATAACTTCCAAGATGTATTTATGTCGTTATTGTTAATTAAAAAGCTCCAGTCAGTTTCTTTAAACATAGCTCTAAGTTTATGAAAGTTTGCTTTCTTGAAATTAGGGACTTTTTCTATGCTACTATTTGGTTCGTTACTAGTAAAGTTTAAAGTGAAAGTTATCGTACGATGGTCGCTGTTACTGAATTCATCACCAACATTCAAATTCTCTATTAATTCTTCTTTTGTTGCAAGTACAATGTCAAGAACGTTATTACCACGGGTCCGTGTTCGAACAAATTGATAAAGCGAACTCTCTTGCAAGTTCGTATACAAGTCATGTCCGGAGTGTGAAGTAAGAGTATCGCCCCACTTGGCCACAGGTAAATTAAAGTCGCCAACAAATGCGGTATCTTGTGAGTTACTTACATCTGCAATTTGTTCATAAATTTCTCGGTCAGTTTGCACTGATTGAGCTGGAGGTCTGTATATTAATGCAAGTATTATTTTTGTACCTTTATTATTCTTTATTAGCACAAAAGATGTGTCGATGTTCACAATTTGAGGTTTTGACAAGAGGGTCGGGTTAAGACTTTCTTTGATATAAAATAAAACGCCACCTCCATTTTTATTTATTCGGCTTTTCTCAAACATTACATAACCGGGAAGTGAATACTCTGCTAAAAAGTCTCTATCTACTGTATTGAGCCAAGATTCTGTTATACCAATCACATCATAATTTTCAGTAAACACTAGTTCCTCTAAATCTGAAAATTTATTGCGTATGCTACGAGCGTTTGCATAGAAAATCTTTAGAGTTGCGGTTTTAGAACTCACAGAACGTTCTTTAATCAAATTTTTGGTTCTGATCGGATCTACATTTACATTCATGGCTGACATCGGTCCTCGGTCGTTATCCCTGGCGGTTTTGAATTTGGGTCGTGTTGGTGGAGCTTTATCCAAATTCGCGGTTCTTGACAGATTAGCATTTAATTCCTTCGCAGGTTGCCGCCCTCGCTGTCTTCGGTCCTCCTTCCTGGTTGTCCTGTGCTGAGTCGATTTCTTCTCCGAAAATCCTTCACCGCATCGTTGAGAAGACGCCCAAAACGTGCTGCTCCCACCTGGTTCAGATGAACTCCATCGTCCGAAAACAAATAGTCATCGTAGTAGAAATTGTCCCAGGTGTCGACGAATCCCACGTTTTCCTTCCTGCAGAGGTTTGCTAGACAACGATTTGTGCTGGTGGCTATGTTGTAAAATCGGCTCTCTACACCAAGCCGGGGGACGATTCCTGAGACGATGATCCTTGATGACTTCTCCTTAAACGACTTGATCAGCTGCTGGTACTTTAAAAGCAAATCTTCCGACCGGGTTCGCTGTACATCGTTGGATCCAACGTGGATGACGTACATTGTATTAGCAGGGGCCAGCTTAGATACTTCGTCAACTGCAGCAACTACGTGGTCCACACCACCACCAGCGATACAAAAACGCTTCCTGGTCTTAGGTGCTCTGGCGCAAAACTCGTGAGCTGACCACGTATCATCGAATCTCCCACGAGCCGGACTTCTTCTATTTCCGCTTCGTCATCTGAGTCTGCGAGTATCTGGAAGCGGTTTTGACACTCGGTAATCGGTATGGGTTTCCTGGTCTTGGGGCAAACGTTGTTCCTCACAACACGGAAGTTGTCTTGAGGGGGAAGAGAGTTACTATTTGTTTCTAGAGTATCGGAACCATCAGATGAAATGGCTACTGCAAGCGTTCAATTGTTGGCAGTTGACGTTGGGGCGTTTGTGGCTGCTTGAGTTGCGGTGACAATTGAAGTTTGTGGTACTCCAACGTTGAGTGTTACAAACTCTTGGAGTGATTCCAGCTTCATGGTGAGGACGTTGATCTTGTTGTAGGCTTCATCTAATTTCACTGTCAAATTCTCTTGTTGCTGGCAGAGACGACAGACTTGAAGATCGACAGTAACAAACATGGACTCACCAAACCTACCGGTGCAGTTCGTACAAGTGCGAGGCATGGTAACAGTCAGTTTCTTCAGCTCACTTCACTCACTTTAAAACACTTAACTCACTTTAAAACACTTAACTCACTTTAAAACACTTCACTCACTTTAGAAACACTTCAATCACTTCAACCGAAAACAAATATGTTGAAATACACAACAATAGGTTATCAGGGGTGATAGCCTAACCGAAAACAAAAAATTTGAGATACGCAGAATTAGGCTTCCAGGGGCAATAGCCCAACCAAAAGTTTTTAAAACATTTAAATACGCACCAATAGGCTACCAACGTTGAATAGCCTAACCGAAAATAATAAAATTGAAATACGCAGAAATAGGCTACCAGGTGTGATAACCTAACCTTAAACAAATATATATATATAACAGAATATGTAACTAAATATACAATTCACCAAATAGAGATTATATAAAAATAAAGTGTGACTGCACACAAGGGGTTAATATACTGTATCAACAGATGGCCCTGGTGTCACTGTAGCCTAGTAAAGCAGTAGCCTACTCTTTTTAGATAAAACAAAACAAAATGTATCAGTCAAAGGTTACTACAAGATCGTGCAAGCAACAACTAAAATTACAGATATATATAGCTACAGTAGGATACTAAATACAATATCTACTAGAGTTAATAAGAACAACAGATTGGCTGGCTATAGGCTAGGCTAGGTTTGGATTAGGTTAAAAGCTTGGGTTAGGCTAGGTTAGTTTGTACAAATACCACCCTTAGCTTAAAGTAAAATCACTCTGAGGAGAAAAAGTCAAGAATATATCTAGGGGGAAAAGATAAATGAATGCACTTAAATTTACTACAAAATTGGCTGGAATTTAATATGTATAATCCCCCCAAAAAGTTTGTTTACAAAATGGCGTCGGCGTTCGTTCCTGTAGGCAGGTTAGTTAGTACACAATATTGTTTATTAGCAAATTAATATGCAAAGCTTTACTTACATACAAGGCAGTTAAATTGATATTTACTACAGTAGGTAATGGGTAAAATTAGGGGCTACGATTTTATATCAACTAAGAAGAGAGCGTTTGTTTACAAACAAAACAACAGATGGCGCTAGTGGCGCCCTGTCCGAGCAGGAGTCTTGTGATAAACACAAAGTTTATCAGTCAATACACAGCGAAATATCGTGCAGTGTTACTTACTAAGCTACAGGATGGTTAAACGTGCTCTTAACCACCTTTCATGCACAAGAATGAAGAGGATGAGTAGTTAATACTCAAATTATGATCGATATCGTGAGAGCGTTGACAGAGCGTCTGCTGCGTCTGGCGGTAGCGAGGTGTAGGGAGAGGGAGAGGGAGAGAGGGAGAAGAGAGGGGGAAGGACATTTATAAAGCCAACTCTCAAGATAAATGTGTACATTTTTTCAATAGAAAAATGTCTCGGCCGGCCGAAGGCCAATTTCTTCTAACTTACAGGCTTGCTATCGTTCACCCAGAAATAAATCGACAGCTGAATGGAGTGAACCCTCTTATTATCACCAAACAAAAGGGGTGAAACGTCTTAAAATCTAACAACTAATGGAACGAATTAGGGGAGGTCCCTGATTCGAATCCCCTCGGACCAGATATTATTAATAGAGATATCCAAATTGAAACTCGTCGAGGAAGATGGCCACTTTTTGCCTCCAGTAGGCTACACGCCCTGCCCCATTTATGCTATATATATATATATATATATATATATATATATATATATTTATTTTTGGTGAGGGGTCCCTGCTTGTAAAGAATGTTTGTATTTGTGTTAATCTGCATTAATACATTAATACAAGCTTAACACTATTTGTTCCCTGGAGCTTCCTTATGGGCCTACCTGCTTCGCTCCATTGGTTAGGAGGCTATACACGTTTTGCCCTTATAATTTGGCGATAATAAGTCGCTTCACCCCATTCAGGTGTCATTTTTTTTCTGGGCAAGTGATAGCGGGCCTGTAACTTAAAGGAATCGGCCTTCGGCCGGGACATGTTTCTATTGAAAAATATACAAACAGGTTGAAAAGGTAATGGCTGAGCATTTTCTAGTTTAAAGGAATTCTGGGATATATATCTCATAATATATATCTCATAATATATATCTCATAATATATATCTCATAATATATATCTCATAATATATATCTCATAAATATCTCATAATATATATCTCATAATATATATCTCATAATATATATCTCATAATATATATCTCATAATATATATCTCATAATATATATCTCATAATATATATCTCATAATATATATCTCATAATATATATCTCATAATATATATCTCATAATATCTCATAATATATATCTCATAATATATATCTCATAATATATCTCATAATATATATTCATAATATATATCTCATAATATATATCTCATAATATATATCTCATAATATATATCTCATAATATATATCTCATAATATATATCTCATAATATATATCTCATAATATCACAATGACCACCCAAGACTTCGGACTAGATAGTAATAAAGAAAGGAGTTTTAATTCGTGTGTTATTCTGTAGAATCTAACCTAACATAATTTAACCCTTTCAAGGTACGGGTATATTTTTCTTCCTTTTATTCTGGCTATTGGAAGAGGATTTGTTGAGATTGAGAAGGAATTGTGGGAATCCGAGGGTTAATTGAGATAGATTTTACCCCCTGATTCTCTGAGAGTGTTCTCAAACTGAAGACAATCGTCAAATGTTAGCCAGGACAGAGTTAAAGTGCACCTCGAAACCTAAGGGGGTTACACAAGCATAACCTAACTAAAATAGCATGTCCTAATCTAACCTAGCATAATTTAAGATTCCTTAGCTTAATTTGATCTAACCTTGTCTATTTCAACCTAATCTACCCCAGTTGGACTTAAACTGGACGTATTTAGCTTAAACTACCTACCTCAACTTAACGTTCCCTAAATTATCTCAAGTTGGACTCGTTCCTAGCCTAATTAAACCCAAGGTAGCCTAATTTAATATAAAGTAATTGCAGCTAATGTGGCCTAACCTAAATGGTCTACCAATTGTTATCTACTGTATGAAATGGTCTTTGGTTGAATTGGCACTGAGTGGAATATACTTGTTGATAATCATGGTCTAATGGTTGAAATAGTGTAACAGTTAAAATGGATTACTGGTTGAAATGGACTATGCCTACAGGTTGATAATGTCTACAACTGGACTTGACATGTCATCCTATATTCTCGGAGTCCCCCATTAACCTCTCCCCCCCCCCCCTGACTGTCAACCTTTGGACATCTGCATGACAGGTCCTCAGATATGGTCTAGTTTAACATTATCTGGTTCTACGTTTTGGGGGTTATTATGATTTTGTATATGTATCATTAGAAATGTGATTGTTTTTTTGCCATTTTCCAGACCCAGATAGGTTTAACCTTTTGAGGATTAGGAGGCGTCTTAACAGTATAGTTTGGCTATCATTATTAGAAGGTTATATTTAGCCAGGTCAATCACTTCCAGTGTTTTCCAATAGTGAGTAGTCTGACTTGGGGTTTGTTTGGCCGATATGAATCGTTGTACACTTTGTCTAATTCAATCTTAACCCTTTAAGTATACGATGACGTTTGTATTCCAATTAACCGTTCAACCAGGCCCCCCCCCCCCCCACACACACACACAGATCCTTGAGGGAGTTGTCTGGTGGAATGCAATATTGTTGAATATTCCTAGCGTTTTTAAATCCTGGCTGTCAGAGTTTAAAAACCCTGCCTGGCAACATGGGTGAGCTTTTCATGTTTCCATGTTGAAGGGGAGGGTGGGATAGATAAAGTTGTAAATTGTTTAGTAGGAATATGTCCCGGCCGTAGGCCGATTCCTCCTAAAATTCAGACTCGATATAGCTCGCCAGAAAAACAAAAAAGTCGACATATAAATGCCATGACCGGTGTTAACATTGGCACATACCTGTTTCGTTCCAGTAGTTTGGCAATTGTAAAACGTTTCACCCCATTAATTTGGCGATAATAAGACACTTCACCCCATTCAGATATCGATGTGTGTTCTTGGTTGAGCAATAGCAACCCTATTCCTTAAGATATATCTGCCTTTGGCCAGAACATTTTTTCTATCGAAAAATGTACAATATAAATTTGATATGGGTCTGGGTGGGCATCTTTGTTTTGCTTGAAGGCAGTCTGGAAAGGCGTTTTTTTTTAGACCTACTCCATAACAAGCTGCATTTTTATTTCAATCATACAATGTTCTTAGCGTAAATATATAAACGGCGTGTGTATAATTGAATGTGGGCAACTGTACATACACTTTTAACCCCTTCAGCACAATGCCATAAGTGTCACCATGGTCTGGTTACCATCAGACTAATCATTTTAGCTTTTAGGAAAATATACTGTACTCTCGAAAGGCTCTGTCTGTATTGTATGTTAATCTCATTTGTATCCATTTTACGACTAAATAAATATTTAAATTTAAATTTAGCTTATAGTATATCTGTACACTCAAAGGGTTAAGTACGATCTCAATAAACCCTCTTAATATAACAAGACCTTCTTAAACTGCATAAATCGTCTTCTTTCATCTAGAATCATGAGAGGTTAAAAGGCATCTTCTTGCTGAAGGAGTTAACAGTGTACGAGCAGCCTTAACCCTATTTTTTTTTCTTCTATATTCCAACTACTCCCTCTCGGGCATAGGGTGATAGCCTTTATACTCTACCGCTGAACACGGTGAGGCCCGTGAGGTTTTGTTCCAGTCTAGGGAGTGAGACATGCGAAGCACCCACTCACGGCTCGAACCCAACTCCATCTCCGAAGCTGCCTCGCCCCCGCTCTTCACAGTCTCACTCCCCAGGCTCGGACCCTCACTCTCAGAACGCCACCTATTGAGCAATTAACTCACTAGGCATTGCCCCCCTGTAGCATATTTTGAATATGGGAATATTCATACAGTGCTATTTAATCGGGGAACAATGAGGGTATTTTGTTCTGGCATTTCGGTGTGCTGTGGTAATGCACTGAAACTAGGTTCAGCACAAATTCCGGTCAATATACAGGAGGCGCTACAATATAGGTAGCAAAATTCTAATGGTAGTTTTGGGTTCCTATCATCATATGCTTCATTTCTATATACTTTTTATCCCCGGGAAAAACAAAAAATCTTGGGTTTTTTATTTTTTTCTTGGATTTTTTTTTTTTTTTTTATTAACCTAACCAAAAAACCTAACCTAACCTAACCTAAATGTATTTGGGGGCTATTAGGTTAGGTTAGGTTAGATTTTTTGGTTAGGTTAATGACCAAAACAAAAAATCCCAAGAAAATAAATGAAAAATCCCAAGATTTTTTTTTTTCCCCCCGGGGATAAAAAGTATATAGAAATGAAGCATATGATGATAGGAACCCAAAACTACCATTATAATTTTGCTACCTATATTGTAGAGCCTCCTGTATATTGACCCAAATTCCATCCCAATAATATCTTCCTATTGACATATTGGGATTCGAACCCGGGTCCATTGGATTACCAGTCCAGTGGCAAGACCACTCTGCCACACCTCCCCTACTGGTGCAGGGCGGGTCTTCTTGGAACCGCCCTGTTTCACTCCATTGGTTTGGAGATTTTACAATGTTTCAATTTATTAGTTTGGCGATTATAAGACACTTCGCCCCAGTCACGTATCGTATTATTTCTGGTCGAACAATAGCGCGCCTACAATTTAGCAGAAGCTGGCCAAAGGTCGAGACACTCATCTACCAAAAAATTTACATATTTTAAAGTGCAATGGTCAAAAATGGTTGGATCAATCAGAACCCTCAGTAAAAATATAACAAAATATCATAATAACCCGGGAAGCTTTGCACCAGCGCCTGGTCTCGTAAACAAAGTAGTCCCATTCATTCTTTATCCCCCCAAAGAAACGACACCTGAATGTGGCGAAGCACGGTATTATCGCCAAATTAGTGGGATGAAACTTATTAAAATATCCAAATTAATGGAGCGAAACATGGAGGTTAACACAAAAATATTCATAAATATAGTAACAAATCGGAACGAACAAAGTTAAGCTTGTTTAATGTAATGTTCCATAAATATAAACAATTGACATGTAAGTCAAAACACACTAAGGTCCCGGAATATGGAAGTGTACACAAAGGAGGGTTGGGTATGTGTCAGGGGGACTATTATAAAAACACCTACATGGAGCAGGACATACACTCGGGCTCAACAATCCTGTTTTTCCGCCCGGAGTATAAATTTTACTATCTCAATTTAATATATATATATATATATTTGAAATATGTTGAATATTTTTCAAGATCAAAATTATGATTAACGTAATTTTATTCATTGCAAATAGGGATTTATAGTGGTGATTATGTGAGCGCTGCATAGTGCAGTGGCTGGATTGATTTGCGGATTTTCGGAATATTATTTGGGTGTATTTTAAGCTAATCAATATAATTACTACCGATACTGCTCTCTATAATGATCTAAAATATATAATTATACAACTACAATTTCTGAATCTCCGCGGATTAATCGGGTGACTGTGCATGCTGCCATGTCAAGGGTAATGCCGGGATCCTTTTTGTTCTGATAGCAAAGATGACATTGGCCCCTTCTTTACCGCGACGTCCTGTGATTTTGTTCTGGCTGCATTTGGACGATTTTGTGCGGCTTAGGGGGGATCTGTGGTAGTGTAAAGGGTTAAGTCAGTTGGTTCGAAGCCTGTTGATTTCTATAGACCCTTTTGGGGCTGAATAGAGTGTTTTAGTGGTGGCTGAACTGGGGTTGAAAGGGCGTTGCTGGTGCAGAAGGGGTTAATTAAACGGTCACTCTTAAGATGGTATTTATATAGACTGAAACCAATAACATATTTGTATTGATATAACTAGTGTGTGTGCGTGTGTGTGTTTTGATTTGATTCCCAATTACACTATATCATATTTAAGTGTAAATATTTGAAGATATTTTCTGTTTTCCTATGGTTATATATTAGATGGGATGGGTTGGACTCGTTAGCCTTGGTCGGCAACTCATCTAGGGGAGACAACCTTATACAAATCTGGGTGGATGGGACTCGTCAGCCTTGGTTGGCAACCTGTCTAGAGGAGTAAACCTGATACAAATCCGTACTGCTTATCTAAGGGTAAGGCAGGTTAGTGGATGGATTAGCTGAACACCACTGTAGAAAAATAGTGCTAACAAGATACACCGAGGGCCTCGGAATCGGATGGATCCTAAATTGAGTGGTCAATTTTGTAAGTCCTTCACTAAACTGGCTCGGGTTGTCCATCTCACAGGGAATAGGTCCGCTTGTGGGCATTCTGTGTATGGCCACCCTTTTAAAGGGAGTAAGGCGTCCGGCAATAGAGAGATACATAGATATATTAGAGGTAATGTGTATTGGTTGATAATGATTCCAAATATAGAGAAGAGTTACGGAAAATGTGATTGTGTCTTTTCTCAGTAATTGCTTAACTATTTCCTTTTAAAATAGCTTTATATGTACTAGTTTGTCTTGGTTTGCACTTGGGAGCCATTTACTTGTATTATCATAACTTAATTCTTATAACAACAAATTATAGTACATGCTCATTGTTGTATGCTTGTTTTTCGGATTTTCATAAATCAACTTATATAAATCTTAATATTTTAAAATATAACTAAAATTAAGCCAAGAACTGTATAAACACATACAAAACATACCCTGTTCACTGGAACGTCCTGTACCCACGGATATATCAGAGCAACGAACAAACACCAACATTGAGCTAATATACTGTATATACACTGAGTACCAGTAAGACAAAACAAAAACAAATTGCATATCCCACCCAACTGAAGTAATATGAACTAATGCTGAAAAGCTTCTCATAAAGAATCATAACCCTGAACTTAACGTTTCCAACAATAATTAGCATTTGTTCATATTACTTCAGTTGGGAGGGATATGCAATTTGTTTTCGTTTTTTCTTACTGGTATAAATATTAGCTCAATGTTGGTGTTTGTTAGTTGCTCTGATATATCCGTGGGTAAAGGACGTTCTAGTGAATAGGGCATGTTTTGTATGTGTTTATACATTTCTTGGCTTCATTTTAGTTATATTTTAGGTTTCATGTTTGTGACTTTAGGTGTCGCTATTGATTCTCTATTACATTTTCAAAAATAACAGATTAACATTTATCAGATAAATTCATATTCAGTGTGTAAACGTATGTATGTTTGTCTGTACTCTTTATTAGGCTTATTTGTTGAGATAGTTCTTTCTTGGTGAATTATTCTACCATTTCTTATGTCAAACGATTATTTTAGACATCAGATATTTTCAAGTATTTGTTTAACGTACCGGTACCGGTTCTGCTATATTTTTATCAAGCGAGTTATTTTAAACATTTTCTAACTTCATTGTTAAGATCCACATGTTTATGTTTTTCTTATAGTTGTCTGTTCTATTTTTTAGGATCATGATGTATACCTGAAGATGGCCTTGTTAGGAGTATTGTCCCTCTTTATCCTGTTGTTGTATATATATATATATATATATATATGTATAATTGTATATATATATATATATATATATATGTATAATTGTATATATATTTATATATATTATATATATATATGTGTGATTAACTCCCATCCACTCACCAACTCTCTGCAATCTCTCTCTCTTCGCCGCAATGTTGCATCTCTCTCGCTATTCTATCGCTACTACAATAATCAGTGTTCCTCGGAGCTTTCCCAGTGTATACCACCTCCTCTGCGTAGGGTACGTAGAACCCGCCTTGCAATACAATCCCACCCCTACTCTGTGCAACTTTCCAACCCAAGAGTGAAACGCTGCTCTCAGACTTTCTTCGATTTAACTGCTGAGCTCTGGAACTCTCTCCCAGAATAACTCTTTCCCTCTTCCTATGACTTAAATTGCTTCAAACTCCGTGTGTCCAGGCATTTTACTTCGAACATCCCTTGATTTCGGCCCTGTCACTCTTTGAAATCTGGGGGAGGCACTCGCTGCAGGCAGTTATGCCTTTTTGTCTCCCTCCATCACATAGAAAAAAAAAATAATATATATATATATATATATATATATATATATATATATATATATATAAAACAAGTTAAGACCACGTACCTACAATTAATTTTGTTACTATATATTGCAAGACAACGTTTATTTGAATTAATGTTATAGTATGGTAGACGGTGATGTATATAACCTGACAACAAGGGTCAGGTCGGGTAGGGTACTCGGGGTATAAAGTAGTGTTCCGAGGGAGGGTTTTATAGTATGGTAGACGGTGATGTATATAACCTGACAACAAGGGTCAGGTCGGGTAGGGTACTCGGGGTATAAAGTAGTGTTCGGAGGGAGGGTTTTATAGTATGGTAGACGGTGATGTATATAACCTGACAACAAGGGTCAGGTCGGGTAGGGTACTCGGGGTATAAAGTAGTGTTCCGAGGGAGG